>CM055644.1:3797599-4397599 GCA_029378325.1 Elaeagnus macrophylla
ATCGAACATGGTTCGATCGATCGATCCAGTCCAAACAGAGAGAATCTAGATCGAAGTTGTCTTAGGCTCGATCGATCGACAACTCGATCGATCGAACAATACTCTCGATCGATCGAACAATACTCTCGATCGATCGAACAATACTCTCGATCGATCGACCAACATGTGCACAATACATTTTTCGTTACGATCCATACTAAGTGTCGTACTCAATTGTGTGAAGATGTATGCATGATATAATATTATACCTGTCATATGGGCGTTGCAAGCTTGGTGAATCCATCATCATGTATTGTCTGATTAATCGGTGAATTCCTATTCTAGATTACAATCAAATATTTTGTCCACGAAAATTGCCAATACAAAATAAACCTTACAAAGTTGATAGAGAGTCCACCCTTTTTGAGCTGCTAGAGCCATAATCATTCTTACTGTGTCCATTCTCGTAACTGGCGCAAAAACTTTTGTGTAGTCTATCCCCTGCTGTTGTTCATACCTATTAGCCACCAAACGAGCCTTCAACTTGTCCACTTCTCCATTCTCCTTGAGTTTGGTTTTATACATCCACTTCATTCTAATCTTCTTTGCACCTTCAGGAAGATCAGTGAGTTCCCATGTGTTGTTCTTTTGTATAGCCTGCATCTCCATGTCCATAGCTATCCTCCATTTTTCATGCTTCACTGCCCCTCAAAATGCACTGGATTTGTTGAAGCAAACAGAGCCAAATTGACATTTGTATCTTCTTCTTCTGACTCCTCCAAAAGTCCTTCCCCAGTTACATAATCTCTCATCCACCTTGGAGGCCCTCTGTTTCTTCCTTCATTTTCATCATTTTGAGGACTGCTAACTGATTTAGCAACTTCTTCTTCTTCTCTGCTCACTACTCATTGCTCCCTCATTCTCTGCATCCACTACCTTATTATATTCTTCATCACTCCATTCCAAATCAACTATTATGTGCTCTTCATAACTCCTATCCCAGCTCCAAGACTTATCTTCCTCAAATACTACATCTCTTCTAACTACAATATTCTTTGTAACTGGATCATAGAATCTATATGCCTTAGACTCTTCACTTACTCCCAATAGCACACAAGCAAGACTCTTAGCATCTAGCTTTTTCCTTCTCACCTCAAGAACATGCACATGTGTCACACATCCAACCACTCTAAAATACTCAATCGAGGGTCTGCTGCCATTCCAGGCTTTCTCAGGTGTTTGATTGTTCATAGCCAAAGTAGGACTTCATTTTAGAACATGTATTGTCCAATTCAACTCCTCCAGCCAAAAAGTTTTTGGAATCCTCCTTTCAGAAAGCATGCATCGAACCATGTTCATCACAATTCGATTTTTCCTTTCCGTTACTCCATTTTACTGTGGAGTATACGCTACAGTCAGTTGCCTCTTGATGCCATGCTCTATGCAGAACTCATTGAACTCAAGTTATGTGAACTCTCCTCCTCGATCTGTTCTCAAATATTTAATATATCCTCCTACTTCTTTCTCAACATAACTCTTAAAGTGTTTGAACATGCTTAATGCTTCATATTTCTCTACTAAAAAATAAGTCCATGCTTTTCTAGTAAGGTCATCAATAAAGCATATAATGTACCTCTTCTTACTATTAGAGATGGGAGAGATTAGTCCACATAGATCTGCATGAAGAAGCTGGAGCTTTTCTATGGCCCTCCAATTGCTTTTCTTTAGGATTAATGGATCTCTATACTGCTTTCCAATCATGCATTTTGCACACACTGTTGTTGGAGTCATGAATTGAGGTAACCCATGCACCATTTTCTTGAATTGGAGAGTCCTCAATCCCTTGTAGCTCAAATGTCCATAACGACAATGCCATAAGTGTGCCATATCCTGTGTGGAGGTGTAAAGAAAAGCTGGCTTCTGTGGCAGTTCTTGTGCTAGCAACATAAACATTCAATTTGCTGACATTTCGGTTTACATTATGAGCCCTCTCTCTGGATGATAAATCTTGAGCATTCCATGTTGAATAAGAATCACCAACCCTTTTTCTTGTAGTTTACCAATGCTCAATAGATTGTTATTTAATTCAGGCACAAAAAATCCCTAATAACATGTGTAAAGCCACTTACATTCAATCTCACAGTGCCTTTTCCCAACACGTACATCCTTGTCTTATTTCCCAATTTTACCATCTTTTTGAAGCCCTCATCTAGATCAGTGAACAAACTCTTGTTACCACACATACAGTTGCTACATTTAAAGTCTAAGAACCAGACATCTCCCCTTCGAGTACCATTTATCTCCACATATGACATCAGCAGCATCTCTTCTTCTCTTAATTCAGCATAGTTGGCTTCCTTATCCCAGCTTGGACATTCAGATTGAAAATGTCCAAGCTTGTGTCACTTATAGCATTCCATTGTTTTGTAGGGTTAAGCGTCTTCCTCTTCCTCTGCCTTTGTACGTATCTCGTCCTCTTGCACCAAATATGTCCTCATAACTGATCTTGAGTGCTTGTTCTCCACCTGTATGTTGCTGGAATTTTTGCTCATAAACAATCAAAGAACTCTGCAGTTCATCAATGGAGAGTTCATCGATGTCTTTGGACTCCTCGATCGAGCAAACAACATAATTGAACTTCTCACTCAGCAATCTGAGTATCTTATCCACCATTGTAATATCTTGCATCTGCTCCCCATAAGTTCTCATCTTGTTGGCCACTGTCAACACTCCTGAAAAATACTCAGAGACTCATTCTCCGGTCTTCATCTCTAAGGTTTCAAACTCTCTACAAAGAGCTTGTAGATGTAACCTCTTGACCCTAGCACTCCCCTCAAACTTCTTTTTCATAGACTCCCAAATTTGTTTGAAAATATTCTTCACAAGAATGGTCTCCAATATTGTCTGATCTATGGTTTGAAAGAGAAAAATTTTCACTTTCAAATCTTTCAGCTTCAATTGTTCTAGCTTCTTTCGTTGTCCTTTTGTCGGCTCTGATCCACTTGTTGGCTCTTCATAGCCAGTCTCCAACAACCCCCATAATTCCTTAGATTGCAGGAAATTTTCCATCAACATGCTCCAATGGTCATAATGACCATCAAATTGAGGAATGGATGGCTGCACAAAACTCCCTTCGATAGTCATCTTCTATGCTGCAACAAGAACTTTAAAGCTTACTGCTTTGATTTTTCAGGCCCAGTGGAGGCTCTGATACCACAATGTTAAAAATGGAAATACAAAATGATGAATACTCCACAATTCTATGAATGATTTCATCTATTATTGAACAATCTTAGGCATATAAATAGCCTTTTACAAACATAACAGAAAGAAAGAAAATAGCTCACGTATTCAACTATTCTACATGAAAAGTGCAACTAAGAAAATTAGGAAACACTAAACAAGAAGCCTAAAGACTAGGACTTATTTAGGATTTATTCAAACATAATACAAAATCTATTTAGGATTTATTCAAACAGAAAAAAAAAAATCTTAACAAAATTTTCAAGCTTTCTCTTTAGTCCACTCATATATGATGTAACTTATTTAATTGGACTCAACCTATGTAATAGATAGATCAAGACAGAAAATTATTGGTAAATCTTTTTTTTTTTTTTATTGAATTATTGGTGAATCTTAAACTTCTATCCTTATCCATTTAAAGAAACTTTAGTATTATCAAATATCTTAGTTCTAAGGAAAAAGGCAAGTGTCATTATAAAAAAAAAAAGGGTCCTAAGGTTTTTTAGAATATGTTATTTATATTATTTAATTTTTTAAATTATAAATAATATTATTTATTTTTTTTAGTTTTAAAAAAATGAATCAATTAAAGACAAAGTATATAATTTTAATAATTTTTTAATTAAAATATTATATTTTAAATTAATATTTTAACATAAAAAATATTAAAATAATATAATTTGTTCTTAATTGGCATCTTAAAAAATATTTTAATTAAAAATTATTAAAATTATGTATTTTATTTTTAATTGACCCATTTTTTTTAAAGTTAAGTGATTAAATAATATTAATTATAATTTAAATAATTAAATAATATTAATTGTAATATCCACATTTTAATAAAAATACCTCAAATTTATTATGTTATAAAAGAGTTTTATTTTAGCACATATATTATTTTAAAATTTTTAATTTAGTCTTTTTTTAAATAATAAATTCCAAAAATAAGAGTACTTAAATAGTATTTAATCGAAACTATTAAAAGGGTATTTAACTAGAGTATTTTAATAATATGATTTAGATTTAATTGTATGATATAATACTTCTTTATATATAGAATTTAACATTTAACACTCTCAAGAAAAAAAAATATATGTTCATTTACCTTATAATGTAAATAAATATATATTTTTTTAGTTTTAGTAGAAAATAAACATATATATTTTTTTACAGAAAGTTAAAAATAAAAACAGTTGAATAATTGAATCATTTATGTATCAAAATGTATGATTTATGGTACGTTCATTAAAACATGAAATCATAAAAGTACCTGCACTGAATATGCTTAATGAATCTAAACTCTAACATTGTTAAGCTAAAAATATTCTAATTCCACTTTAATCACGTGTGTTTAAATTGAGTAACTTGCTCGAGTAACATGCGTCAAGTAAAGAATTTATAAAGATCCCTGACTATTGTGTCTCCTTTACTTTGTATGGTTGTACCTCACCCACTATGCGAATATGTCTAGTTTTTTTTAGCTAATGAATCAAACCCAACAAATTCTAGTTAAAACTGGAATTGAAGGGAAGGTTTTTAAACACACACAGAAAGCACAGAACTCTCGATGTGGGATATGGAACTCATGCGAATGTGTCTAGTTGTCCACAAAATAATACACTAGAATTGATTTGAAAATCTGTATTTTTTTTTTTAAAAAAAAACTCTTAATATTATCACTAAAAATCAAATTCGAATCCTATCCAAATATATAAATGTATTTTTTCTTTATTAATAAAAATAAAAAAACTTTAGAGTTTTTTTTAAATAAAAAAAATACATTAGAGTTTACTTAAAAATCTATTATGTTTCAGGCAGTAAGATTCTCAATACCCTAACTAAGAACTTAAGTTTAACTCTCACCCAAATATGAGTATATTTTATCTTTATTAATAAAAACAAGGTGACTTAGCCTTTTTTTTTTTTTTTTTTTTAAATAAATAAAAAATACATTAGAATTGACACATTTATCATTCCAACAAAGAAGGAAAAATACATTATGCTCGTACAAATGCATATATTACAAGAAAGGCACATTATTACACACAACAGAATTCAGCTATTGCTCCTCAAATTAAAAAAAAATATTTGAACCTTTCACTCTGGAGAAACAGCAACCATTTTCTTCCCAATGTTATTACCACTACAAAGTCCAACCAGAGCTGCAGGAGCACTTTCCAGGCCTTGTTCTATGTCTTCTAAATACACAATTTGACCTTTCTTGATTAAGGGCAGTACCCACTCCAAGTATTTAGGATAAATATGAAAATAATCAAATACTGCAAACCCTTGAACACGAATCCGTTTGTAGATTACACAAATCAGATTCTTAACACCTTCTTGCTCATCATGATTGTTGTATTGTGACACCATCCCACATGCAGCGACACGCCCCTGATTTTTCATGTTAAGCAGCACAGCCTCAAGCATTTTCCCCCCAACATTATCAAAGTATATGTCTATGCCTTCTGGAAAATACCTGCAATTGACAATCAGATCATAACTAGTTTCTACTAATGCAACACTCGGAGATCATAAGGTTGCGCGCTTAGGATCAAAGTGGATGCTGCTGTAATACAAACATGTTAAGTTTCAAATAACCACCAGCTATTCCCCTGCTCTATGTATTTTGATGGACCATTTAGATCAAATATGCAACAATGACATCAATTTCCATGTTTATAAAAAACCATTCTTTTCACCATATTTGTACTCTCAACTCTCAAGTCAAATGCGCGAATTTACGATAATTTTCTTCATACATAATGGAGATTACATGGAAGAAACAATAACCTTTTTAGAGCAGCATCTAGGTCAGCTTCTTCCTTGTAATTAAAAGCCTCATCATATCCAAGCTTACTCTTAAGTAGATCAACCTGTATTACAAAAGTAGATCAGAACCATAATATGATGCATGAATGTAAATTTCAGCTTATACAAGCTGATATGAAATGAATTGACTCCAAAATATTACAATAAAAACATAATGTTTCAAATCAATTGGGGAGAATTTCATGGAGAAGCTTGTTACATATGAAAATAGATAATTCTTTTATTACTGAATTCAAAATAGTTTCACTAACATTACCATGAAATGAATGTTCACTTCGACAAGAGCAGCTAATGATTAACAATTAGGGTAGACACTACAGAGTGCTGATCACTAACCTTCTGTTTACTTCCAGCACTTCCAACAACATAGCATCCCATCAGCTTCGCAAATTGCCCTACAAGCTGACCGATGGCACCAAACGCTGAAGACACGAATACACGGTCTCCTTTTTTGGGCGAACAATTTTCGTAGAACCCGGCATAAGCAGTCAATCCGGGCAAACCTATGAGAAACCAAAAATAAAAAGCATGATTAACTTTACAAGGAATATTTGGATAATTTGATCCATAGTGGAACTTAGGTTAGACAACAACACCATTACATAGCAACATTATACAAAATTTGGATTGAACATTTAATTATGTACAATATCCGATCATATTCTAACATGTCAAGTTGCAATAAAAAACACCAAATCATTTTATATCCAAATAACCAGTTACTATGTCAGTGAGACTATTGTCTGTTTATTTGTGTTTTTGTTAAGTTTAATTGCAACCTCAAAAATTAACATTCAAACTGTTAAAGTAAGCAGCAGGGTTTAAATTAATTCATAGTAGAAGAGAAAAAAAAAAAAAAAACAAGAAAGAAGGTACCTAGGATTCCATTGTAGTAGGAAAGTGGGACATCAGTATGTTGAATCTTAAAAAGATCTAGGGGATTATTGATGATGCTATACTCTTCCCAACCAGTTGTGCCAGTGACAAGGTCACCTTCCTTGAAATCCGGATGGTTTGATTCCAATACTTTAGATACTCCATACCCACGTATTAGCTGCAAACCCAATTAACAACCCCTCATCAAAATCTTTATATTAAAAGAAGAAGAAGAACAACAACAAAAAAGAGGGACTTAATTAATTAGACTTACAGAGCCAGGGACGAAAGATTGAAAAACACTAGGACCTTGGATTTTGCCCATACAAATACGCAAGTAAGGGTCACAGGACAAGTAGAGGTTCTTAACCAACAACTGATTACAACCGTCTTCCGGAAGCTTCAGCTTGATTGTCGAAGAATCAGTCACGTACAGGTCTGACTCTTTAGGTAACCCAGAAACATAGTCCCTAAAAATCACTTGCTTGTTCCTCACTTCCTCTCCCACCTTCGCCATTGTTCTGCCTCTTTGTTAGCTTTTGTTTACTCACTGTAGAGAGTAGACGATAATTGGCTTTCCTTTTAAAACCTAAAAACGTACGTGAGTGGCGTTCTACTCCAAATTCAAAAAAATGTAGCTTGACTAAATTTTTTATAATTTTCAAATATGTAGCAATTAGTAGTGTTAAAAAATTGTATTTTCCAACTTTTAAAATTTATAAATACCATGACTTTTCTTGGTTTGTTTAATAGCCCAATGACGTCTATGTCAATGTGTTGGATTCATCACTCATGTGAGCTTTCGACAGCATAATTTTGAACCCTAAAAATATTACGACTTTTCTTCGATTGTTTGTTTGATAGCACAATAACGTATATGTAAATGTGATGGAAATTACAAAGGGGTAGGGACCGTTTATAAAAAAAAGATTAAAAACACAAAAATTATATATTTAAGAAATAAAATTATATATTTTAAAAAATAAAATTATTATTTTATCAAAAATATTTCATTACTATTGAAAATTATAGCTGATTAACTATGTTATTACATAATTAAGAAATTGCTTTCATTTCTAGCAACCACTGACAGTCTCGTTAGATGTCCGATTTACCACCGTCAACATCCATGTTTTTTTATGCATCTTGTACATAAAAATATTATTTATATATAAAAATAATTTTTTTATTTTATACATGTTAAAAAAAATCTAAAAATTATAATAAAAAAATTATAAATATAAACTTAAAATTTTGTGCATGTTACATCAAAAATTTGAAAATTATAACAATAAAATTATAAATATCTTAACTCAAGAAATATATGAAAACAAAATTTTGTACATAATACAAATATAATTTTTTTATTCTATACACATTACAGAAAAATATATAAATTATAACAAATAAATTTTAAATATGAATGCAAGATTCTGTATATGGTACAAAAATAATATTTTTATTATATACATATTATAGAAAAAATTAGAAATTATAATAAAGAAATTTTAAATGTCTTAATGGAAGAAATGTATGAGCACTAGATTTTGTATATGATATAGAGAGAACATTTTTATTGATTACAGAAAAAAATCTAGAAATCATAGTAAAGAAATTCTAAATATCTTAATGTAAGAAATATATGAATGCAAAATTGTGTACATGATATAGAGATAACATTTTTATTATGTATATGCTACAGAAAAAATCGTAATTTAATTATATTAGGCCTTAACTACATGAAAGTAACATCAATTCATAATTTGTAGATGGTACTTAAATAATATTTTTATTATATACATTATACAAAGAAAATTTAAAATATCGGATGGCAACGTCGGACTTCTAGCAAGGTTGCCAGTGCTGGTCGTCGAAATAAATTTTTTTTTCCCTATATGATAGAATGAATCAGGTACAACCCTAGTTAGTGGATGAGTACTCTAAGTATAGAAATAATTTTTTTTTTAAAATATGTATTTTTTATTTCTTAAACATGTTATTTTTGTTGTTAGATATAAATATCTATTATATTGAATCTTTTATTCTTACAGTACAGATATACTAGCAAGCCAGACCCAAGTGTCGTTACTACACAAGCATCATGAAAGAATATGGCAAGGATTTTGATCCATTGCCTAAAACATTTATTTTATTTGATTGGTAAATCATATAGATCGAATAAGTTGTTATTGATATGTGGATCACATAAATATCCACAAATTGATTCAATCTATTTCATTTTTTTCTATTATATTATTTAATATAATAAATTACATATTTTAAATTGATAAAATAAAATAAAATTAAGATAATACTATAAAAGAATATTTATTACTTATTTATAACGAATACACTTCAACTTTTATTCAACTTTTTCTTTAATATTATAATCTATAAAAAAATTGTAATAAAAAATTTAACATTATCAATTTGGTCTCATATAAAATTTTAAATTGAGCATAATTTATACATTCATTAAATAAAGCAAATGAGATTTTTTTTTTATTTAAAAAATAAAAAAAAATGAGATTTGAGTTATTCAATAATTATAAAAATGATAATATCATAAATTTTTTCAAATAAATAGTTGTAAATATTTGAAAAGTGTTTTGAAAAAGAGTGACTTTTTTAATTCTAAATTTATTATTTTAAAAAGATTTAATGTTGGATTCATTAGAAGTCCTGAAAAAAATTATGTGAATATCAAAAAGTAGGTGGTTTGGGGATTCAAGACTTAAAGCTTTCAATTTGGCTCTGGTAGCCAAACCACGTTGGGCGTATTATGAAGTTTTCATATTCTTTATTAGCTTAAGTGTATAAGAATTGATACTTTCGTTTATGTTTCCTTTCATGTTAGCTAATGTTGGTTCTTTGCCTTCTTGGGCATAGAGATGGTTTATGGAGGCTAGGCATATTTATTTGTTGATGTTTGTTGGTGTTCAACGAGGTCATCAGGTACATTTTTGGAATGATTCTTGGTTACTTAAGCTACCTTCCTTTAAGCCCATAACTCCTACATTGGATGGTATATGATTGGGGAGTGAGCTCATTGATTATGGTAGAGATCATTAGGACGTGCAACGCTTCGAGGCTTGTTCTGCAATGAAGATGCTGAGATGATCTTGAGTATGCTGATAAATACATCACAGGCAGTTGATTCACTTGTTTGGTATTATAGCTCACATGGTGGCTATTTAGTTCACTCTGCATATCAAGTAGACTGCAAGATATTGGGTAGACCAATCACAGGTTCATAATTAAGTTTCGTTGGCAAGCTAATTCAGAGGTTCATAATTAAGTTTCGTTGGCAAGCTAATTCAGAAGTCAGTTTAGAAAATCAAAGCTCCTTCTAAGGTATATCTTTTTGTTTGGCGTTGTTTACATGACTTTTTTGCTGTTAGACATTCTCTGATGAAAAGATGTTGTACTATTGATGATAAAAATTACCTATTGTATAACGAAATGATATAAACAATCTCTTATTTGTTGTTGGATTGTTATAGAGTTAACTGTATTCTAACTACTTTATGTACTTTATTTGACTTTCAAATTTGGGAGAGGCTATTTTATCAGGCTTTTGTCATTTTGGATAGTAACAGGAGAGATGGTAACTTTTTTTCAAATGCTATTTGTGCTCTCTGAATGATTTTAAAAGGAAGGAATGATTTGGTATTCAAGCAAACAACATTTGATCCAAGTATCATTGCTTGGATGATGAATTTTGTTATTACTCAAGTTGGTTTAGCTTTTGACTAGCATAGTTATTTTTTTTGCCATCTATTGCGCTAGTGCCTATGTCATAATTACTTTGTCAATCTTGTTCTTTGGTTATTAATTGAGTAAGGCTACATTATACTGATACACTTCCATACTATGAGTTTTTTTATTTAATAATATCATTATACTATCGTTTGATAAAAAAAATTTGACTAGTTCAATTCATATGTTTTGCTATTATTATAAATTATATACAAGCTATAAATTTACCATAAATTTGGGCTCTTTAGTTTTTCTCCTTTTTATGTAACTGAGATTTTTGTTAAAAATAATTTGATAATAATTTTAATTTATAATTTATGATTAAATAATTAGTCTAATAATTTTTATTTTTTTAAAAAATAATTACTAATATATTTAATAATAAATTTACCTGAAATTTTTAAGAAAAAATTAAAAATCACGTACAAGTTATTGGCTAACGTTTTCTATTTTTTTTTATAAAAAAACTTTAAAAAATAATGAAATTCTTTTGTTATTATTTACAAATTTTAAGTTTTTAATTATTTTATTCCAATATTTATGTATACAAAAGTTATAAGATTTGATTTACTCTCTAAAAAAATATTTGGTAAAAAATAAAAAAAATCATAAATTATAATTCTCATTCAAAAAATGTAAAAATTAAAATAAAAAATAAATGTGAAAATTAAAATCAAGAATCATTATCAAACATACATAATTGAAAAATAACTTGAAAAAAAAAATCAAAAATTAGTAATCAAATACACCCTTAGTTAAGGAAAGTTTTTAAAAATGTTAGAGTTGTGTGCAAGTCACATGTCAATTATTAATTAAATATAAAGTTAAATATGTAAAATAAAATAACTTGTAGGGTAAAAATTCATTTAGTTACTAATGTTATGCCATCTCCAACCCAAAAATATATTTTAGTGCAAAAGTTACACAATTTTTTTCATCTACAATCTATTCCACTAAATATTACACTAAAAATTATATTCATTTACAAAATATAATATATTTTTTATTTTTATTTTATTAATTAATTCCTAAGAATTACTATATCAAACCAATTAATTAATTATATATTAATATTATTTAATTAATTATAATAAACTTAAAAATTTATATTTATAGTAAGAAAAAAATAACAAATTCATTAAATAAAATATTATTTTTTATGTGAATTAAATATTATATTGCCGAAAAATAAATATTAAATTGTTGATTATAAACATTTCATTGTTAAAAATAAAAAGAATATAATTTTTTGATCATAGAGTAATATAATTTAAACAAATTTTAGTCAAAGATATATAATTAGAGTAAAATAATATTTTTTATATTTTCTATCTTTTTATTAAGATAAACAAAAATGCATGAACAATGTCATTAACAATATTTTGCTAAATAAATGGTGTCGCACTATATTTGAAATATAATATTGTTCATTGCATAATTTTAGTACAATGTTATTGAGTCTATATGGAAAAAAATTTAGTGCAAAAATTGCACTAAAGTAGAGTTTTAAAGTTTCATTGGTGATGCCTTTATGTAAAGTTTTTTTATTTTTTTATTTTGAATATTATTTGTTTCAATTAACTACTTGAATTATTAAGTGTCTTTTAATCAAATGTTTTGGTAAAAATTTTGTTAATTTGATTGTAAAATTTAAGTACGTGAAAGACATATAAAGTTATAATTGTATTATCTTATTCATAACACTCTTGCTTATAACTTCATGTGCCACGTAAATGACTTGAATATTATAATTTAATTTTTTTTTAAACCAAAATAATTAATTGTAAGACATCAATAATAAAAGTAATCAATTCAAACCAAATATAAAAATTAGTAGATTAAAGGTTCTTACAAGACTTTAGTAACAAAATGAACATTTAATGTGAGGTTATTTATTAATAAAATATTAATTAAATTTTAAAATATGAATTATTGTAAGTATCCAATTGAGAGGTTTTAGACAGAGAAATTTCTCTTCCTTCTCTCTAGCTTTCTTATTTTTAGTTTTTTCTTTTTGATTTCATTTTCATGCTTTCTTTCTTTTTTGTTTTTTCCTTCCGTTGGAGAGGTACCTCCTTTTAGGGACAGTGTTTCGGTGGATATTTTGTTGTTCTCTCGTTTGTAGCCATTTTATTTTGATAAATAATTTTTTGCCACTTTTAGGGTAGTATTTTTGCCTACTTAATTAGTTTGGTTGGTCGATTTGGACATACTATATTTATTAAAAAAAAAATATAGACATAAGAATATCAACCACACTATCATATCATATTGGATTGAATAAAATCACAAAAATTAAAGTCATGTAATAAGTTTTAAACTCAAATAAATATATCATGATCATAATGTGTAAATGTAGTCATATATAAATGCTAATAAAAATAAAAATAAAAATATCATTTTATATATATAAATATTATTTTAAATATGTAGGTTCAATTCAATTTGGTTTAAATAGATTTTTTATATAAACCTTAACGAAACTGATTTAATCGATTTTTAAAAATGTTAAACCGAACTGAACCTACTAAACTAACAAAAATAGACCTAAAAAGTTTGGTTTAGATTCGGTCCAATCAGTTCGGTCGATTTTTTGAATTTATGCCCATCCCTAATATATATATTTTAAAAACTATGCAAACAAAAAATATACAGATGAATTTTTTTTTATAAGATATCTATTTTTTTATAAGATTTATATTTATTCAAAGAATAACATACACAAAAATAAATAAATAAATAAATAAATAAATAAATAAAATAAAATAAATAACAAGCAAGTGATATTTAGGGACTATGTTTCAGATCTAAATAAATAATTAAATCTAAGAAAATTTTATGGCACTTTTTTCTTTAAAAAAAACAGTAGAGCTTAAAGTAACATAAAGTAACCGAATGTAATGGCAACTAGAAAAAAACTCGTAAATAACTATCATTCTGCCTAGCATTATGTTGTGCATTAGTGTTTTTCATGTTTTTTAATTGCTCTTAAAAACACATATTAGCTATTCTCAAATTTTGTTTTCTAAAACAATATGTTTTAAAAAACAATAACTTAAAACATGACCAAACACTTTATTTTATTTTTAAAAACATTTTTTTGTTTTTCAGTTATGTAGCTAAACAGGTCCTGAAATTTTTCGACAAATTTTTGTTTTTTTCAGTCAAAAGAGTGAAATCTCAAAATTTTCCCTAAAATTTATCATGCGATAACCACACGACTTTTTCCATATAAATGTAACACTAATTTTAACAAAAATACTAAGATCGATGCACAATTTAAAAAGTACTAATAATAATAATGAACTAAATTGAAGCATTGAAAAAGAAAAAAAAAAAAAAAACGTTTGCCAAATAAAATAAAAAAAAGATTGCTGAAAAGAGAGTTTGATTCTTAAGTGGAGAGCACGGATGCATTCTTATTCATTTTCATTGTTACTCATATTCGTGGGATTTTACTTTTGTAATATCCACATTTTAATAAAAATACCTCAAATTTATTATGTTATAAAAGAGTTTTATTTTAGCAAATATATTATTTTAAAATTTTCAATTTAGTCTTTTTATAAATAGTAAATTCTAAAAATAAGAGTACTAAAATAGTATTAAATCGAAACTATTAAAAGGGTATTTAACTAGAGTATTTTAATAATATGATTTAGATTTAATTGTAAGATATAATAAAATTTAACATTTAACACTTTCAAGAAAAAAAACATATGTTCATTTACCTTATAACGTAAATAAATATATATTTTTTTAGTTTTAGTAGAAAATAAACATATATTTTTTTTTTACAGAAAATTAAAAATAAAAACAGTTAAATAATTGAATCATTTATGTACCAAAATGTATGATTAATTTATGGTACGTTCATTAAAACATGAAATCATAAAAGTACCTGGACTAAATATGCTTAATGAATCTAAACTCTAACATTGTTAAGCTAAAAATATTCTAAGCTTCCACAATCCACTTTAATCACGTGTGTTTAAATTGAGTAACTGCTCGAGTAACATTCGTCAAGTAAAGAATTTATAAAGATCCCCGACTATTGTGTCTCTTTTACCTTGTATGGTTGTACCTCACCCACTATGCGAATATGTCTAGTTGTCCACACAAAAATACATTAGAGCTGACACATTTATGATTCCAACTATGAAGTAAAAATACATTATGCTCGTGCAAATGCATATATCACAATATGCAAAAGAAATGCATATTTATTACACACAACAGAATTCAGCTGTTGCTCCTCAAATTAAAAAAAAAAATTGAACTTTTCACTCTGGAGAAACAGCAACCATTTTCTTCCCAATGTTATTACCACTACAAAGTCCAACCAGAGCTGCCGGAGCACTTTCCAGGCCTTGTTCTATGTCTTCTAAATACACAATTTGACCTTTCTTGATTAAGGGCAGTACCCACTCAAAGTATTTAGGTAACATATGAAAATAATCAAATACTGCAAACCCTTGAACACGAATCCGTTTGTAGGTTAAACACATCAGATTCTTAACACCTTCTTCCTCATCATGATTGTTGATTTGTGACATCATTCCACATGCGACGATATGCCCCTGATTTTTCATGTTAAGCAGCACTGCCTCAAGCATTTTTCCCCCAACATTATCAAAGTATATGTCTATGCCTTCTGGAAAATACCTGCAATTGACAATCAGATCATAACTAGTTTCTTCTAATGCAACACTTGGAGATCATAATGTTGCGCACTTAGTATCAGAGTGGATGCTGCTGTAATACGAACATGTTAAGTTTCAAATAACCACCAGCTATTCCCCTGTTCTATGTATTTTGAATTTTTGATGGACCATTTAGATCAAATATGCAACAATGACATCAATTTCCATGTTTATAAAAAATCATTATTTTCACCATATTTGTACTCTCAACTCTCAAGTCGAATGCTTGAATTTACGATAATGTTCTTCATACATAATGGGGATTACATGGAAGAAACAATAACCTTTTTAGAGCAGCATCTAGGTCAGCTTCTTCCTTGTAATTAAAAGCCTCATCATATCCAAGCTTACTCTTAAGTAGATCAACCTGTATTACAAAAGTAGATCAGAACCATAATACGATGCATGAATGTAAATTTCAGCTTATACAAGCTGATATGAAATGAATTGACTCCAAAATATTACAATAAAAACATAATGTTTCAAATCAATTGGGAGGAATTTCATGGAGAAGCTTGTTACATATGAAAATAGATAATTCTTTTATTACTGAATTCAAAATAGTTTCACTAACATTACCATGAAATGAATGTTTACTTTGACAAGAGCAGCTAATGATTAACAATTAGGGTAGACACTACAGAGTGCTGATCACTAACCTTCTGTTTACTTCCAGCACTTCCAACAACATAGCATCCCATCAGCTTCGCAAATTGCCCTACAAGCTGACCGATGGCACCAAACGCTGAAGACACGAATACACGGTCTCCTTTTTTGGGCGAACAATTTTCGTAGAACCCGGCATAAGCAGTCAATCCAGGCAAACCTATGAGAAACCAAAAAAAAAAAAAAGCATGATTAATTTTACAAGCAATATTTGGATAATTTGATCCATAGTGGAACTTAGGTTAGACAACAACACCATTACATAGCAACATTATACAAAATTTGGATTGAACATTTAATTATGTACAATATCCGATCATATTCTAACATGTCAAGTTGCAATAAAAAACACCAAATCATTTTATATCCAAATAACCAGTTACTATGTCAGTGAGACTATTGTCTGTTTATTTATGTTTTTGTTAATTGCAACCTCAAAAATTAACATTCAAACTGTTAAAGTAAGCAGTAGGGTTTAAATTAATTCATAGTAGAAGAGAAAAAAAAAAACAAGAAAGAAGGTACCTAGGATTCCATTGTAGTAGGTAAGTGGGACATCAGTATGTTGAATCTTAAAAAGATCTAGGGGATTATTGATGATGCTATACTCTTCCCAACCAGTTGTGCCGCTGACAAGGTCACCTTCCTTGAAATCCGGATGGTTTGATTCCAATACTTTACATACTCCAAACCCACGTATTACCTGCAAACCCAATTAACAACACCTCATCAAAATCTTTATATTAAAAGAAGAAGAACAAAAAAAAGGGAGTGAATTAAATAGACTTACAGAGCCAGGGACGAAAGATTGAAAAACACTAGGGCCTTTGATTTTGCCCATACAAATACGCAAGTAAGGGTCACAGGACAAGTAGAGGTTCTTAACTAACAACTGATTACAACCGTCCTCCGGAAGCTTCAGCTTGATTGTCGAAGAATCAGTCACATACAGGTCTGACTCTTTAGGGGACCCAGAAACATAGTCCCTAAATATCACTTGCTTGTGCCTCACTTCGTCTCCCACCTTCACCATTGTTCTGCCTCTTTGTTAGCTTTTGTTTACAAACTGTCGAGAGTAGACGATAATCGGCTTTCCTTTTAAAACATACAAACTATCGTTCGTGCAATGGCACGTGAGTGGTGTTCTACTCCAAATTCAAAAAAATGTAGCTTGACTAAAAAATTTATAATTTTCAAATATGTAGGAATTAGTTGTGTTAAAAAATTGTATTTTCCAACTCTTAGAATTTATAAATGCCATGACTTTTCTTTGTTTGTTTAGTAGCACAATGACGTCTATGTTAATGTGTTGGACTCATGTGAGCTTTCAATAGCATAATTTTGAACTCTAAAAATATTCTGACTTTTCTTTGATTGTTTAATAGCACAATAACGTATATGTTAATATGATGGATATTACAAAGGGGTTGATATAGGTACCGTTTGTAAAAAGGATTAAAAAAATAAAAATAATATGTTTAAAAAATAAAAATATATTTTAAAAAATAAAATTACTGCTTTATTAAGAATATTTTTTTATTGATTAGAATTATAATTGATTTATTATACTATTACATAAATAAGAAATTGTTTTTATTTCCAACGATCACCACTGACAACTTTGCTAGAGGTCTGACGACCACTGCTGTCATCCAAATTTTTTAGTGTACCTTGTACAGAATACAAATATTAATTCTATATAAAAATAAATTTTTTATTTTATACATGTTAAAAAAAATAAAATTATAACAAAGAAATGTTAAATATGAAAGTAAGATTTTATACACGGTACATTAAGTACACTTTTATTATATACATGTTACATAAAAAAATATATGAAAATCATAACAAATAAATTTTAAATGTCTTAATGTAAGAAATGTATGAAAGCAAAATTTTGTACATGGTATATAAATAACTTTTTTCATTTTGTACATGTTATAGAAAAAATTTAGAAATCATAACAAATAAATTCTAAATATGAATCAAGATTTTGTACATGGTATAGAAATAATACTTTCATTATATACATGTTACGAAAAAATCTAAAAATCATAACAAAGAAATTCTAAATGTCTTAATGGAAGAAATGTATAAACGCAAGATTTTGTCATGATATAGAGAGAATATTTTTATTTTATACATTTTACAGAAAAAATCTAGAAATCATAATAAAAAAATTCTAAATGTCTTAATGCAATAAATGTATAAATGCAAGATTGTAAGCATGATACAGAGAGAACATTTTTATTATGTAAATGCTACAAAAAAAATTATTGTAATTTAATTATATTAGAGCTTAACTATAACTTCAATTCATATTTCATAGAGGGTACAAAATAATATTTTTATTATGTACAATATACAAATAAATTTGGATGTGAAAATGATTTCCAAACTATATGATAGTGGAATGAATCAGTTACAACTCTAATTGACGAATGGGTATTCTAGGTAAAGAAATAATTTTATTTTTTAAAATATGTATTTTTTTATTTTTTAAATGTATTATTTTTATAATTTTTCTTGTTAGATGTAAATATCTATTATATTGAGTCTTTTATTCTTATAAATATGGGTATACTAGGCAAGTCAGACCCAAGTGTCGTCACTGCACATGCATCACGCAAGAATATGACAACGGTTCCAATCGTTTGCCTAATACATCTATTCTGATTTGATCTTATTTGATTCATAAATCATATAGATCGAATAAGTTCTTAATGATATGTGAATCAAATAAATATCCACAAATCAATCCAATTTGTTTCATTTTTTTTTTTTATTACATTATTTAATGTGATAAATTATATATTTTAAATTGATGAAAATAAAATAAAAATAAAAATAACACTATAAATTTATAGGAGAATATTTATTACTTATTTATAACGAGTACACTTCAACTTTTATTTATCTTTTTTTTTTTTAAATATTATAATCTATAAATGAAAAATAGTTTTGTAATAAAAAATTTAACATTATTAATTTAGTCTCATATAAAATTTTAAATTGAACATAATTTATACATTTATTAAATAAAAAAAATGAGATTTTTTTATTTAAAAAATAAAAAAAGGAGATTTGAGTTAATTACTCAATAATTATAGAAAGGATAATATAATAATTTTTTTTTCAAATAAATAGTTGTAAAAATTTCGAAAGTGTTTTGAAAATGAGTGCCTTTATTCCTTCTGGTTTTGGTTCCCTTTTGAAATATGTCCACCCAAAGGTTATTGTTGCCCATAATCATAGTGTCTTACTTGGCTAGTGGGTTTAGAGGAAATTTGCCATACAGTATTCCAAATACAACCTTGTAAGGCACCAGGACTAGATGGTATGCCATCACTTTTCTTTCAAAAGTATTGTAATTTTATTTCTAATGATATTATTCATGCAGTTATATGTTTTTTCCACTATGGTACTATGTCCACTATAGTGAATTATACTCACATTATTTTATTGCAAAAAATTGAAACACCAAAGTCTATGTCTCGTTATAGCTAATAAGTTTGTGTAGTGTGTTATATAGAGTTATCTCTCAAATTCATACAAATTGGTTGGGTGAAGTGATTTTAAGAATCATTAATGTTAACACTAGGTGCTTTTATTCTTAGTCGATTCATTACGGATAATATCCTAGTGGTGCATGAATTACTTCATTTTCTTCAAAGTAGGCGAAAAGGTAAGCAACATCATATGGCCTTGAGCTTTATATGAGCAAGGCCTATGATAGGGTTGAGTGGGGTTTCTTGAAGGAGATGATGGTAAAACTGGGATTTGATGACCGTTGGATCAAGTTGGATGACATGTGTGTCTACAGTCACTTATTCACGTATTATTAATAGTGAGCCTTTTGGTTATTTTAAACTAGAACGTGGATTACGTCATGTATTGTTTCATGTTACCTGTTGAACTATGTGTTGATATTGAAAATGTTATGCATAATTTTGGTGGAGGTCTACAGGTGATAGAAGGAAAATTTATAAGAAGTCCTGGTAAAAATTGTGTGAAATTTGAGTAGCAGATGGTTTAGGGATTTGAGACTTAAGTGCTATCAATTTGGCTATGGTAGACAAACAATATTGGTGTATTTTGAAGTTTTCAAATTCTTTATTACCTCAAGTGTATAAGAATTAGTACTTTCATTTAGGTTTTCTTTCCTCTTAGCTGGTGTTGGTTATTTGCCCTCTTGGGCATAGAGAAGGTTTATGGAGGCTAGGCGTATTTTATTTGATGACTTTCGTTGGAGTGTTCAACAAGGTCATTAGGTGCATATTTGGAATGATCCTTGGTTATCCAACTCATCTTCCTTTAAGCCTAGGATGGTATCTGATAAGTAAGTAAGCTCATTGATTATGGTAGAGGTCATTAAGACTTGCAATGCTTTGAAGCTTGTTTTATAATGAAAATATCGAGACGATCTTGAGTATGCCAATAGACACATAATGGGCAGCTAATTCACTTATTTGGCATTATAGCTCACATGGCGAGTATTAAGTTCATTCTGCATATCCAGTAAAATGAGAGGTATTGGGTTGACTAATCACAGGTTCATAGTTGAGTTCAATTGACAAGCTATTTGGAAGTCAGCTTAGAAGATCAAAGCTTTTCCTAAGATACATCTTTTTGTTTGACATTGTTTACATGAATCTTTTGTTGTTAGACATTATCAGATGAAAAGACGTGCTATTGATGATAATAATTGCTCATTATGTAACGAAATGATAGAAACAATCTCTCATTTATTGTTAGATTATTATAGAGTTAGTCATATCCTAACTACTCTACTCTGTATCCTTGATTTGACTTTCATTAATTTAAGAGGGGCTAGAGGTGTCAAAAAGGATAGGCCGGTCCGGCCTAGTCGGTCGAATTAGGACACGGCCATTGATCCATTAATTAACGTGTCGTGCTGGCCTTTGGCCTTTATATGGGTCGTACCATGCCTCAATTCTGAGTCCGTAGGCTTTAACGTGCCCGGCTTGTTAGGCTGTGCTTAACGGGCCGGCACGGCCCGTGACTCCTTTATTTCATTTTTATTATATATTTATTTAATTATTTAGTTAAAAATTATTAATAATGCTTTAAAAAATTAAAAGTGAGAGTCAAACTCTCAACCTCTCATTTTATAGATCGTTAGAAATTCATTAAATTATGTTTAATTTTATTTATATGTAAAAAAATTATTTATTTATTGATATTTTTTTAAAATTAATTTTTAAAATAATAAGGCTTCGCGTGCAGTGCAGGCCCGACCCAGCCCTTTAAGGGCCGTGGGCCATGGGATGGGCCGTGCTGTGCTACTCATTTTGGCTAACGGGTCGTGCCATACCGTGCCGATCTGGTGGGCCAACGTGCCAAGTATTTAATGGGTCGTGACGTGCCGTGCCAACCCATTTGACACCCCTAAAAGAGGGCTATTTTATGGTCTTTTATTAGGCTTTTGTTAGTTGAGATAGTTATAGGAGTGATGGTAACTTGTTGTTATCAAATGCCATGTGTTCTCTTTGGAGGATTTGAAAATGAATGAATAATTTGGTACTCAAGCATACAACATTTGGCCAAGTTTCATTGCTTGATTTGTGAATTTTGATATTGCTTAAATTGGTTTAGCTTTTGGCTATCATAGTTGTTTTCTTGCTATCTTTCGTGCTAGTGACTATGTTATAATTACTTTGTATATCTTGTTCTTTGGTTATTAATTGATTTAAGGCTTCTTTGTACTAATACACTTTCATATTATGGGTTTTTTTTATTTAATAATATCAGTATACTATCATTTGATAAAAAAAAAAAAAAAAAAACTAACTACTTCAATTTGTTTGTTTGCTAATATCATATATTATGTACGAGGGTACTATAAATTTACTATAAATTTGGGCGGCTTTAGATTTTTCTCCTTTTTATGTAAGTGGGATTTATGTCAAAAATAATTTAATAATAATTTTGATTTATAATTCGTATTTTATGATTAAATAATTAGTTTTGTAATTTTTTATTTTCTTTGTAAAAATTATCACTAATGTATTTAATAATAATTTTTATCAGGTGATTTTTTTAAAAAAATTAAAAATCACGTAAAATTTATTTAGAAACGCTTTCTGATTTAAAAAAAATTAAATAAATAAACTATTTTGTTATTATTTACAAATATTAAGTTTTTAGTCATTTTCTTCTAATATTTATGCATACAAAAGTTATAAGATTTGATTTATTCTCAAAAAAAAAAATATGGTGAAAATAAAAAAAGTCAAAAATTAGAATTCTCATTTAAAAATTGTGAAAATCATAATCATAAATTATTATCAAACATACATAATTGAAAAATAACTTTAAAACATTTGAAATCAGTGATCAAAAATGTTATCAAACATACCCTTAATTAATGAAATTTTTAAAAATGTTAAGAATTATATGCAAGTCACAAGTCAATTATTAATTAGATATAAATTTAAATATGTAAGATAAAATAACTTGTGGGACAACATTCATTTAATTACTAATGTTAAGCATCTCCAACCCAAAAATCTATTTTACTGCAAAAGTTATGATATTTTTTTTATCTACGATCCATTACACTAAATATCACGCTAAAAATTATATTCTTTTACAAAATATAATATACTTTTTATTTTTCTTTTATTAATTAATTCCTAAGAATTACTATATCAAACTAATTAATTAATTATATATTAATATTATTTAATTAATTATAATAAACTTAAAATTTTATATTTTTAGTAAAAAAAAAATAACAAATTTATTAAATAAAATATTATTTTTCATGTGAATTAAATATTATATTACTGAAAAATAAATATTAAATTATTAATTATAAACATTCCATTGTTAAAAGTAAAAAATAATATAATTTTTTTTATCAGAGAGTAATATAATTTAAACAAATTTTAATCAAATATATATAAATAGAGTAAAATAATATTTTTATATTTTTTATATTTTATTAAGATAAACAAAAATGCTTGAACAATGTCGTTAATAGTGCTTTGCTAAATGAACAGTGTCATGCTATATTTGGAATATAGTGCGATACTATTTATTGCATAATTTTAGTGCAATGTTATCGAGTTTATCTAGGAAAAAATTAATGCAATAATTGCACTAAAATAGGATTTTAAAGCTTCATTGGAGATACCCTTAGGTGAAGTTTTTTTTTTTTACTACTTCTAATATTATTTGTTTCAATTAACTACTTGAATTATTAAAAAGTCTTTTAATCAATTGTTACGGTAAAAATATGTCAATTTAATTGTTAAATTTAAGTCACGTGCAAGACATAAAAAGTTATAATTTCATTATCTTATTTATAACACGCTTGCTTATAATTTCATGTGCCACATACGTGATTTGAATATTACAATAAAATTGGCTATTTTTTTTTTACCAAAATAATGATCAATTGAAATAAAATATTAAAAATAGTAGATCAAGGTTTTTAAAAGACTTTAGTAACAAAATGAACATTTAATGTGAGATTATTTATTAATAAAATATTAATTAAATTTTATTAAAAATAGTAGATCGAAGGTTTTTAAAAGACTTTAGTAACAAAATGAATATTTAATGTGAGATTATTTATTAATAAAATATTAATTAAATTTTAAGGGCTAAACAATATCTGTAGTACCTTAACTTTTACTTAACCTACATTTTAGTCTCTTATTTATTTTTTTTTAACATTTAATCACTTAACTTTTTAAATTTGACAATATTAGTCCAATTATTAATTTTCTGTAGAATTTAATGCATAATTTTTTTTTTCTTCTTCTTCTCTTTTTTTAACTAATAAATATTTTTAAAAAAATTTCTAAAACTATCGAACTAACCCAAATATCTTTTTTCGTTAAAAAGATGAAGGAAAAAAAGTGAAAAAATTCGACGTTAAATTTTACAAAAAATTAATAATTTGACTAATATTGTCAAATAAAAAATGTTAAGGACTAAATATTAAAAAAAAAAATAATTAAGAGATCAAAATATTGAACAAATATAAATTAAGAGATTATATGTATTATTTAGCCAATTCTAAGATATAAATTGTTGTAAGTATCTAAGAATTTTGAGAGGCTTTAAAGAGAGAAATTTCTCTTCCTTCTCTCTAGCTTTCCTATTTTTTCTTTATTCTTTCGGATTTCATTTTCCTCTTTGTTCTTTATTTTTCCTTTTAACGGAGAGGTACCTCTTTTTAGTGACAGTGCTCTCTTTTTGTTGTTCTCTCTTTTGTGGCCGTTTTATTTGATAAATAACTTATTGTCACTCTTAGTGGGATTTTGTTGGAAAATTACTAAAAATAGTACCCATAAAATTTATAATAATAAAATTAATACCTTAATAATATTGAATGTTTAATATTTAATTTGAACGTAAAATATTGAACGTTTAATATTGAATAGGTCTAAATTATCGTCGTTCAATTCTAATTAGATGAGTATTAAAAAAAATGATATATTAGTCATTTTTTTTAATTGTAAAAATATAAATTTGAACACGAAAGATGCTAATTTTATTATTAAAAATTTTAAGAGATGTTACTTTTGTTATTCTCTCAATTTTATTTTATATCTGGCTTTAATAAGGTCATATCCGGTGGTTTTTCTATCATAACCGTCTCTATAAAGATTAGATACAGTGTGTTTTTATATATAAGTTTATTAGATATGAAGTGTTTTATGATTAAGGTATTTAAGAATTTTAAATATTTTAAGATTTTAAGGACATATGGCTTTTTTCTTTTAACAGTTGCAATTTGAATTGGTGACTCTGAAATCATGCATTAAGGTAAAAAGGCAAATAGAGCGAACTTGCATATTGACGTCTTGATTGTATTAGAATTGAATATAATTTTTTCATGTAATTTTTTAATATTTTAATAAAATCTTTACTATTTTTATTTAAAAAAAAATTGTTGCAAGTATTATTAAAAAGCATTATTCAAAATATTAACTAATTATACTATTTTTTTTTAATATATTTTTAGAAAAAGTCAAATCAAACCTTATCCTTTTCTATAAAATGGGAGCATTCAACGTTATACAACTTTTGAGGGGAACTTTTCCAAAAATACTACAAAATTGACGAAGGCATCATCTTTTTTATCAAAAGACCACATTTTTCTTTTGCACGTGATCTCATTTAGACTCAATTATATAAAATCGACTTCAACTTTCATCTAAACTTAGCCCAGATGAAGACAACTTTCTTTTAATTGAACTATGATAAAATCGATTTTATTTATATTTAACTTAAATGAATTCAACCTAATGTAGATAAAACTAATTTCATTTGAACTCAACTCAAGTGAAGTGAAACTTCATCTATCTTTAATCTAGTAGTCACTGGGTACATGATGGCTTACCAGCCCCGATCAACGGCCATCCTGTGGTGGTCAACATTAGCCAACTTGGTCAATAGGTTAAGTTCGATCGCAACTAATTAATATTTGTTAATTATTAATTAACATGTTAAGATTGAACGAGAAAAAATAACTTCATCTATCATTTTGTGTTATTTTAGAGGACAAAAATGTTGAAAATAGTGAATTTAATTAAAAAGAAAGAGAAGGAAAAGATGCCAAAAAAAACTTCCTCTTAAAAATTTTGTCCCACATTGCTTTTGCACTCCACCTTGAAAGCATATATATAAAAAAAGAAATGCTAGTGGGATTGGGCCCCAAGGGGCACCCAATTTTGTGGAAGAGGGGAGAACCTAGGCAATTGTGGGTCCATCACACACGCGCGCGCCGCCATCCGACCGGCCGAGCGCGCGTGAGGTGAGGTGGCATTTTTTTTTTTTGATAAAAACCTGTTACGGACCGAGTCTTACGGAACGTGTGAACGTTGCACGTTATCCACCCGCGTCCGTTTTTTGGCTTCGTTTTCCGTGCCATCCTCAGCCTATAAATAGAGGGCCTAAGTTTCATTCAAAAACACATCCTTCAGCTCAATTCTCTCTCAATTCTCAATTCCCTCTCTCTATCTCGCTCTAACTATTGAGCTTCAGAAAAGATTCAGTAAAGAAAAACCAAAAATAAATATATTTTAGTTTCCTAGCAACAAAATTATTTTACAGGTGTAGCATTTCGGAGTTCATCAGTGCAGTGTAACTCCGAGACAGATTTTTTGCTGGGCTGTTTTATCCTGGGGACGACGAGGCTGTGTTTGCTTGCACAATTTTGGGCAGAGCCGCGAAACGTCTTAAAGAGAGCGACCTAGTCCGCGACTCAACCCAAGCAGTGTTAATTCAGTAATTTGGTAACCTCGTTCCTAACTACTTTTAAGTAATTGTTCCAACAATTTTAAGACGATTTCATCTGCCATGTTTACTGAATTTTTAGCTGCTGACCTTAACAAACCTTTTCGTTTTGAGGGGCTACATTTTAAAAGATGGAGACAAAAAATGCTATTTTTCTTAACAATGAAAAAAGTAGCCTCTGTTCTTACTACTGAAAAACCAATTCTGCCAAATCCTCCTACTGAAGATACTACCAAGGATTTAAACACCTGGCTAGAAAATGATTTTTTATGCAAAAATTTTATTCTTAATGGTTTAACTGATGATTTGTATGATTACTACAACTCTGATAAGACAGCTAAAGAAACTTGGGATGCACTTCAAAAGAAGTATGACACTGAGGAAGCTGGAACCAAGAAGTATGCTGTCAGCAGGTATCTGAAGTACCAGATGACTGATGACAAATCTGTAGAAGCTCAATCTCATGAACTGCAAAAGATAGCACATGAAATAACTTCTGAAGGTATGACTTTAGATGAACAATTTCAAGTAGCTGTTATTATTGATAAATTGCCCCCTGCATGGAAAGATTTCAAAAATATTCTTAGACATAAAACTAAAGAATTCTCCCTAGAAAGTTTAATAACCCGACTAAGAATAGAAGAAGAAGCCAGAAAACAAGACCAAAAAGATGAAGTACTTGTTGTCTCAAATAACACTTCCAATAAAAAATCCCCCTCTGTCATTCTGAAACCAAAAGGAAGAAACATGAAATTTCATAATCGTAATAATAACCAGAACCGTAACAACCAGAATAAAAATAGAAATCCTCCTCGGAATGGACCTGGACCTGGAACTCAACCCCCCTTAGGAAATAACACATTCATGTGTTATAGTTGTAACAGGCCTGGCCATTTGGCCAGGAACTGCCGGAACAGGAATCGTCCTGCCCCGCAGGTGAACCTTACCGAAGATCAGCTTATAGTTATGATATCTGAAATCAACTTTGTTGGTGGATCTGAGGGGTGGTGGGTGGACACTGGTGCTTCTCGCCATGTTTGCTATGATTGTGACATGTTCAAGTCCTATTCCGTGTCTGAGGATAAGAAAGTGCTGCTGGGCGACTCCCACTCCACTAAAGTTGCTGGTACTGGTGAGGTGGAATTAAAGTTTACCTCTGGAAAGACTGTCATCTTGAAGGATGTCCTGCATACTCCAGAGATGAGAAAGAACTTAGTCTCAGGCTATCTTCTCAACAAGGCTAGGTTTACTCAAACTATAGGGGCTGATTTGTATACAATTACTAAGAATAATGTATTTGTTGGAAAAGGGTACGCCACTGATGGCATGTTCAAATTAAATGTTGAAATTAATAAAGTATCTTCTTCTGCTTACATGTTGTGTTCTTTTAATGTTTGGCATGCTAGACTTTGTCATGTTAATAAACGAATAATAAAGAACATGAGCAACTTAGAACTAATTCCTAAACTATCAATGAATGATTTTGAAAAATGCGATTTTTGCAGTCAAGCTAAAATAACCAAAACTTCACATAAATCAGTAATTAGAGAATCAGAACCGTTAGATTTAATACATTCTGATATATGTGAACTAGATGGAACTCTAACAAGAAATGGAAAACGCTACTTTATAACTTTTATAGATGACTGTTCAGATTATACTTATGTATATCTAATGAAAAATAAAAGTGAAGCGATTGACATGTTTAAAACATTTTTGACTGAAATTCAAAATCAACTTAACAGAAAAATAAAAAGATTTCGAAGTGATAGAGGCACTGAATATGATTCCAATATTTTCAACGACTTTTATAAAACCCATGGAATCATACATGAAAAAACTTCACCTTATTCTCCTGAAATGAATGGCAAAGCTGAAAGAAAAAATAGAACTTTTACTGAATCAGTTGTTGCAATTTTATTAAACTCTGGTGCTACTTCCCATTGGTGGGGAGAAATTTTACTAACTGTTTGCTATGTGCTAAACAGAGTGCCTAAATCTACTAGTCAAATTTCACCTTATGAAATTTTGAAAAATAAGAAACCTAACTTAACTTATTTAAGAACTTGGGGATGTTTAGCCTATGTTAGGATCTCTGATCCAAAAAGAAATAAACTTGCTAGTAGAGCATATGAATGTGTATTCATAGGATATGCAATGAATAGTAAAGCTTACAAATTCTATAACTTAAATGATCATGTAGTTATAGAATCAAATGATGCAGACTTCTATGAACATAGGTTTCCTTTTAAACTGAAGAATAGTGGGGGTTCGTCTTCTAGTAGTTTACCCATAGCTACAACTAGTGAACAAAATGAGGAATTAGAAACTGAACTTAGGAAAAGTAAACGAGCTCGAACCTCTAAGGATTATGGGTCTGACTTCTATGCTTATACCTTAGAGGAAGATCCCCAAACCATTCAAGAAGCCTTATCTTCTTTAGATACCAACTTATGGGAAGAAGCCATAAATGATAAAATGGACTCTCTTGAGTCTAATAGAACTTGGCATTTAGTTGACTTACCTCCTGGTTGCAAGACTATAGGATGTAAATGGATACTAAAGAAGAAATTAAAACCCGACGGTGCTATTGAAAAGTACAAGGCTCGCCTTGTAGCCAAAGGGTATAGGCAAAGGGAGAATGTGGACTTCTTTGACACATATTCACCTGTCACAAGAATAACTTCCATACGTGTGCTTTTCTCCCTAGCTGCTATACATGATTTAGTGGTGCACCAAATGGATGTTAAAACTGCCTTCTTAAATGGTGAATTAGAAGAAGAGATTTATATGGACCAACCTGAGGGCTTTGTAATCCCAGGTCAAGAAAACAAAGTATGTAAATTAGATAAATCTCTTTATGGTCTAAAACAAGCACCTAAACAATGGCATGAAAAATTTGATAATTTGGTTATCTCACATGGATTCAAATTGAATGAAAGTGACAAATGTATTTATCACAAAACAGAAAATAACATTTGCACTATTATATGTTTATATGTGGATGACTTGCTAATTTTTGGGTCAAATATTCATGTTGTAAATAATGTGAAAAACATGTTGTGTGCTAATTTTGACATGAAAGACTTAGGTGAAGCGAGTGTAATCCTAGGTATAAAGATTACTAGGTCTAAAGAGGGACTTTCTCTAGATCAATCTCATTATATTGAGAAGATCTTAAAGAAATATAATTACTCTAACTGCAAACCTGCATGTACCCCTTATGATCCTAGTGTAAAGTTGTTCAAGAACATCGGAGACGGTGTTAGACAAACTGAGTATGCGAGCATCATTGGTAGCTTACGTTACGCTACTGATTGCACTAGGCCCGACATAGCTTATGTCGTGGGATTACTATGTAGGTTGACCTAGTATAGAGCATTGGAATGCAATTGAAAGGGTCATGAGGTACCTTAAGAGAACAATGAACCTTGGATTACACTATAAGAAGTTTCCCGCTGTTTTAGAAGGTTACAGCGATGCTGATTGGAACACTCTTTCTGAAGATTCCAAAGCAACTAGCGGCTATATATTTAGCATTGCTGGTGGAGCTGTTTCTTGGAAGTCTAAGAAACAGACAATTTTGGCTCAATCTACGATGAAGTCAGAAATGATAGCACTAGCTACTGCTAGTGAAGAAGCAGGCTGGTTAAGAAGTCTGTTAGCTGAGATCCCTTTATGGGAAAGACCGATACCAGCTGTCCTGATCCATTGCGATAGTACCGCGGCTATTGCAAAGATTCAGAACCGTTATTATAACGGCAAGAGACGATAGATACGTCGTAAGCACAGTACTGTTAGAGAATTTCTCTCTACAGGAGCTGTAAGAGTGGATCATGTACGTACTGATGATAATTTGGCTGATCCTTTGACGAAAGGATTAGCAAGAGAGAAAGTTTTCAAAACCTCGAAAGGAATGGGACTAATGCCCTTGGAATGAAGAGTCACTTGTGATGGTAACCCGACTTATAGACTGGAGATCCCAAGAAATAAGTTCAATGGGTAATAACAAGTCATGAAGTGATATAAGATGAATCATGCTATTATGAGTCCCATCCTATATTGTTAGAAGCATGAATTCTTGAAGCGACAGAAGGATGAGTTAATTGTTAACTCTTAATGAGTTTATACTCTATGTGGAGTGGAGTACATAGCTACAGGAATACTCTTGATAGACTCACCTATGTGAATGTGGAAGTGTGGCCGTTTCCTATGAAATTTTGGGCAAAATTTACTAGAGCATTCACTATACTGGGATATACGTGCATAGCCGTAAAGCACGGGCTTTTCGAACTACACCTTGGAAAGGTTGTGTGTGTAATGTTGTTAGAGATAGAGTTCAAAACTACGAGTTACTCTAGTATATTCTAAAGCATCAACACTATGCAAAGGTTCAAGTCGAAAGACACCTTCTGCTTATGCACAATCTTATATCTTTGATTGATCGGTTGCTCGATGAAAAACTATTTTTATATTAAATTCAAGTGGGGGATTGCTGGAAATAGTGAATTTGATTAAAAAGAAAGAGAAGGAAAAGATGCCAAAAAAAACTTCCTCTTAAAAATTTTATCCCACATTGCTTTTGCACTCCACCTTGAAAGCATATATATAGAAAAAGAAATGCTAGTGGGATTGGGCCTCAAGGGGCACCCAATTTTGTGGAAAGGGGGAGGACCTAAGCAATTGTGGGTCCACCACACACGCGCGCGCTGCCGCCGCCGTCCGTCCGACCGGCCGGCCGCACCGTGCCGTGCCGAGCCGAGCTGAGTGCGTGTGTGTGAGGTGAGGTGGCATTTTATTTTTTGATAAAAATTTATTTATTAAAAATAAATTCTCCAACAGTCCCGTTACAAAAAAAAATGTGACCGTTATATTTTTTCGTTCCGTTCCGTTGAGACCGAGTCTCACAGAACCGTTGCTATCCGTTACCACGTCGTGACCGTTGCGACCGTTCCGCTCCGTTACAGACCGAGTCTTACGGAACGTGTGAACGTTGCACGTTCTCCACCCGTGTCCGTTTTTTGGCTCCGTTTTTCGTGCCATCCTCAGCCTATAAATAGAGGGCCTAAGTTTCATTCAAAAACACATCCTTCAGCTCAATTCTCTCTCAATTCTCAATTCCCTCTCTCTATCTCGCTCTAACTATTGAGCTTCAGAAAAGATTCAGTAAAGAAAAACCAAAAATAAATATATTTTAGTTTCCGAGCAACAAAATTATTTTACAGGTGTAGCATTCCGGAGTTCATCAGTGCAGTGTAACTCCGAGATAGATTTTTTGCTGGGCTGTTTTATCCTGGGGACGACGAGACTGTGTTTACTTGCACAATTTTGGGCAGAGCCGCGAAACGTCTTAAAGAGAGCGACCTAGTCCGCGACTCAACCCAAGCAGTGTTAATTCAGTAATTTGGTAACCTCGTTCCTAACTACTTTTAAGTAATTGTTCCAACAACAAAAATTATTAAAATCATTGTCTTTAGTATAAATTTGCATATATTTTTATACTCATATTAATTATATTATAATACGTGGCAAAATTATTTAAAAAATTAATTAACTTTTCTATTTTTTAAAATAATTTTGTTACGTGTCATAATATATTTGATATCGGTTCAAAAGTAAATACAAATTTATGTATTTTTATCATTTTTCATAACATTTTATATAATTTTTAAAGGTGAGGTGCTAGATTGTTTCAGTAGCATGGTATCTTTGAAATTTATTACCTTTTAAAAATAGTATTTTATTAATCTATCTATTAAATTTTTTGTTAAAATAAATAAAAGTGATATATATAGAAGAAGGAATTATAGAATTGAAAAAAATAATACAAGAATATTTTAATTAATTAATAGAGTTTATAAATAAATACAAAATTTAGGTTCAAACCGAAAGGAAAAAAAATCTGATTGAAGTCATCAAAATAGTACTGGTCGAGTGGTCGTCCAGCGAGATCATCAAATCTTGTTGCATAAAATTGTTATAATCTTTCGTTTCCTAGATATATGAATAAAAAATAAATAACTACTTCATGTAAAAAAGAAAAAAGAAATAGCATTTATAATCAGAAAGAAATGGCATAATTAGACACTAATCTTACCAGCTTAGATAACAACTTACCTGGTGATGGGATTTCCATTCTAATTATTTGTTTGCAAGTAATTTAAATCCTACAATCAGAATTTAAGAAATTCAAAATTTCAGGAAAATTAAGTGAAAATAATTAAAAAACAAACAATTAATAAAAATAAAAGAATATTAAATCTAAATCATAATATATAATTAAAAATATACACAAATTAAGAAATAGTTTATGATATTTAAATTATTGTCTTTTTTAAGTGTAAAAAAATTAGTTTTCTTAAGTAAATATTATAAATGTTAAATTTAATAAAAATATAAATGATGAATTGATAATATAATTTTAAAAATTAATGATTTTTTAAGAGGATCATATAAAAGATAGTTTAATAAAATATATCTTTAATTTAATTTGGTGAACTCCGGGTATTCTGAGTTCTGAATACTGCTATATGTTTGTGGACCAGTATGAGGAGGAGTATAGTATTAATTCAACGTAATACTGTGTTTGGAGAAAATTAGTACTCTGACAAGTCAGCCTAGGCCCACCAATTTTTGGACTCCAAAATAGACCCGTGGGAGTGGTGGGTGGGGAATTAAAGACTCATAATAGAGGCGTAATCAGTGCTATCTCATTTTTTTTCAATTTTTGCTGTTTATAGAGTGTATATTTACAATATTATCTTTTTTATTTTTATTTTTATAGTATTTGTTGTTTTTTCTTTTTGTTCTAATTGTAAATGAATTTAAGGGTATTTTTGATAAGTTATATTATATATTTTGTTTAAATTCTGTGTTTTGGTTAAATAACCTGTTAGTTTTGTCCATTTTAATATTTGATGTAGATTTAAGCTATATTAGTCCAAAACTCTAGGAGTGGGTGGGTTTACTTCGTACAAGATACGCTAATTTTCTTTTTTATTATCGGAGTGATTTACTTAAATAATTTATATTTTAATTAAAAATTAGTTTTTTTAAAATTAATAATAATAAAATTAAAATTATATATTTTAATTATATTAAAATTAAATAAATTACAAAAATATTTTTAATTATGTGATATATGATATCAATATGTAATAAGTTACATATTGAATGTACATATATATAACACGATATGTAACTTGGTTACATACATTTCAATAAGTAAAGTATATAGTGATGAACTAAAATACTCTGTTTTTGCTAGGCAAAATAGAGTATATAAACCCAGGTAAGTAAAACATTCCAACTTAACAAAAATTGAAAAATAATATACAAACTCAAATAACATACAGGTACATTAAATTTATTAGAATGAGAACGTCCAAGCTTTATATTTGCTTCTCTAAATTTTCAATAACTAATAGAACTAAGAATGAAGATGTTCTGAGAGCTTGTAACATTAGTATGTAACACAATTTACATACAAGTTAAATGAGTATGTAATATAGTTTACAAACATGATCTTTAGTATGTAAAATGTGTAACATACTCATGGTGAGTATGTAACACAGTTTACATACATGTTATTTTGATATGTAAACATGTTACATAGTCACCATGAGTATATAACATATTAAATAAGTATGTAACATAGTTTACATATATGTTAAATGAGTATGTAAACTGTATTACATACTCATGGTGAGTATGTAACACAATTTACATACATGTTAAATGAGTATGTAACACAGTTTACATACTCACCATGAGCATGTAACACAGTTTATATAACTTGGTTACATACATCTCAGTAAGTAAAGAATATGATGATAAATTGAGATACTATATTTTTGTTAGGCAAAACAGAGTATACAAATCCAAGCATTCCAACTTAGAAAGAATTGAAGAATAATATACAAACTCGAATAACATACAAGTACATTAAATTTATTAGAATGAAAATGTCTAAACTTTATCTTTACTTCTCCAAATTCTCAGTAACTAATGGAATTAAGAATGAAGATGTTCTGAGAGCTTATTACATACTTGTTACTCTGATATGTAATAAAGGTTGGAGTTGGAGGTAGAAGAAGTATTATTCTTAGCAATACTGAGAAAAATTAGGTAAAAAAATGAGAAAGAGCAAACTAGAGAAGGAAGGATAAAAATGTAATCTTATTGAACCAAAACGGCAACACACAGTGAGTTATGAAAAATTGATTAAGTATGCTATTATGCTTGTATTTCAGGTTATTAAATCCATTAATGGTTAATGATGATTGAAAATCTACTTGTTTTGGTCGATATAATTAGCACGACTTCTCATTAACAATACCTTTGCCATGGCCTATTTAGAATTACTAAAACAAAATGACAAATAATATATTTAGTATATCGTATTAAATATATTAAGTATAATTATATTGGATTAAATTATATTATAATTAGTCTATATGGTATTTGATAAAAAACTGTATAATATAATCGGATTCAATTGATTATATATGTTTTATTAAAATAATTTATATTTATAATAGTTTTTTATTATAAAATTTATTTAAATTAATATTTAATTTATTTTTATATTTTTATTACATTTTTAAAAATAGAAAAATATTTTTTTTTTAATTTGAGATAAAAGAAAAAGTCAAGACATATTATTTTATAATTGAAAATTTAGACAGACTTAGTTAATTGTCCAGTACGATTTAGACCTACATCTCCTGGTTGTACAAATTTTTTATATAACCGTACTATTTTTATACTGTACGATACAATCTGATTTTACAGCCAAACATATAACTATATATAAATTATATAGTCAGAATATTTAGTACGGGATAACAAACATGTCATTTATTTTCGGTTATGTTTCTCTAGATTTTTTATATTAAGGTAAAAATTTGTAGTGGATCTTTGTTTTCGGTTATGTTTATCATTAGATTTTTTAAAAAAATTACTTTTTTTTTTCGTCAAAATCTCAAAATTTAATTTGACTATCTCTACAATAATGGATGCTAAAGAAATTCATCCAGTGATATTTTTGGTTTTTTGTGATTTTTGTGGTAGCTCTTTTCTTCTTTAAACCTAAAATTAAAAAATTACAAATGAAAATACAAATAATAATAAAAAAAAGTGCGTTGCAATCCCTAAAAGAAAATCCAATAGAATTACAGGCAGCAGCGGACAGCACTAGAAAGGCGGCGGCAACAGCGTAGGAGCTGTTATGATTGACATAAAACTCATAAACTAATTTAGGTAAATTGCTTTTTGAGGCTTTAAAAGACTTTTGTAAAATCTATCAAATGTGAGTTGACATGAATGTTGGATACTTAAGGTAAAATTCTGCATAACATTTCATACGACCTTACAAATATGAGTACGTTGTATAATTCTTGAAGGCTTAAAGGTAATTTTGTAAGATCTTACAAAATTTACAAATAATTTATAAAGCCTTACAAATTCAACAAAGTTTTGTAGTCTTGAACATGAGGATAATTTTCATAGAAAAAGTTGGGAAAGTATGAGGGATACTCATGCGGTTTGTCTTTTCTTCACATATGTCATTAATGTTTGAAAATATGTACCTAATGACATTGATATTAGATATATTATCAAATATGATTCAGTTAATAAAGGCGGCAACTTTTCCATTTGTTAATGCACGTGTCACATATTTTTCAAATTTTGTTTGTTAAATTAGTGAAATAGCATTTAAAATATAATAATAAATTAAAATTATTTATTTATTTATTGTGTTTGTTATGATTAAAAAATAAAATATAAACTAAATAAAAAAAAACATAGAAAATTAAGTTCTTATTTAAATTAAAAATAGCCCTAAAAACTAATATAATACTCTTGATTTCTTTCCGACTCGTATATTTTATAATAATAAAAAAACGTATTTTTTAAGAGGATTAGAATTAAAACTAATTGAAAAAGTAACTCATATAAAAATTGCAGAGTTTAAAGATTTAATTGCATATTATAATTTTTTTATAGATAAAAATTCATTTTTAACCCAATATATATGCTTTTTTTCATATAATGTAAAAAATATATATTTTCTGCATATTCAAAAATGTGGTGCACATACATAAGAAGTTTTTTTTTTATAACATAAAAAATATATGCTTTTTTAACAGGGTTAAAAATTGAAATCAATTAAATAATTAGATTATATAAAAACAGGGGAAAAAATTTAGTTTAATTATATTGCATAATTTTCTTCATTTATATAATTTTATTTTTATCTCCCTTTGGCTAGTAAACATATTTTTCTTCTAATAAAAAAAATATATTTTTTGCATGCAAAGCATTTCATATATGTTTTTTTTTTCTTAGCATGTTTAGAAATGAAACTAATTGAACAAATATATCATGAATGATTACGAAGGTATAATTTTTCATATGTAATTTTTATTTATTTATTTTAGTACATTTTGAAATACTAGTGTTTTAAGCCATATCCTTTTCTTTGTACCGAATAGAACTCCATAATAACATTACTTTTATATTTTGTTTTAAATTTATATGTGTATGTATATAATTGTGTAATTATTATTTAAAAAATATATTTTTTAAATAATTACATCAAGTTTATATTTGCACAAAAGCATTTAGGCCACAAATAGTTGGCAAAGAAAATAAAAATTATAATTTGCATTAATGTATTGTACCCTAAAATTGAAAACTTAATTAAAGATCATACATTGCGTTAGAGAAGAGTGTTGCTAGATATCTCAGGACTATAATATCTCAAATTACTTGGACAAGCCAGGTGGAGTTTTTTGTTTTCCTTCAAATGTCAAATAAGTTACAGTAAAAAGTGGGTACTATATCTTTAAATAACTCTGTTTTTCTATGTTACTATATTGTTCTACTGCAATAATTTTGTTTAACATGTATAGTTGAATTATTTATTCTGTGATTTTATATACAAAAATTTAACATCTTATTGAAATTTTATTAGATGAGTGGTAACGAAATTGAATCGTCAGCTAAGGAACCCACAATCACTATAATAGCTCATGAGTATTATAAACAATATGGAAGGCAGGAGGATTTCAGAGTTATTAAAAAGTCTTCTATTACTTCAATTGATAGGAGATTGAGATATATTTGTGTATCGTGTAGTAGAGCAAAGCAAAACTTGGTTATGAAAATATGATTATCTTAATCCAAACCCAATGTCCAAAATAGAATGCAAGGCTAAGCTAAATGCTACAATGTTGGAAGTTGGAAGATGGAAGATGTAAGATGGAAGATGTATTTCATTTTGTCTATGCATAATCATGCACTAAGTCCTAATAAATCGAGATTTTTTGTATGCAACAGACATTCTTTATTGTTCTTTTTTTCTCTTGTCCTAACCAAAACATAAAGAAATTTGTTGAAAATATTTTAAGTAAAATTTGGCTTGGGTGATCGTCATTTGCCCAATATTGCACACTTATATTGTAAATATATAACAATTAATTTCCTTCACAGACCAACAAAATGGAAAAAAAAGAAAAAAATTTGCTCATATTTACAAGCAATTCCAATGTCAAAACAAAAGACACAAGAAGTCCATGAAAAATTAAACAAAATTGAATCAAATCCAAAGTCAAAAAACAACATTGTTCAAAAAATAATAATAATCTAACTGATTAAAAATTATCTATCGACAAAAAAAAAAAAAAGTAAAAATATGAAAATTAATTTTTGATTACCTTTGAGACGAGATAAAAAAGCAAAATAAATAAATAAATAACATAGGAAGAGCAAATTTGAGAAGATTTATAAAATTAGACTTACAATTTTTAAGAGTATTTCTTACAATTTAAATATTTTTATAGCGAGTAATTCTAAGAGTACAAGATGACGATGAGTAATTCAAAAAGTTAAAATTAAAGAGAGAATTTTGTAATAAAAAAAAAAAAGATAAGCTAAAATATTTATTTAGTGGATTCCACGTAGCATGCCATATCATATGTGCCATCAGAAACTTGTGATGGGCTGTCGCACATTTGCATAAGCCATATTCTCGCCGTTTCTCCTCCACCATTCTTCCACGTGTCATGTGATTTTTCGAGTGCGATACACTACAGAATATTTCTATCCTCTTTATTTTTTATTTTTTATAATCATTATTTTTAAGAATTATATTTGCAGCGGAGAAAATATTAATGTGAAAATAATTTAAAATTTTATCGCATAATTTAATATCTTTCTAAAAATAAAAAAATTTGTTCTAATAATAATGTTTTGTGCGCTAAAAATAAGACACTATTTTTATTATTTTCTTTTTTTCACAGAATTCTATCGATCCTCTTGTTGGTTCCTAGCATTAACCACTTGGTAGTAGTTCATGTAATTCTGACGCTTATGTCGCTATTTAATAACCCAAAATTTTCCCCGACTGATACGCTATCAGCCCAAAATAAAGAAGCAAGCAACAATATTTTTACAAGCAAGTCTCAATAGTTTGATGATAATTAGGGATGGCCACGGGGTCTGGCAGGAAAGGTTTTTTTGTTTTTAAAATTAAATAATTAATTTTGCATCCAAAATGGTCCGCATATTACTCTAATTTGAGTACAGTTACAATCGAACAAGATCAAGCAAAAATGAGTAAAAAAAATAACAACTTCATACGTAATTTTCATAAATAAATATATTTATATGTTATAATTAATGCAAAAAAAAAAAAGTGGCCTAGTAGATATAAGTAGGAATGATGACTCACATTCTCCAAATTTGAGACTCTTTGGAAGCAACGGTAAATTTTATAAATAAATTTTTATATATATTTAAATTAAATTAAGTTAAAAATATATATTTCAGATACGAGTGGATACAGTTTTACGTATAACTGTCATCGATAATTTATATCCGTGTATTAACCAATCCGTTGGATCGGATATTCGTAGATATCCAAACCAGCGAATAAAATGCCCATCTTTAATGATAATGTCAGTGTTCCATATCGTATCAGATGAATTTGGATTCAAATCTCTCTTTTTATTGTGAAAAATAGTTAGTATGAATAAGTGTGTGTTATAAAGTGTATTATATCGATTGTGAAATAAAAAGAACTTATAATCTATTACTACGAAAAAAATTCTAAATAATGTATTGTTGGGTGGGTGTCAAAATACATTTTTCCACATAATTTTAACTGCTGAGATTGATTTAAAAATATAAAAATATATATGTGTTGAAGAGTCCTACATCGGCTAGGGACGATCCTTCTGCTGTGCTTATATCACTGGGCTTACCTTTAACCCATAAGCTGGCTTTTGGGTTATAATTCGGGTGGTCCGGTGGTTCATCATGGTATCAGAGCGGGTACCTGGGTTCACCGGTATGCCCAACGTGGCCGCCCTCACGGTCAGTCGGTGTCCGCCGATGTGAGAGGGAGTGTTGAGGAGTCCCACATAGGCTAGGGACGATCCTTCCGCTGTGCTTATATCACTGGGCTCACCTTTAACTCATAAGCTGGCTTTTGGGTTATAATCCGGGTGGCCCGGTGGTTCATCATTCTGGTATCAGAGCAGGTACCTGGGTTCACCGGTGTGCCCAACATGGCCGCCCTCATGGTTAGTTGGTGTCCGCCGATGTGAGAGGGAGTGTTGAGGAGTCCCACATTGGCCAGGGACGATCCTTCTGCTGTGCTTATATCACTGGGCTCACCTTTAACCTATAAGCTGGCTTTTGGGTTATAATTCGAGTGGTCCGGTGGTTCATCATGGTATCAGAACGGGTACTTGGGTTCACCGGTGTGCCCAACATGCCGCCCTCATGGTTAGTTGGTGTCCGCCGATGTGAGAGGGAGTGTTGAGGAGTCCCACATTGGCCAGGAACGATCTTTCCGTTGTGCTTATATCACTGGACTCATCTTTAACTCATAAGCTGACTTTTGGGTTATAATTCGGATGATCCGATGGTTCATCAATATGTAGTGATTTACCTTACATAATATATGAAGTATTATAACTATTTATCAATGAAGAAATAAATTGATAATTCATTAGCTGTTTTTAAATAAACAATCACATGCGCACACTGTTTATTGCTTCTTAGTGATGCAAATAGCTATATTGCACTACTACCTAAATAACACCGTAAGAGTGTCATTTATGATTGTTTTAATTGTCGTTTACTTTCATTAATTATCATGAGAATTAGTAAGTTTAACTATTATATATATATAAATTGTTGTATATATTAAATAATGTGTTATTATTTAATTACGAGTCTAAATTTTTTATATCATTTTTCGTATATTAGTTTGTATATTTATTAACTATTTATTGGTGGCACATAATATACGAAAAAGTGATACAATTTTTCGGGAGCTATTGAATTGGACACCATGTAAAATTGTGATACACTAATTATTTCAAAAACTCAAGTCGAGATGGACCTAATATTTCATTAATTATGTTCTTCAAGCTATTAATATAACATAACATATATTATTGTGGCGAGCAACAGAATACAGATGATGCAAATATGTGTTGTATAATGTATAGTAGTATAGTTACGAAAGGTCTATATATAACTTAACGCAATGTTCCGTACAATATGAAAATGGGGACGACGTACTGTACTTATAATGATGATCGATATATCATTGAATGAGCACATGATCCAGGAGTAGCATATAATTAACTTAATTTTTGGGGACACAAACAAATTAATCAAGTACATAATCTCATCTATACGTAACATATCTCTATCTAGCTAGCTAGCAAACAAAACTATAAATATATACGTATGAAAACGCCCATTGATGTAGTCCTACATATGCTTATCAATCAATAATGGCTAAGCAAATGCAGGCAATGTGTTATGGTTGGGTTTTGGTGTTATTGATTTTATTGGTCATGACATCCATGTGTAATGCAACTTACACGGTCAATGTGGGTAGTTACGGGGCAAGATCCGACGGAAGAAGCGACAGCAGCCAAGCATTCTTGAAGTCATGGTTGGCGGCATGCAGCTCAACTGTGGACGCTACCGTTTACGTTCCTCGCGGGACTTATTTGCTAAGTCGACCTGTTGAATTTAATGGTCCTTGTAAGAAGAATATTGTGTTTCGAATAGACGGCAAGCTTGTGGCTCCATCTAATATTTGGAGCCTTAATAGTGAATATTGGATTCTGTTCCGGAAGGTTAATAGGGTGACAATATATGGTGGAACTTTAGATGCAGGAGGACATGCCTATTGGACTTGCCGTAGATATGGAAAAAGTTGTCCTACAGGTGCTAGGGTGAGTCATTTAATTGATAATGTTAAAAAAATTTGGTTTAATAGCAAGAAATAAGATGAGTTCCACTTTTAACGGCCTACTCAAGAAAGAAAGAAAGAAAAAAAATAATAATAAATATATATATATATATATATATATATATATATATTTTTTTTTTTTGAAAGATTAAATATAAAATTAGGTGAATAAATAGATTATATATATAAGGGAGGAAAAAAATTTACCACAAAATTAGTTATTATAAATGTACCACTAAACTAATACCATCCTGTTAAACTTTGTCAAAAACTAATCTAAGAAAGTCTTATAAGTATCATCACTATTAAAATGTTCTAGTTAACTCATTCATAAATATATGTGTATGATTATTTATAATGTGACATATATACTTCTTACAACGTAAAATAACATATATTTTTATTTATATTGTGACATATGTGTTTTTTACAACGTAAAATAACATATATTTTTTTAAGAAAAATATATACTTTTGTAAGAACAACAATTTTTTCTCCAAGAAAATATTTAAAAAATGAAACCATATAAATATATAGATTATAAATATGCATTGGTTTAGAAACATATGTTTTCTTAAGAAAAACAACAATTTTTTTCCTTTGAAAATAGTTAAAAATGAAACTGTAGATTATAAGTATGCCTGGGAGGAATAAACTTTTTAGCACGGAATTAGTTGTTACAAGTGTCCCATTGAAATAATACCATTCATTGTTAAATTTTATCAAAAACTAATTGAAGAAAGTCTTATAAGTATCATAAATAGTTCAGTTAATGCATGATTTGTACATGTATTGTGAAATATGTGTATATTGCAGTCATTATCGTTCAGTTGGTGCAATAACATAGTGGTGAGTGGGTTGACATCAATGGACAGCAAAACGATACACATGGCCATAGATCACAGCCACAATATTTTGATTCAGAATGTGAGGATTAGAGCACCCAGTGGAAGTCCTAACACTGATGGCATTCACTTGCAACACTCTACCGGGATTACCATCACCGGTAGTACTATCATGACCGGTGATGACTGTATTTCCATTGGTCAGGGCTCCATGAACTTGTGGATTGAGCGCATTGCTTGTGGTCCTGGACATGGTATTAGGTCCGTATTTTCAATTTTTCATACAATTAATCCACATGTGTATGTTAATAAGTAATCGGAAAATTATATGAACACAACAAATTGATTGTTACACTATGAATAATAATACGAAATGCAGTATTGGTAGCTTGGGTGATTCGGTGAACGAAGCTGGGGTACAAAATGTGACAGTGACAAATTCAGTGTTCACAAAAACCCAAAATGGAGTCCGAATAAAATCATGGGCCACGCCCAGTAATGGCTTTGCCAGAAACATTGTATACAGAAATCTCATCATGAATAATGTACAGAATCCTATAATTATTGATCAAAACTACTGCCCTGGTAATAGTGGCTGTCCCCACCAGGTAAATGTCTCTCATATTTTAAATTATAAGTTTAAATCACATCGATAAAAAAATTATTTGGTCCTGAGTTGCAATATGTAAGCTGCACATTTGTTTTTTAATAAATGAAAATATGTTGTGCAGAGCTCGGGGGTAAAGATAAGTGAAGTGACATACAACAATATAAGAGGAACTTCGGCAACACCAATAGCAATGAATTTCGAATGCAGTCAAGGGAATCCATGTTGGGGAATCAGAATACAAGACATAAGGCTCACTTATTTTAAACAAGCAGCCAAATCTTATTGTAGATATGTCTCTGGAAGAGCCACTGGAGTTGTCATTCCCCGGAGCTGTCTATGAATGCTCACAATAATGTATTTCTAATTTGTTTCTCAAGTATTGTTCATAAAAAATTGTTTTTTTTTTTTTTTTTTCCTTTCCTTTCCAAATGTTATTATTTTTTCATCTCCATGGCCTTCTATTCCTCTATATTGATTATTGTTTTCTATTTTGATCGCATGAATTGATTTATATTTAAATTGTTTATATTTTTTTTTCAAGATATAAATTCACGAGAAAGAGAGATGTGCTTTCAACTTTTACGTAGAAACACAAAGTTTATTTGATTGTGTTTATCTTAAAAGCGATTTTAAATGAAGTAGGGCTTGTTTGGATGTGCTTTTTTTAGAAATAGTTCAAAAAAGTGCTTTAAAAATAAGTGGTTCGGTTGAGAGTGATTTTAAGAAAAGAATTTAGGTATTTGGGATGAAAATATTATACATGATTTTATTTTGCACTTTAGTAATAATTTTAGAATGAGAGTATCCATTCAAAGTTACATTTCTTAAAAGTACGAATAGTATTTATCAAATTTTTGAAAGCACTTTTTATAGAGATTGTCAAACACCATTAAAAGTGCTTTGATCCATTTAAAAGCGCTTTCAATCAAAAAGATAAGCGATTCTAAATAGACCAATAATTTAGTTAATTAAAAGTGATTTTAAGATAAGCATTTAGATATTTAGGACGAAATTGTTACAAGTAAGTTTTATTGATACTTAATTTAGTAATAATTTAAAGATGAAAGTATGCATTTAAAACTGTTTCTCGTAAAAGTAAGTATTATTTATCTTACAAGCATAAATATTGTTGTTCAAATTTTTAAAAAGTATTTATTATAAAAATTATCAAATCACTTTAAAAATATTTTCAATGAAAAAAAAAAAAACCTGCCTCAAACGCATCCTTAGTCATTTGTGTTTTATTGACATAGGTTAATTACTTTGGAGAGGACATCTAATGCGTTTGTATATTTGAGCATAATTCAAAATGCAGATAGTATAACGGTACTAAAACAGTAAAACCTCAAAGAGGTGATTGGTATTAAACGTGTAGCTCGACTTAGTAACATATCATATGTTACATCATTAATTAACCATATAGTCTTCAGGATACACGTACATATACTTCATCTTAAAAAAAGAGAATGATATGGGTGAATGAAAAAAAAAAAAGAAGAAGATATTATCTCCTTTTTTTTAGGAGTCTTTTTAGGAAAAAAAAAAAAAAGCAGGGAGAATAATATGCTCTTAAATTTATTTATTTATTGATTTATTCATTTTTCCATATCTTCTTATAAGTATACATGAATTGTTAATTAAGAGGTATTCTTTATTTATTATTTTTAACGTATATTCTTTTGCAATTTTATTCATTGATAAATTTATCAAGCATTAAATAATTATATTTTTTTAAAAAAATAATTACATTAATTTTATATTTTATTGAATTAAAATATCACATTATTATTTATTTTAAAAATAAATAATTTCTCGTTAATTAATTGCACCATAAAGTTTCTAGTCAATATCATATATATTGGAAGATATGTAAGACTTAATTAATTAGTAGCACCAATGATATTTTCAAAGAAATTTTTCTAAATTAAAAGCTAAAAAATTATCAAAAATAATACTCTTAAAATTTATAATAATAAAATTAACACCTAATAATATTGAACCTTTAATATTAAGGGTATAACATTAAATAGGTTTAAATTTTTACAATTTAATTTGAATGACGCTCAAGTGCTCAAGTGTATTAGAGTTCAAAAAAAATATAAAAATTATTTTTTAATTGTAAAAATATATAATTTAAACATAAAATATATAATTTTTATTTTTTTTCCTTAAAAGTATTGATATGAAAATTTTATTTTCAAAATATCTTTCATAATATTTTAAAATATTTTCATCAAAATATAAAAAATGTTGAAAATTTTCAATATTGAAATTGACTAATAGTTCCGCAAGTTTTTTTTGTAATTTTATTTCCCTAAAAATAACAATTAGAAGGTAGTAGCATGACATCACGATCATATTACAGCTTTTTGTTGTGTATTATTTCTTTTTTTATATATTTATAAAAAAAAAATTATATAAAACGAAAGGAATAGGGAGATAACAGACAATACTACTGCCCCATTTTTGTGCTCAACTTTAAAATCAAGCACTTTGGGAAAAACTTAGATTTCATGAAGAAGCTGATTTTATTGCTTCTGTCAGCGAAAAAAAAGAAGTAATTTATTAGCTTTAAAATTATTTTTAATAAATTTAGTTGTTCTAAAATATTTTTCCTTGTTAAAAGTGCTTTTATATAATATTAAAAAAACAACGACAGTAGAAGAAGGAGCTAGGTAAGTTACAAGTTGCGACTTCCCGTCGGTTCTAGATGTTAATGTTACCATTACCATCCATCAAGTAGAGATAGTACATAAAAACTGTTCAATACATCAAATTATAATTTACAACGTACCGATTATTATTTAAATATAAAATTAATAATATAAAATAAAAAAATTATTTATAAAATATTTTATTAATAAAAAATTATTTAAATTATATAATATAAACTAGTATTAAATTATTATAAAAAGAATTATTCATCAACTTTGATCATAGGCTTCTACAGGTTCAAGTTTAAGTAATAATATATGCATTAAAATATATTATATATTAAATAATATATTATTTGTTAATTAAATATAAAATTGTAAATTATAATAATAAGATTTTTGTAAGAAATATGGAAGGAAAGAGAAAAAATGGTGTGGGAAAAATAATGTGAATTAAAAGTAATTATTTGTGGGGCTTATAACAGCGAAAGACAATTGACAAAAGACAAGATCCGGAAAGACTCCGAAGATGCAAAAACTCATTGCACCTTGATTTGACGTGCTCAAAGCAATTTACATAAAAAACCAAATTGTCAAGCCGAATCATTGGAGAGGAATAGATAAACTTGGTCGAGTCGAACAAATCAAACAGATCATACGAAATATAGTACTACACGTGTACTATTATATATTATATATTATATATTATATATTATATATTTATATTTAGTATAATAATTGATAACCCAAGTTGAACGCTATAGTTGCATTTCAGATTACACAAATAATTTTGAAAGCAAAGACAGATGACACTACTCCTAATTATTATAGCTTTTTGCCAGCTAGCTAGTTATGTATCTTTCAGTTTGCTTCACCCTTCATAATACCTTGTACAAAAGCAGAAGCAACTTTAATCTCTGCACAAGATTTGATTTCATTTATTAATTCACTCAAAAATGATATATTTCTTCAAAACAATAACAATTCTGTATTAATTATGGAAGATTGCAACACAATTGGTGCAGATTGCATAGTCATATCATGTTGTTGTCAATGTTTGATTCTTCAACTCATCATCTTCATATTGCTCAAACTACCTTACAAGTTGATAAGAAAAACAAAGCAATATTATTACACCAAGAAGAAGCAGCTCAAACAAAGAAGATCAACAAAAGAAGAGAAGATTATGATGGAAAATCATGAAATGGGCAGTGAACAAAATAATGAAGTTTTGGGTGTTTTTGGAGAATCTACGAGAATTCAAACAGATGGGTCTTCTAATATAGAAGCAAGCCATAGTTGTATGAAGGAAGTTGATAGGGTGCTTAGAGAGTTGTCTGAAAAGGGTGAGTTTGCATTTGGTAGCTTTTGGGGTAGTACAAGAGATTCAGAATCATTTCCTGAATGTGTACAAGAGAAACAAGAATTTATTGATAAGATTGTACAGTTTCACATGATTAAAATGGTTAGTATATAATTCTTTGAGCAATTCATAGCTTTTATTTTCTCTCTTTCCTTTTATTTACTTCTCATAATTGTGACCATGTCTATATTTAAGTTTGTTTCCAAGGTGCTAATTAATTAGTTTTTTTTTTTTTTTCCTCTAAGAATGCTAATTAATTAGCTTAAAATAAGAAAGTGATGCTCAATGTTGGGTATAATATTGTACGCTGAATGGTCCGTCATAAGATCATGGAATAACTTAATTTTTGAATAATAGTAACTAAATGTATCTTTTGAGTTTTTGCATTTTAATGTAGAAGTGTTCACTAATTTTTCTTTTCCTTTTTTGTCACAAAGAGAAAAGAAATTCATTGAAAGGAAGGCAAAAGCCAGAAAACATACAAACAAAAACAGACTTACAGACTCAAAACAAACCCATCCACAAGCCCCAACAAGACTAACCAAGATCTGGCAGCAATTTGGAGCAAGACAACACCATATCTAGCAAAGCTAGTAGAGGAAATTCAAGAGAAAATCAAGACCTCAATGACACTATCTAGTATCTAAAAGGACAAGACAACACCCTCAAGAATTAAAAAACACCAAACAGGAACCAAACCACACACAACTCTTACAAACAAATACCAAAGCAGAAAACATGCAACCCTAGAACCAAAACTTAAAAACACCAAAAGACACAAGACAAAACACATAACCTGCAAAACAAAGGCAGCCATACTCAAACCAAAAACACCAAAGCAACAGATAACACCAGCCTAAGCACAATAAACTGCAAACAACAGCAAAGCAATCAAAGTCCACAGCACAACAACCTAAGTAGAACCACCATTCTCCATGTCAGAAATCTCAACACTACCAGAAGAAACCTCCTGATTAGCCACCATAGAATCAGCCTGAAGATTCTCCAAACAACTCACTTCATCCAAAGACTTCTCATACGCTTACTTGTTTTAACATTCCCTATTGAAACAGCATTCTCACCCTTGCTAGAACTAGAGCCAAGTTCTCCTTACCTCTACCCATAGCCCTCCCTCCTGCTTTCTTTTTTTTTTTTCTTCGGCCCTCCATCCCTTACTGAGGCATGGACCTTCAAGTTTATATCCGAGCCCAACTGATGCACAATGACTTGATAGTCAAATTTTATATTTTATAAAAAGCTCACAAGTGCACGAATCACTTCTATTAAGTGATAAGTATACTCTCAAGATTGTCTCTCAAGGAATTGCAGCAGTTTTAAAACGTTATTTATTTTTTTTATTCAATCGAACATACTATCCTAAACATTTTAACAATTATCAGTTGCAAAAAAGTTGTAAATTCCTAAATTAATTTAATAACTAAAATAAAATGCAAATAAAAAGTAATCATAATCAAGGTGGGGATGATGGATGTATATGAGAATCTTAGTTCGCTATCTATTCATAGAAAGAACAAATTAAACAATTCAATTTAAAGTTGGATTTAATGATTTTTCCGCTAAACCTATAAAATTTCAAATCAATGACAATTTTCACTACAATCAATTAATTAACGTCTTTGATCCGGATCATTAACTCATTAATTGGAATTAGTGCAAGAAAATATTATAACCACATAATCTAACACAAATTAATGCAATCAAATTAAGCTGTTGTTTATAATGCACATTTAAGCAAAAATGACATTTTTAATGCCTAAATTCTAACATATTCTCTCTAACTATAAATCAAGACTTGGCTCATCATTAATTGATAATAAAAAATATTAAGAACATAAACAATAATTAAATCTAAAATTCAAATATAATTAAATTATAAAATTGTTCTTCTAATTATTGGAAGCAATACTAATATCTCTAAATACATAAATTAGCCCACCATAACTAAATGAGTATCAATCAATTTAGTCATGAGAGACAAACCATAAATCAAAAAGAAGAAAAAGATATTACAATTAAATACCTCAATTAATCCTTTACCTCCAAAACTTTGAAGTTGGTTGATCCCCTTTCTCAATTCCTTGGAATAGCTTCAACAATGGAATATCTTCTCTTGATTTTGGGTGAAATTTAGGTGGAAATTCTAGCTGCAATAGTAGCTAAGCTAGAGAAAAAAATGACTATGAAAACTTATGTTTGGAAGAGGTATAATGTGATATTTATAGGAGGAGTGAAGTGGCACACGCGTGTTAGGATTTATGGGCAATTTTGGCACGTGGGCCACGGCACACATTTCTTTTTGTCGAGGCGCGCCTTGATTTTCTGGGCAAACAGGGACCTTCTTACTACGTTGCACATATATTCCTGTAGCGGTGCTTGTTGATTTTATTTTCCCAGAATGAAACCCGAGAGCTCTTCGTCGTGATGCACATATTTATTTGCCGAGGCGTGCCTTGTTGTGCTCGCCTTGTATGTAACCCTTACATAATTGATGACTCCCAATGTAAGGCTTTCATTCTCTAGCTTTTGTTACTCTATTTTCACTCTTTTTGAGTCATTTCAATCCAATATTCTTCCAAGAGTTTAAAAACCTACAAAACAAATAAATATCTTCCAAAACATGAAAATAATAAAATAAAACATAAAATGAATGTTTAAAATTATAACAAAACATAGGTCAAAATAGTGTTCATCATCAACCACTCCCACATAGTGCATATTTCCCTCCATAGTCAATACACACACTCGTAGGATTCTCACAAAACCTACTTTGATGAGTAATCCTACCACAGTAATAACAAAATTTTGATAACCTTTCATATTTGAATTCTATCCACACATACTCTTATTTAATCGGGATCCAGGTACTAGGAACCAAAGCTTTTGAGATATTAAACTAAATTCTTTCCCTAATTGACTTTAACGCTCCACTAGTTAGGAATAATTGATCTACCTCTAAAATAGTACCAATGAAACTAGCAATTCTCCTCACAATTGAATTTACACGCCAGTCAATAGGCAAATCATGGATCTAAACTCACAGTGGAGTGAGGTCAAACGAAATATTAGCAAAGGCCATACCTGATTCAATCTTTTGAACCACCATCAGTGAGTTGTCGAAACTCCATGGGGCTTTCTTCAACACCATCTCAAGTTCACTAGCATCTTCAAAGTAGAAGACAAAAATATTCCGATTAACTTCTTTGACATCTAAACCTCTTGACCTAGTCCAACTCTTGCGATGCACACGGATTAGAACATCAATATTGATGAATTTCTTAGACAGAATTCGCATCGCAATAGCCAGATTAGAGCTTCCATGCTCTCGCTTAATCAAATCCCCTAAATCAATCGTTAAATCAAGTTGATCCACAAAATTGCTCAAATCCTCCATTTCTAGGGTTACAAGAACAGAGAAAAACTAAGATGCACTCCAAGAAATTGAAGACGAAAAACACACACAAATTGCTAAGACTTGTGCAGGATCAAGAACAAACAAATTAGTCCAACACGAAGTTGGGAACGAAACCCAAAGAGAAAAAGGAACTCTCGGGAGAATTTTTCTTCTTCTCTTTTTTACACAAAATTGATCACTATTATATATTACAAATTTATGATAATTTAGGGACTTATTTGATAACGATTTTGATTTATAATTTATATTTTTTTCAAGTAATTTTTTAATCAAAAATATTTGATAACGATTTTTGATTTTTCCTTACATTTTTAAGAAATCACTACTAAATATGGGGTGATTCATCAATATATATATAAAGATTTTTGAATTAGATTTTTACTTCTAATTTTTTCATTTTGACCAAGAATTTTTTTTTCTAAAGAGTAAATCAAGTTTTATAACTTTTGTATTATATAAGTATTGGAAGAAAATGATTCTTCAATTTGTAAAAAATAACCATTTTTTTTATAAAAAAGAGAGAGAGAGAGAGAGAGAGAGAGAGAGAAAGCATTACCAAATAATGTTAAGGTAATATGTGATTTTTTTTAAAAAAATTATTAAGTATAAATTATTATCAAACATATTAATGATTATTTTTATAAAAAAATAAAAAATTATAAAATTATTTATTAAAAATCATAAATTATAGATGATTATTAATGATTATTTTTGTTTAATATAAAACATGACGTAGAATAATATGTAAGTGGACCTAATATATAAACTCAGTGGTTTCATAATTTTGCTATCTATTAATATTAAATATTTGATTGATCAATCATAATTTTATCACATTATTTGAAAATCATTACAAATTTATAGTACAAAATATTTTTATTATTTATTTAAATATTTGATGAACTTTGTTTTATTATTATTATTTTTTTTGTTTGGTACAAAAGTGCCATCATCTTATTTACTTGTGAAGCAAGAAGGCCAATCGTGCACGTTATGTATTACCAGAAAGCAGGGGCTACAATTAGGAAAGGGTCCATATAAACCGAAAAACAGGGCCTGAATGAAGAAACGGATTGCACCATACTTAAATCATAGCTTTTAAGATACCTAAATTTAAATATATTTTACACAAAAATATCTTAATTATTTTTTTTTATGTATAAAAAAGTGTTCATATTTTATTCATTTTGAGATTAAGATTTAACACGTAAGCTAATTTTGCAGCTAGGAACTCTAATCTGCTAGCGGATAGGCATATATCTCTCTTGGAGAATTTTTTTATACTATAAATATCTGTATAAAAATTGTGAATAAAATAAAAAAAGATAGATATAATTTGAGGAGTAAACTTAGGAGAAAAAAAAAATGTTAAATTTTAAAAAATAAGAGATAAGAGAATTCGAATCTATTTTTCTCCTGAAATTATTAACTTCTTAATACATCTGTTGTATAGAAAAAAAATTCTCGTTAAATCAGTGTTTTCATATCACGTATAGACCCCTTCTTTATTTAATAGTAAGATTATATGCATTAAATTATGATATGCATTAAATTATGTGTTAATTATTAATTAAAAATAAAATTATTAATATAAGATAATAAAATAATTATAAGATAATTTGTTATATATATATATATATATGTATATATATATTGTTTGTTTGTTTTTGTTTCTTTAATGCAACAATTCTAAATGCAATTATGCTATATGCAATCTAGCAATTTTTCATCTCTTTTGCATCACATAAATTGAATGACGTGGTAAGTATTAATTTAAAATAGTATTTATGAGTAAATAAAATAAAAATATGAGTGTCTTTTTTTTTTGAAAAATAATTTGACTATTATTGTGTAAAATATGTCTAAATGTAAAATACCTTAAGGCAGTTTATTCTAAACCATATGGTTTTATATATGAAATGGTCTAGGGGTGATAATAATATTGTGTTAACCGTATTTAGGTTTTGTTCCTTTCGTATTATTCATGTTCGTATCTTCTCTGTTTTATATATTCGTATCAAGTTTTTGTGTTATTTGATACATGAAAAAATTTACTCGATTTTTTTTCATGTTGCCTATTTATAATAAGAAGAAATAACAGAATTTTTAAAAACATAAAAAAATTAACAATTAATTTTTTAAAAAAATTTATTTGTATTGTATAATATTCAGATCAATTTTTTAAAAAAATTGTCATTTTGCTGGTAAAATTCTGAGAATCAAAGCGCACAAGGTTCAACGAGAGAAATTTTTTATTTAGTTAATAAATATTTATAATTCATTTAATAAGAAAATATTTAAAGTTTTGAAGCAGTGGAACTAAAACTTTGGTATTTAATTTCACCGGTTATGATCGTAACGTACGATTCAGTCCGATCCTTTTTGTTTATGTTGACCAAGTGTTTATTTTAAATTAATTGTTCCAAAAATAAAAAATACAAATATTTTTAAATTCATTAAACAAACTGTTTGTGAGGTGTGACCGGATCACCGGACTGTTGCAATATAGGAAGAATTAAATATGTTTTATATACGTAACTAATATCTGGGACCGATAGTAAAATTATTCTTAATATTTAATTTTTTTTAAAAATATTTAACATTTAATTTTATTAATATTTATGTTTTTTTTTTTTTAGTTCTTTCTATTAATAGAATTAGTTTTTTAATTGATTAAAATTGCTATTAAAAACTATTTTTATTAATAAAAAAAGACTAAAAGATATAAATATTAATAAAATTAAATATTAAAAGTATTTTTATAACAAAATTAAACCTCGAGACATTGTCCCAAATATTAGTTTTATTAGCCGTACAGGAATTAGTTATTTTGTTTATGTAGAGATATTATAAAATTAATATATATATATATATATATGTGTGTGTGTGTGTGTGTGTGTGTGTGTGTGTTTTTATTTTTTATTTTTGTTATATATAATATTTAAAGTTTTAAAATATATATTAATTTTTTAAAAGAAAGGAACGGCTACAAGTATACTGCTGCCTCCCTTTGCATCCAGAATCAAAGTCCAATTGTATTGTTTAGTTTTTTTTAATTTAAATGGTAAATAAGAATGCTTTATATTTAAAAAATTATGAATTTAAGTTTTAATGAAAAAATTTATATTATAATTTATACTCAAAATAATTACTTATTTTTTGCTATAAAAAAAAATCATGAATTTTGGTTTATATATGTCACGTAAGAAAAAAGTTCTAATTTAAGAATAATGATGTGTCTTTTTAAATGAATATGTCTACTTATTTATATTCTTAAAAAGGGATACAATTCTTAAAAAAATTAAAAGGCACATATAAAAGAATATAATTCATTTATTTTAAAATTGAAAAGACATTAATAAAAACATATAATTAATACATTTTATAATTCTATAAATTAAGAGTTCATTCCATGGCAAGGGATATATCAGAACGTTCTAATTCTAATTGAATTAATTTCTTAAGTCTTAACATTTTTTTCTTACTTTTATCGTGAAGTTCGAAAATTCTGTAATACGTACAAATATTACATATTGTAATAAAAATTCTATATCAATTATATCCTAAAATATATCTCTATAACCCTATTTTTATTCTAAATTTTTATTAAAAAGATGACAAATTTATCTTAAGAAATAACATTTTGATTGAAATTGTATTTAAATTTTTCATCTTTTATTACCTCTATTATGTAAGAAAATAAATTTTCTACAATTTTTTTTAAATCTCTTCTCATATTACCGAATTCGTGCATTTCACAATATTTTGTTAATTAAAAAAAAAAAAAAGTCTCAATGTCTGTATTTGGCATTGTAATCGATGAATATTCATTTCTATTTCAACTTGCATGCTCAAAAACACCAAATAATGTGCACGTGATCAAAAAATATATTCCCCCGCTTTTTTATAACCTCTTTCTCAACTTCTGTAAAAAATAACCCATCCTTAATCTTTTATATATATATTTTAGATAATACTTTTTTTTTTTGACAAATAACATATATATATATATATATATATATATATATATATATATATATATATATTTTTTTTTTTTTTTATTTGACACATGTTTTTTTTTTTTTTTGAAGTGATGCATGTAATGTCATATTTTTTTTTTATTATATGACATATAATTTTTTCTTGATATATCACATGTGTCTTTTATGAATAATTTATACTTTTTATTAAATAAAAATAGTTGAAATTTACAAAAAAAAAATTATATATGTTTAATTGAAAAAAATATATCAATATGTATTAAAAAATATTTAAAATAAATACTGCAAAAATAAAACTATATATATTTTTAAAAAATTATAATTTAATAACGTAAATTAAAAGAGAAAAAAAAGCCTAAGTTAATACAAATTATAAGGAAAAAAAAAAAAACACGAGAAAACCAAGCGCGCGAGGAGAGGAAGGTAAACATCACTTGCACGCGGGACACGAGGGGTAAATTTGAAACTCGATCACTGTGACCGGTTAACTGGCACAATTGTTCCAAGTATATTAGCTTAGTTTAGAAATCATTTAAATTCAAATGTTTTTGTATAATTCATATATATATATATATATAGCTGGGTAGAAATTTTAGATATTTATAATACCATTCATCCCAAGTTTTTTTATTAGTGGGGATAAATAATTCCATTGACATCCTTATTTACTTTGAAGTATTTATATAAGTGAAAAACTAAGAAATAACGTTAAATTATATTATTATTTTATAAATTTTAATTAAATTTGTATTTAAGTCATTAAAGTTTTAAATTTTATAAATTAGTTTTCAAAATTTTAAAATTTCATACATAAATTTATAAACTTTTAAATTATACAATCTAGTTTCCAAAAATTTAAAAATTTACATATAAATCTTAAAATTTTGATTAAAAATATGTATTTTAATACCTAAGATAAGACCTGTATGAATTTTTAAAAATTTAAAGACTAAATTGTAAAATTTAAAAATTTAAAATCTATGTGTAAAATTTTAAAACTTAAGAAAGTAAATTATAAAATTTAAATATTTGAAAATATAAATATAAATTTAGCTCAAATTTAAAAATTCATCAGAAAAACAAAAACACACGTACATAAAGCCTTAAATGTCGAAAACAAAAACAAAGCAAATTGATAGACTCCAACTCTCTGGTAAGTGATAAATCCAAAAAGTTACAGCGTAGAAAAATAAACACAAACGTACCCCATCCACAACTACCCATTAACAAACCAAACCACCCAGCAAAACAAATTTAACCACACACGCAAAAAAAATAATAAAAATAAAAATAAACTATCTTCAATTTATTCCTGACTTTGTGATCATCTTCATTAGCCTAACACATGATGTCCACGCATGATCTTCACAAAGAACAAGTCAAGCAACTGAAAGACATCTTCACGCGCTTTGACTTGGACAAAGATGGTAGCCTCACCCTTCTAGAGCTAGCTGCACTCCTCCGTTCCCTTGGCATCAAGCCTACAGGCAACCAACTCCATGCCTTGTTATCGAACATCGACACCAACGGCAATGGTACCGTCGAGTTCGAGGAGCTTGTCCAAGTCATTTTGCCAGACATGAATGCGGAAATTCTGATAAATCAAGAGCAACTCATGGAGGTATTTAGATCGTTTGATCGTGATGGAAATGGTTATATAACTGCAGCTGAACTTGCAGGATCTATGGCTAAAATGGGTCAGCCTTTGAGCTTCAAAGAGCTTTCAGAGATGATGAGAGAAGCTGATTCAAATGGTGATGGTGTTATTAGTTTCAGTGAGTTCGCTACCATTATGGCTAGATCTGCTACTGATTTTCTTGGCTTATCACTTGTCTAGGTAGTTGGTTTAACTTTAATTGCATATCTAATTAATCATTATTATTTCATGAGAACAGTATAATATTTTTATTAATTACTTTCAAGAATTCACTGAAATTTTGGTTTGAGAATTTCTCGGAAAGTACATGTTAAGGCAAAACCAAAAAATCAAATAGAGACGAAGAGGCTGGTTAGCACTCTTATTAGGAGGTAAGGCTTTCTTGCGCTTATGATAAAAGTGATTTCTTTCAAAAATAATTTCATAATAAAAATTGCTTTCTAAAAGAAGCACAAAATGTGTTTTTTTGAGACCTGAAACACTTCAAGCAAATTTTTTTTTTCCACTTGGTTCAAAAGTGTTTTTTTTACTATCGGAAGCATTTTTACCAATCTCAAAATCAGAAGTAAACAAAACCTAGAACTATCTTGAATATGAATTTGAAACTTATTATAATCAATGCAAAGCTTCATTGCAGCAATGTTCACGCATAAAGAGAGAACAGAGAATGAAGCCCTCTAGCAGGTGAGAGAGAGAAGCACACAAAGGGAAGATAATGGAGGCTAAAACCACTCATTGTTCACCAACACTATCTTCTACTAAACTGAATTTCTCATTTCTATATCACATACTTCGAAGCAATTTTACAAAATGTACTCCTAATCAAACATTAAGTAGCCTTGAAGGCAAAATAATAAAAAATATACACGTCATTTATTTCCTACCATTGTATATATGGAGTCATCTAGCAACTGTTAACTCCGTGGCACAGCCTGCAAAAGTTCTAAAGCGCAAGTCTACACAAACAACCTTATGTTCCAACTCTGCCTGATACCAGTTATCATTTCTTGTTCATAACTAAACATACAGATCTACAAAGTTTATGATTGTTCCTAAGTTTCATGTTTTAAGTCATTAGACGTTGCTGCTATGGTGCATGCTATAAAGCCAACGCTATTTGGCCAAAACAATGTTGGAGCTTCTCCTAACAACTTAAGTTTTTGGGGAAATTAGTGACTATCAATTTCTGCCATCCCATTTCACAATACTCAGGATCATTTAATTGATCGGAATGCCCTGCATACCTTATCCATTGTATCATTTCTTGGTACCTGGGAAAGAAGCAGCGCATCTAAATCGACGAGTACACAAAATATGGAACCAGTGCTGATATTGACAATCCAGTAATAAGGAGCTTGGGGAAAGGGCTTCAATGAAGACTTTGTAAGCATTTTTAGAAAATCTTGAATCCGTCTACCACAGGAAAGAGATAACAGAAAGCAATAGAACTCCAGATAAGGATGTGTATCAAGGTGAAGTAATTTATTGAAAGTGCCATCTGCAAATTCACAACCCAAACTACGCATGCGTACAGAAGAAGAAAATTAATACAACATTAAGCATCTAGGTAAATATTTGCCGCCAGCTGACTCGGACCTTTTCTACACCTTCTTGGTATAATAAAGGAAACTGTTACACGAAGCGTGAAAAGGAAGAGATGAACACTTAGTTAGAAACCAAAAGATAAGGAAAGAACAAGGTTGCAATTTTTGTTGTTTAACCAAAACAACGTTGCAGATTTTGTTATTTAACCAAAACAATGGTCATGGAAAATGACATACGTACCTTGAGGCAAAACCTACCTTGATGAATCCAATGCCAATATCTTCTTCTTCAACGTCATTGGCACCATCACCAATTGCTAACGTTGTTTTACCAGTACCAAACTTAACGAGTCTAGTGACCTGGTTGTTATTATTTCCAATTGAGAAAACAATCATGTCATAGTCACATATATTCATATTATGGTTGCTTCTTCGTATTCATATTCATATTCATATTTCATGCAATTCTTCACCAGCCTCTCAAACAGGACACTGCAGAGGACAATCAATAAAGATTGTCATGTCACATGACATGACAGATATGCAAGGTTAAGGATACTGATCACTAACCTATTGGCACCTTAGAAAGTAATAATATTTTTCCTCCTTCACTGTCTACAATGACAGACATCCTTTTTCTTCAACTGTTGAACTCTAAAACATTAAGAAGTTTATATGACCTACAAAAATGAGTTTTTGTCGTAAAGACACCTCTCAAAAGTTTTTGCCCCCAAAGAATGTTGTTTCCATGGTCATAAAGGACCTTGTAGACTACGAGGAGGACAACTGAGCAATAGTGATGCAAGCCAACGACATCAAGAAGGCGCAGTTTCCTTTCAAATTTAGAGGATACTGACCTTTCAATATACTTGCCAGCTGCTTTGTCACACTCATACAACAATATATACTAGTCTGTGTTCTCTTAAAAATTCAAAATAGTTCTCTAGGTGCAATAAAAAATGCAGCTTCAACAGGTGATTCAGCTTCATATGTAACCTTTCGTGTATCTTGATCTACTTCAGTTCTAATGGTATGTGCTGGGAAGAAATTGGTAAAATCCCGCAACCAATTACGGGAAGCAAAACAATAAATAAAGTAAAACAGGAATAAAAAAATAACATATAGAATGTTACGTGATTCGCTCCAAAAATTAACTGCTAGTGCTGCTCACTTTCACTACGAAAGATAATATTATAGTGTTTAAATACAACACTTAAACTCACAACCCAAAAATTCAATACACTCAAATATTTCTCTATTTTTTTTTCTTTCTTTTTCCTCATTCTCTCTCTGTAGAGAGTTTTCAAAAACTCTTTGAAACTCTCTCATTATCTTATGTTTTTCTCTTTATAGGAATGCTCTGCTGGAATGATTGAAACTGATTTGCTTCTCTTCTATTCATAGAGTTTGAGAGATGGATACTATTTAGTGATGACATAAGAGTTGAACTCATTTGTAGCTCCATTTTCTTCTCTTTCAGGAGCTAGCTGCTCTTATTTTTTGTGGTGCAAAAAATTTGTTATGAGGTAGTTGTTGGCTGTTTTTTAATTAAAAAAAAAAGCTACAAATTTAATGGTACGACTGTGTGACAAATTTTTAAAATAAATATAAAATCTATATGATTACTCTTAGAATAATAATTTATAAGTTTTAAAATAATAAAATATCATTCAAACTTTTGATGTTGCAAATTCAAAAGAATAGGATTTAATAATTCAAAAGAATAGGATTTAATTGTTCCTTTTAAGATAATAGGAAGTAAATTGTTTGATCAATAAAATAATATAGAGTAAATTGTTTCATTTAGTTATTTTTTTCTTCAAAATAACTCTAATAGCATGATATTATAAACATGTGATTAATGTTGTTATTTAAAAATATATATATAAAATTATTTTATTACTAAAAAATTTGGACTAAAAATATATTTAAAAAAAATAAAACGTAAAACGTCGTTAGTGATTGGGTAAGCTCAAATCATCACTAGTCACTAGGGTTTTTGTCTAAAATAGGCAAAATCCTTAAGATAGTTTAAAAAAGGGCAACCTTGTGTAAAAGTTTAGAAATGGGCAAAATACTATTTACTCTCCCAGTAACCGGTTTAGTTAGAAAAAGGGCATTAGTTTCCCACAAATTTCTTTCTTCTTCTCCCTCCTTCTCTACGCATTCTCTCTTTTTCTCCACTGATTTTCTTCTTTGTTAGCTTTCATGATTCTCGCAAATAAACAAAACCTCTCTAAGTTTCATTCCGTTTAATGTTATATTTTGGTCGTTAGCTTGTAATTTCAGTATCTTGTTTGGCTGGCTTTTGGTAATATATATGTAATATGTTTAACTGGGCTCTCTCGGATTATGAAGCTTTTGATTTAATGTAATGGTTTCAATACATTTCAAGTTTTTTTCCTTATAATTTTAGGGCCTAATTTTTAATTACGGCCTATGGCCTCGCAAATTCTTAAACCGCACCTTATAATTGCTTGAATTATAATACCACTGCATGCTAACTGCCTCACATGAATAAACAAGTGAAATGCTGATTAAACTTAAGTGATATACTCTGAAATATACCAGATATACCCTGAGATATACCAGATATACCAGATATACCCTGAGATATACCAGATATACCCTGAGATATACCAGATATACCCTGAGATATACCAGATATACCAGATATACTAGATATACCATATATACCAGATATACCCTGAGATATACCAGATATACTAGATATACCAGATATACCAGATATACCCTGAGATATACCAGATATACTAGATATACCAGATATACCCTGAGATATACCCTGAAATATACCAGATATACCCTGAGATATACCAGATATACCCTGAGATATACCAGATATATCCTGAGATATACCAGATATACCTTGAGATATACCAGATATGCCCTGAGATATACCAGATATACCAGATATACCCTGAGATATACCAGATATACCCTGAGATATACCAGATATACCAGATATACCCTGAGATATACCAGATATACCCTGAGATATACCAGATATACTAGATATACCAGATATACCAGATATACCCTGAGATATACCAGATATACCAGATATACCCTGAGATATACCAGACATACTAGATATACCAGATATACCAGATATACCCTGAGATATACCAGATATACTAGATATACCAGATATACCCTGAGATATACCAGATATACCAGATATACTAGATATACCAGATATACCCTGAGATATACCAGATATACCAGATATACCCTGAGATATACCAGATATACTAGATATACCAGATATACCAGATATACCCTGAGATATACCAGATATACCAGATATACCCTGAGATATACCAGATATACCAGATATACTAGATATACCAGATATACCCTGAGATATACCAGATATACCAGATATACCCTGAGATATACCAGATATACCAGATATACTAGATATACCAGATATACCAGATATACCCTGAGATATACCAGATATACCAGATATACCCTGAGATATACCAGATATACTAGATATACCAGATATACCAGATATACCCTGAGATATACCAGATATACCAGATATACCAGATATACTAGATATACCAGATATACCCTGAGATATACCAGATATACCAGATATACTAGATATACCAGATATACCCTGAGATATACCAGATATACCAGATATACCAGATATACCCTGAGATATACCAGATATACCCTGAGATATACCAGATATACTAGATATACCAGATATACCCTGAGATATACCAGATATACCCCCAGATATACCAGATATACCAAATATACCCTGAGATATACCAGATATACCAAATATACCCTGAGATATACCAGATATACCAAATATACCTTGAGATATACCAGATATACCCTGAGATATACCAGATATACCACACTGTTCATCTTCTTCCTCAACAATGAGATAATGCAGAGCTTCACAATGAGATAGTAATGGTCGAGTGTTTTGTGCGTCCTCACTGTTCGTCTTTTTTCTCAACAAAATTTGTGGGAGATTCGATAACAGAGAGTAGAGAGAGAGAGGGAGAGTCGTGCAAACGTTTGGAACTGTTCGAATTCTTCCAAACGATTTACAAATGAATTACCGGCTAGTAAGTGGGGTATTGGGTGGACGGTTAAAAAAAGCCTATTTTTAAAAAATAACACAATTCTGCTCTTTTTTAAACTATCTTAAAGATTTTGCCTATTTTAGACAAAAACCCTAGTCACTACCCATATTATCTGTCCTTTTTTAAGACGAAACTGAAACAGAATCTTCTTCTATTGACAGTCCGATCTACACAGATCCAAATGTTCAGAGCTTCAGCTTCAACAACCCACCAAGACCCATTTCTGAATTCAAGGTAAGCTTCTGATTGTAACCGTTGTTCTTATTAACGTAGACATGCACAATACTTACATTAGCTCAACTATATATACGTTAAGAAGCAATGGGTCGCTTTCCTTTTCCTTCAATGATTACCCCTACTTGCTAAATGAAGGATTTGAAAGAAACCCAATTCGTATATCACAACTGTGTGAAATTATTATAATTTCATTGTATTTCTCAATAATATTTACATAAACTATGATCCTTAAATAAGAGTCTATAATCTCCAAACAGAATAAATAAATAATCTATAATATCTAAACAGAATAAATAAATAAATCCTAAATAATATTTACAAAATATTCAGTTATAACAACTATAATATCCCTTTTAGATTTTCCTGATTTCATGGAATCTCTACACTCCCCCTCAAGTTGGATCATAGATATTGATCATGTCCAACTTGCTTCTGAATTTCTCAAAAGATTGCCTTGGAAGCCCTTTGGTGAGGATATCTGCAGTTTATTCTTGGGTAGGTATGTAGGTCATGCATATAATGCCACTTTCAATCTTTTCTTTTATAAAATGTCTGTCGACCTCCACATGTTTTGTTCGATCATGTTGAACTGGGTTGAGAGAGATGTTAATAGCTGCTTTGTTGTCGCAATATATTCTGAGTGGAGTTTCTATTTCGATTTGCAGTTCTTCTAAAACTTTATTCAACCACAAACCTTCACACATTCCTTGGGCAACTGCTCGAAACTCTGCTTCTGCACTGCTTCTGGCTACTACATTTTGCTTTTTGCTCCTCCATGTTACTAAATTGCCCCAAACAAATGTACAATATCCAGTAGTAGATCTTCTGTCTTCAATTGAGCCTGCCCAGTCCGCATCTGAATAAACCTCTACTTTTCTTTCTCTTGATTTTTTAAAGGAAAGTCCTCTTCCTGGAGAGCTTTTAAGATATCTAAGGATTCGGTACACAGCTTCTAGGTGGACCTCCTTCGGAGAGTGCATATGTTGGCTCACAACGCTAACAGCAAATGCAATATCTGGTCTAGTATGTGACAAGTAAATTAGCTTTCCTACCAACTTCTGATATCTCTCTATGTCCACTGGTTGGTCATCACTTCCAGCTTGTTTACCGACCTCAATTGGAGTATCAACTGGTTTACTTCCGAGCATTTCTGTTTCCTTTAGTAAGTTAAGAATATATTTCCTTTGTGAGACACTTATACCTGTGTGAGACCGAGCAATTTCCATCCCTAGAAAATACCGTATCTGACCCAAATCTCTTACTTCAAATTCAGTGGACAGGACTCTCTTCAACCTTTCTATTTCAGATATGTCATCCCCTGTAAGTATTATATCATCGACGTACACAATCAAGATGGTTTTCAATCCATTTTTAGCATGCTTAAAGAACATTGTGTGATCTGATTGTCCTTGTCGATACTCCTGGTCCCGTAATACTTTTGCAAACCTGTCAAACCAAGCTCTTGGTGATTGTTTGAGTCCGTAAAGGGATTTTCTTAGTTTACACGCCATATTTTGTTTGTTTTTTTTCACAAAAACCAGGTGGCAATGTCATAAAGATATCTTCTTCTAATACCCCATTAAGAAAGGCATTCTTGATGTCCAACTGTTGAAGTGTCCAGTCCAAATTTACCGCTAATGAGAGTAAAACTCGGATGGTATTCAATTTTGCAACTGGAGCAAAAGTTTCTGTATAATCAATCCCATATGTCTGAGTGAATCCCTTTGCTACTAGACGAGCTTTGTATCTATCAATTGTACCGTTTGCTTTGTATTTTATAGTAAATACCCATTTACACCCAACTGATTTTTTTCCTCTCGGCAAGTCAACTATATCCCAAGTCTCATTTTTTTCTAAGGCCTGTAATTCTTCCAACACTGCCTCTCTCCACTCAGGGATCTCCCAAGCCTCATCAATATCTTTTGAAATTTTTATCCTGTCTAGATTAGTAATAAATGCACGAAATTTGGGAGACAAATTCTTATAAGACACAAATTTTGATATAGGGTGGAAGGTACATGTTCGTCTCTGTTTTCTAATAGCAATGGGTAAGTCATCATTAAGATTAGGATTAGGATTACTTGGAGCATTTGAAGGTTCAAGGTTTATTGGATCCACCATCGGGTCTGAGTCTTGTAGTGTATCGAACACGATTTTTCCTTCATACCTTGAGCTTGGTTTCCTTGAATAAACAAGTAACTCTTTACCTGTTTGTGTGTCTATATCAACGTCTAAGTTTAACTTATTATCTATATATGGTATAGTAGAATGGAGAGGTGAAGGAGACTTTGGTTCAGGACTACTAGGTTTGGGTGTACCAGGTTCGGAAAAAGAAGGATCAAATGAATCAAATGAGCAAAACTGATCTTTACTGATACTGGTGTTAGACTTTGGTTCAGGACTACTAGGTTTGGGTGTACCAGGTTCGGAAAAAGAAGGATAAAATGAATCAAATGAGCAAAACTGATCTTTACTGATACTGGTGTTCTCCCCCTGAAGAGAAGTTTTGGATGAGTAGTACGGTGTGGATTCATGAAATGTCACATCAAGACTAGTGTATATGGATTTAGTAGTGGGATCATAACACCGATAACCCTTTTGAGTTGGGGAGTATCCAACAAAGACGCACTTAAGTGCACGAGGATCTAATTTTTCTCTACCATGTGGATGAACATGGACAAAGACGGTACATCCAAATACTTTGAGTGGAATATCAGAGATGAGACGGGTGATCGGAAAGTTATTCTTGAGGGTTTGGATAGGTGTTTTGAAGGATAATACCCGACTGGGCATTCTATTTATCAAGAACGCAGATGTAAGAATGACATCACCCCAGAACATTTTCGGCATATTTGTTGTAAACATAAGTGCTCGGGCAACCTCTAGAAGATGCCTGTTTTTTCGTTCAGCAACTCCGTTTTGTTGGGGTGTATAAACACACGAAGTTTGGTGAATAATACCATGACCTTGTAGGTAGTTTTTGAGAGTTCGATTAAGATATTCAGTACCATTATCAGTACGTAAGATTTGAATTTGGGTTTGAAACTGTGTTTTAATCATTGAGTTGAAATTGGTAAACACATTGTAAACATCAGTTTTATCTTTTAATAAGTATACCCAACAGACACGAGTATGATCATCAATAAAGGTTATAAACCATTTTGAATGGGTACGATTAGGTAACCGAGATGGTCCCCATAAATCACTGTGTATTATGGAAAATGGTTTTGAGGACATGTATTGAGACTTAGGAAAGGAAGTGCGATGATGTTTAGCAAGTTCACATATTTCACATTGCAACTCAGGGAACTCTTTATTTGAAATCAAAGAAGGAAACAATTGTCTTAAATATTGAAAACTAGGATGACCCATTCTACGGTGCCATAATATTAATTCATTATTCCTAGAAATAGATATAGAGTTACAATTGGTAATATGATACCGTTTATTCATAGTAGCCGGCTCAAAGTAGTAGAGTCCTTCGTGTTCTTTAGCACTGCCAATCGTCTTCCCCGATGATGGGTCCTGGAACACACACGAAAAAGAGGTAAAATTAGCAGAGCAATTTGAATGGGCTGTTAATTTACTAACAGATAGTAAATTACATGATAATTTTGGAACATGTAGAACAGATTCAAGAATAATACTATCAGAAATTTTTATACTTCCTTTGCCTGCAATTGGTGAAAGAGTACCATCGGCAATTTTAACTTTTAAATTCCCAGCACATGGAGTATACGACAAAAAAAACTAGTGATTACCAGTCATGTGGTCAGATGCACCGGAATCAATAATCCATTGAGCAGTTTCAGATGTTGTATTCAAAGCAGTCAAATAATTACCTTTGTGAGCCAACGCACCAGAGTGAACATAAGGGGACTGACCAGATGCTTGAAAATTTGAAAACATTTTGTATAATTGTTCCATCTGCTCGGAATTGAAGGAATCATTCTGAGAGGTTGAGACTTGGTAACCACGATTTTTAAAATTTTGTCGCGGTTTCCAATCAACAGGCTTGCCATGTAATTCCCAGCATGTATCTTTTGTGTGGCCCAATTTTCGACAATGGTCACACCACGGTCGTTTTTTTTGTCCATGGCTATTTTGGGCTTCTCTGGATAATAGTCCTTGTGGGCCACTTTCATTTGATGGGCTGTAAAAAGAATTAAAATTTTGTGATCCACGGCCCAGTTGCTCCATTGCTGGTTTCGGCCCATTACTCGGCCCATTTTGCCCAAATGCTCCATGTGACCCATTCGGCCCAGTCCATTTTATATTAACGCCATCTCCTCTTCTCTTCGGGTAGCTTTGTTTTCCATTTCCAGTTCCAGAGCCGATATCAGAGAAGGAACCGCTTGCTGCCCAGCCGCCCTCCTGCGCCGTTCTCAGCCCAACGGCCACTGGGTTTTCGCCGGTCGATCCCCCCGAGCCTCCTAACATCACTTCCCGCCTCTTCTCTTCTCTTCTGATCTCAGAAAAAGCGCCTCTGACATTCGGTAAGGGACTTCGACTTAACACCCGGCTTCGTGCATCATCAAACACTTGATTTAATCCGGCCAGGAACTGAAACACGCGTTCATCCTCGAGTTTTTCTCAGTATTTGACACTGTCCACGCAGCTTTCCCATTCTTCTTCTATATTTAGGTCTAATTCTTGCCACAAACCTAACATTTTTGTGTAATAATTTGTCACGCTCATATCCTCTTGTTTCATTTTCCAGAGCTGGGTTTTTATCTCAAATAAGCGAGACGCATTTCCACTGTCAGAGTAGGTTTCTTTGACTGCAGACCAAATATCTTTTGCTGTGGGAAGGAATAAATACGTCTTTCCGATCGAAGGGAGCATGGAATGGACTAGCCACGAAATAACCATGGAGTTTTCTGCTTCCCATTTCTGGATCCCACGAGTATCTGTAGGTTGCTTCTCTTCTCCAGTGAGGTAACCCATTTTTCTCTTTCCTCGGATTATAAGTTTGATTGACTGAGCCCACTCTCGGTAATTTCTCCCATTGAATTTTTCAATGGTGAGTTGAAGAGGGGAAATTTCGGTTCCTCCAGATTCTGGTTCTGTTTCACGTGAAAACGGCATTGCCGTCTCCTCTGTTCGATCAGAGGGACGAGATTGATCAGAAGTTTCTTCCATTATTGACGAGCGTAAGGCTCTGATACCATGTGTGAAATTATTATAATTTCATTGTATTTCTCAATAATATTTACATGAACTATGATCCTTAAATAAGAGTCTATAATCTCCAAACAGAATAAATAAATAACCTATAATATCTAAACAGAATAAATAAATAAATCCTAAATAATATTTACAAAATATTCAGTTATAACAACTATAATATCCCTTTTAGATTTTCCTGATTTCATGGAATCTCTACAACAACCATGTTGGCCTGGCTGTTCGTGCTGGGTATTGTCAACCCAAAGAGTGCCGATTGCTAGTAATTTATTTGGGTTAAGGCAATCTACCCTTCTTCAATGGTCAGCTTATAGAAAGTTGGTTTTAGGTGGAGGAGATAGGTATTATAAGCGAATTTCAAGTTATGGGCTTGATAGGGGTATTTATGAGGTCTCTTCTTCCTTTAAGGACAGGAGTGTTTGTAATATTAGTAGGAGAAGAAGAAAGGAAAGGTGTTGTATGGTTGAAGAGGGAAATGATGAAATTTATGATTCAGACCATGCAGATGATGTTGAGGCATTGCTCAGTTTGTTGAGTGAGGAAGAGGATGAGGAATATGTTGGTGATGGTAGAAGGAGAAATGGGATGTCATTTAGGAGAGGGGGAGTTGGGGCGGTCAAGAGAGAACTAGGAGTTCATTCGAGAAGGTTCGAGTGGATAGGAAGGGAAGTTGGGGGGTGGTGGTCAAGAGAGAAATAGGAGTTCATTGGAGAAGGCTCAAGTGGAAAGGGGGGAAAAATATGATAGCAAACGTGATAGCAGGAAGAAGAGTAATGTTGGTCTAAGATTCGTAGAGAGTAAGACAAAGGCTAATTCGGGCATAAATGAGTCAAGGGATGAGAGTTTGGGTAGTCGAGAAAGAATTGCTAGTTCATCTGGGAGGACCCAAGTGGAAACTTGTTGAAGTTATGGTAGCAAATATGATGGTGAGAAGAAGATAAAAGGTGGTCTAAGAAGGGTAGAGAGTAATTCTAAAGCTGAGTCTAAACCGGTTAGAGTTGAATCAAGGAAAGAGGATTCTAGATCGAATGAGTAGAGAGAAGCTCTTACAAGAAGAAATGCACATAGAGAAAGGAATGCGAGTTCAAGTTGTTCATCTTATTACTCATTTTCCACCTCGGCAGACTTTAACAGAGAAATAGATGTTCATGACAAGCATGGGCAATTAACAGAAGAATCTCTAACTGGGTATGAGTACTCCGGAGGGAAATTTGATGGCTAGTTGGAGGAGGAATACAAGAAGCACAGAGACGATTTAGAAGCGCTTGGAGAAGTTTCAGAACGGAGAAATACACAATCTAGAATGCACAAAGATGATTTAGAAGTGTGTGGAGAAGTATTAGAACAGATAAACACTACAGCTTTGGTTTGTCTTGATTGGGATTTAAGGAAGAAGTCAGAGAAGAAGCTAAGTGATGTGTTGAGTGAAGAAATAGAACCTACTAGGGGATCCTCACAAATGCATACAAGAGTCTTGCAATCTTATGAAAATAAGCATGGGAATTTGGATGAGAGTGCAAACAAGCAACATTCCCAAGAAGTGAATAAAGTTGAAATAGCTAGGAATGTGTTAGGACAAGCAAGAGGTGAACAAGATGTAGTATCTAGCCATATGGAAGATGAGGAAAGTAACCTTAATACCCAGCATCTTAGAACAATGTCCGAGGTTCTAGATGTTGTGACAGAGAGAACCTCTTTTCAGCAGAGTTATTCCGATACAGCATTGACAGATCTGCAACAAAATATGAATATAGTTGATCTAGACCACCAAACAGGTCAACATATAATTGGAGAATCAAACTTGAGAAGATCATATCCATCCACTCATATATCAGTAATTGATGACAGCTATTCTGAGAATATATCCATGATGCAGTCTGAAACGAGTAGGAGAAACCATGTGAGAAGCACAAATCTGGTCTCTGTTTCAAGTCCAGTGTCAGCAAACCATTGTCAACAAAAGGTTCAAAACTCTCCTCAGAAATTTGAATTTAGAACAGGATCCAGTAATGTAACTGATACACCATTAGTTCATGCTACTAACCCAGAGAGAGATGATGGTTCTCAAGGCATGTATGAAAATAGAGTTGCTAATTGAGATACAATATTAGCTGGGAGAACAACTCATCGAGCAACAGAAATAAGTACTCAATTGAATGAAGACCTAAAGAAATTCAGTCCAAGAAATGAGGATGGAAAGTCTAGAAGGGCATTACATTTTGTTGGCAGAGACTCGGAAGAAGCCTCTACATCTCTGGCATCATCCAGCATGGTTACATTGACTAATATCAAGGAGATTGATGTACAGGAAGAGGAAGGGAGAAGTCAAAGGCATTGTTAATGCCTCCCCCGCCTCAGATGGTAGCCAGAAGTTCATTGCGCATTGAGTCATTTGGTGAAATTAAAAGCCAAGAGGTTTCAAAGACATCTTCAGAAAGTGGCTCTTGTGCCTTGAATGTGAATTCAAGAGTGTCACATACATCTTTATACCATCAATCAGATAGAAGAAATGGAAGGGGTGAAACTCATGAGGAATATTCATACGTATTTACTCCTGAAGGTGCACTGCCTTCAGCTGATCGATTTCAAAAGTCCTCCACTCAGTTTGTTGGAGAGTTTGTTGAAAAGGCAAGGAATGAAGCCACAACTTCTGAAATTGAGAAAGCAGAGAATATTTCCGAAACAAATTTGGTGATTAGAGATGAGAAGTACCTGCAAAAGACTTCCAATCAACATACTTTTGAAGACTTGCAGCTGAAGAAGGAGCATCACAATAAGTTGTCATCTGGAGGTTCAGGGACGAAGTGGCCTTCAGATAACATGTGGGATATGACAGACGCATCCATTCTTAAAACTCCTGGTGATGAAGAAGCAGAAGCTTCCAAAAATACTGGGGAAACTACTGGAAGGAGAACTGGCAGGTCCTTGTGGAGTATTGTTGCAGATATAGCTCGATTGAAGTGGGGTGGGTTCTTGTCCAGAAACCCCTAGTTCTGCAGCAAGGCCAGGTTAAAGGCCTTCACCAAAAGAATCTGTCATCAGCGAAGCATATTCTTCTGCCCGTGAGACTGAGGAGAATAAAAATACTCTTGCCAGGAATAAATCACTGCAATAGGAAATCAAATCTGATCAGGTGCAACAGAGAAAATTATCTTCTCATGGTCAAGGGCAAGGATCTGACAAAATGAGATCAACAAATGAAAGAGTAACAGAAACATCATCGTCTACAAGTTTGGTGGAAAGTGTGTCAGCATCAAAAGGCATCTCCTTGTCATCTGGTGATGAAGCTCTTGTGTGCAATGACACTGTTTTTGGTTTTCGAGGTACCACGGCTGGCGCCGAAATAGTGGAATTACTTGTACCACCTACTGATAGAGGCAAGCAATCTACAGTTGTAACTGAAATTTCAAAGGCGACTAGCCCTAGTGTCTTTAGAAGCGGTTTGGGGGAGCGGATGGAGCAATCTGGTCGTGAAAAGGTGATGAAGTTTCAGGGCCTGAGGGAAAGGATGGAGAGTTAAAAAGAAGGAAGCTTCAATGGAGTCCATGGTTACCAGTAGATAGATTTGAAGAGTGGGAAGAAGCATACAGACTTGAAAGTGAGCAGCAGAGAGTCGATGAAATGTTCATGAGAGAAGCACTGCTAGAAGCTAAGAAGGCTGCTGATTACTGGGAAGTACCAGTTGGTGCTGTTTTGGTGCAAAATGGGAAGGTCATTGCTCGTGGATACAACCTGTAAGTTTGATAAGTTTACATTTAGTCATTAGCTAAAGTTCTCTGTTCTGGATTCATATAAAAATACCTATTTCAGTGTGGTACAGCTCCGGGACTCCACTGCCCATGCAGAAATGATGTGCATCCGAGAAGGTTCAAATGTACTTCGATCGTGGAGGCTAGTAGTAATTTCTCTAACTTATTACTCTTTTGGTTTATTATTTCATTATTCTATCTCGTGTTTGGAATTTTTATTGTGTGAATCATGGTTGGATTTTTTATTTATACTTTATTTTTTCTTTCTAAGCGTCATTGATTAGCAGGACATTATAAACTGTAAAAGCAAGCCCTTACAGTTAAACACCTCTGGTGCCATTATAGCATCATCACCCTAGAGGATGAGGGGTGCATATGAGCACTAAATTGACCTATACCAGGCATATGTATATCACTGTTTTCTTCTTTCTCTCTAACAGTGGCAATAATAGAGATTCTACTCTTGTGGATGGCGTCTTGATATTTATTTGTCCAGCTTCCTGTCAAAATTAGGTTAACAACACAATATTTAAGAAGTCCTGTTCATTTGCATTTTTTTTTCTTTACTTTTTTGCAACGCTCATTGCATTTATAAATGCTTTGGAAGATAGGTAAGTTATGAGTTAGAACATGGAATATGGAGTAAAGAAACAAAATGCAATATATTTCTAGGTACTTGATAGTGCTGTTTCAAGCAGTAACTGTTGATCTACTGACCCATTATAAGGAAGTCATTCAATACAATGTAAACTCAATAAATCATCCAACATGTATATACTAAATACCTGAACTAGAAGATCCAAAATCTATACTTTTTAGTTTTTAAAATATGTTTAACACGGCAAACTTCCTTTTATATTTTTGAAGCACAAAGATCACTTTTAGAGTCTTATATTTGCTTTCAAAATACCTGGAATTAAATTAATTCTTCACTTCAACTCTATTACCTAGCCCTTCACATCAATGGTGATTTCGATCTTTGGTTTTTGTTTGTTATTAGACTCATGCGTTTCATCTCTGTTGTGTTAAAAAGTGAGGTGTCTTCATGGACTATTACTGATAATGCTTGCGGAACTTTATTACTAGTACGATCTTGATGGAAATACAGTTTGTTCTGAATTATTAAATGTTAAAGTCTTATGAGCTATATGGTATATTGTAACCATAAACAGGTTGAATATAAACCATTCTGTAGTTAAAACAAAAGTCCTTCTAGAGTGCTGGAATTGTTACTTGCAATTACTGATGGAAGAGGCTCTGCTATCCATTCTATATGAAAGTTTTTAATCACGGATCAAATAATCCTAGAGGGGGGTGAATAGGTTATTTTCAATTTTTGACAAATATTAAATGTGTAATCTAATCACAACGGCCAGACATGCAATCGCGTGTAAAGATAAATGCGGAATAAAAAAACAACACACGATATTTTTAGGTGGAAACAACCTAGGCCACAACAATGACCTAAGAGGAAAACCACCGGTCCACCGGACCACCTAACTATCCACTATGAAAATCAATGTTCAATTACAACCATAGAGTCCAGAATTACCCGTCGCAGATAGATCCCCCTTTCTGTAATTTACTTACGAGCCGTCGCTCCTTTCACAGCCTCCAATAGCTAGATGTCTGGATCCAGACCAACGTTCCGATCTACTTGAGTCACACAAGATCAATCGAACCCGTCACCTTCGGTAATTTCGAGTCACACGAAATACCGAACACCTCACCTGAAACGTTAGCACAATAACACAAGTGCAAAGTGTGTCCTAGAGCTGATTTAAACAATGAACAATCCTAACTAGTAGATTCAACAGCATACGATGTAAAATCTAAATCAGCTAGCAAAATCTAGAACAATCATATAAAGCTCAATATCATGAAAATCAAATAGGCATATGAATTATTCAAACATAACCAGAAAATATGTTTGAACAATTAAAAGATGAAAACGCCTAAGTATGATAGATGAAGAGAAGAAGTTAAAAGCACAATTCAGATGTAGAAAATATTAGTTCTATGTGTGTTAAGTTATTGAAATATGCACAAACTAACCTCCCTTATATAGAGTCCAACTTTTACTTCAAATAGGATTTGCAATTCACTATAACTCTACTCATATCAGGATTTAGTTCTCAAAAGAATTCTTCTCATACTATGATTCTATTCACATCAGGATTTATTAATTACCATAATTATCCTCAAATAAGAATTCTGTCCTTAACATTAAATGTGGTCATTTAGGTAAAAGAAACATAAGGGTCGAATTAGAAAAGGAGTTTGAGTAGGAATATAATACTGGCTCGATCGATCGAACGACTGTCTCGATCGATCGAGACCATTCTCGATCGGTCGACACTACACTCGATCGATCTAACTCAAACAGAGAGAACCTGGATCGAAGATAGATCTATACTCGATCGATCGAAAAGGGTTCGATCGATCGATCCAATTTTTCGATCGATCCAATCCAAACAGAGAGAATCTAGATCGAAGTTGTCTCAGGCTCGATCGATCGATCACTCGATCGATCGAACAATACTCTCGATCGATCGACCAACATGTGCACAAAACATTTTACGTTACGATCCATACTAAGTGTCGTGCTCAATTGTGTGCAGATGTATGCATGATGGAATATTATACCTGTCATATGGGCGTAGAAGGCTTGGTGACTCCATCATCTTGTATCGTCTGATTAATCGTTGAATTCCTATTCTAGATTACAATCAAACATTTTGTCCACGAAAATTGCCAATACAAAATAAACCTTACAATCTCCCCCTTTGGCATTTTCGTGTGACAAAACCACTCTCTCCTTACATAACGCTCATAGTTAAAATATCATTACATCAATTACATAGTGGACTGTCTATGATCTGGTGGACCATCTTCGCTTGATACTTGATACGCTCGGTCCACTGAAATTAGGCAAACAAATAGCACACAAATTTGGCTTGACAGCCTCATTGCTTATTAGTTCAGTGTACATAAAGATGCGAATGAAATGTAGTGTATGTGCAACATGAATCTTTCTCCCCCACAACTAATAAATGCAACATCTCCCCCTAAATCCAATCTCCATAACAACATAAATATTTCTCCCCCTTTTTGTCATACGAAATTGACAACTCATAAAACTATTATTGAAGTGGGCTAAAAATGCAAATGAGATCAAAAGAAGAATAATGAAATATGTATGCAATGACTCCCCCTAAGTTCTATGACCTCTAGACGAAAAACAAATTTAAAAAAGATTTTATTTTTATTTTTATTTATTTTTTATTTTTTATTTTTTATTTTTTATTTTTTATTTTTGACCAACAAAGCAATAAACTCATTTAAGACTAATAAGCATACAACCAATTGAAAAATTATTTTTGCTTAAATTTTGATCATTCATTGTATTAGCAAAATAAATAGGTCACACAAGCACACTAACACATATAATGGCATATTGACATTCACTTAAAGTAGTATACAGTGTGAACTCCACTTGTATTTCAATAAATTCATTTATGACCAATTTTAAGAGACTCAAAAGAAAATAATTTCATCTATCATGCTAAATCATAATTGAGTCTTCATTCTTACATAATGAAATATGTCTATTAAAAGAAATTTCTTATATATATTTTTTTAATTTTTTGCTTTTTCTTTTTGTACATTCCAAATAAAATTTTTCAACTAAATTTTTATTTTATTTACCATTTTTTTTTAAACATGTACGAGTCATAAATCTAATATGATGACTTTCACACTAGTTATGAGGTAGCCCTCTCCGCTCACTACGATAGCTTCACACATCATAGTAGGTAGCCCTCTCAATACTAGTTATCTCCCAAAGATGAAATATTTTAAAACCTAAGAAATAGAACTCAACATAATTTCGCAGTCAAGATTAGCTCAAGTTTTAGAGTCTTTCAAAATTAATCGTAAATTTCATCGATGACATACATGAGTGTTCAGTGGGTGTGTGCATAAGTTCAGTCAATAGTGTCATCACATGTGAAAAATGCAAGTGTGTGTAAAATTTTGAATTGTTGCATTACATATACAATGAGAATCAAAATAAGCCACTAAAGACAAGGTTGTATAAGTATAAGCATTATTTAAATCCAATACCTTGTAGGCCCTTTTTTTAAATTAATGACAAAAATCTAACAACAAAAACAAAATAAACATATGAAAATACTCACCTAGGGTCATTTAAGCACTCAAACAAAAGTACCTAGGTGGTCTAGCAATAGTGATCAATTGATAGGAAACATGCAATCTTTCCTAACTCAAATTTTCATGAATTTTGATTTCTCTATGTTTTTGGGTTGAGACTTAATTGCATTAGGTTTTAAAAACATATTCTTAGACTCATCTTTCCTATTCAAATTCAACATATGCATGGTAGGATGATAATTATGAGTTCTATACCTATAAGCATGAAGATGATCATTAAATCGAATAGCATTCACCAATAATCTACACTTAGGTCGAATATGGCCTTTTCTACCACAATGATGACAAACAGGCACAAACTTAACAGTTTTAGTTACTACAGTTGTAGTGGGTGTTTGTGCAAAATTAGTAGCAGTAGAAGTAGAGTTAGAAGACCTTACAAATGTAGTTTTTGAAGTAGAAGGTGTACAGCTTTCATCTAAGAATCCAAGTCCACGTGTATCACCGAAAGGCTTACCAATGCTCAACATCTTGTCTAGTCGTTCAGCTCCAATAGTTAATCTCTTCACTGTTTCCTTTGATTGCTCCAATTCTTGCACAAGCTTTGAATTTTCCTGTTTGATACTTGCAAGACTCAAACTCAACTTGTCAACATGCTCAGACAGTTCAACTTTTTCTTTTTCTAAAACTGACAAATTAAGATCTTGCGAATTGATTTGATCATTCAGTTTTGTTACAGTTATGAGTAGTTTATCTTTTTCTTTCTTGCATTTAATTAAATCAATAAATAATTCTTCAAAACTGTTTGCATTAAATTTAGCAAGAATAGATTTACTTCCCTCATCATCTGAGTCAAGGTCTGACTCACTGGAGTATCCACCAACAGTTGCTGTAAAAGCTACGTAGTTAGAGTTAACATTTTCTGAACCACTAGCTTGATCTTCATCACTTTCTGTGTCACTAAGGGTAGCATTGAAAGCTTTTCTTGTCTTCTTCTTCTTGTTGGCACACTCAGCTGCAAAATGACCAAAACCATTGCATTCAAAACATTTAGGTCCATTGGGTTTAGTTTTCTTACCTTCTGAACTCATTGGCACGAATTCTCTTCCCTTACGATCTCTTGATTTTTCTTTAATCTGTAGATCCTTTCTGTTGAACATTTTCTTGAGTTTTCTAGCTAGAGTGAGTAGATCTTCATCTTCTATACCATCATCACTATCACCATCATCATCATTGGTAGTTTTAAGAGCAATACCAATGTTCCTTTTCGGTGTTCGAAGATTCATCTCAAATGTTTGAATTGAACCAACGAGTTCTTCAATCTTGATGGTGTCAATGTCTTTGCTTTCCTCTATTGCTGTAACCTTTGCTTGAAAGCGTTCTGGTAGTGAGCATAAGACTTTTCGAACTAACCTGCGTTCATTAATTTTATCTCCAAGATTTGAAGAAGAGTTAGCAATATTACATAAATTAGCATAAAACTCAGAAAACATTTCATCCTCCTCCATTCTAAGATTTTCAAACTTAGTAGCTAGCATGCGAAGTTTTGTTCGTTTAACTTGGGACGTGCCCTCATGGGCAACCTCTAAAGTGTCCCAAGCAGCCTTAGCAGTTTCAATATCAGAAATACGTCGGAATTCATCCGGCGACACAGCACTAAAAATAGCATTGATACCCTTTTGGTTCCATCCACTACCAATCTTATCTTGAGAAGTCCAATCTATTCTAGGTTTAAGTGTGACTACATTATCCTTGGTAACCGTAGGTGGTTCCCAACCATAAAGCACAGAGTTCCAAACACTTTCATCTAAGGAACGTAAAAAGGCTCTCATGCGAGCTTTCCAATATGGGTAATTAGACCCATCAAAGTAAGGTGGACGGGTTATAGAAAAACCCTCTCTCATATGATCCATAATAAGGTCCTAGGCAACACTAAGTATATCTAGTGACCCGCTCTGATACCAATTGAAAGTTTTTAATCACGGATCAAATAATCCTAGAGGGGGGTGAATAGGTTATTTGTTATTTTTGACAAATATTAAATGTGTAATCTAATCACAACGGCCAGACATGCAATCGCGTGTAAAGATAAATGCGGAATAAAAAAACAACACACGATATTTTTAGGTGGAAACAACCTAGGCCACAACAATGACCTAAGAGGAAAACCACCGGTCCACCGGACCACCTAACTATCCACTATGAAAATCAATGTTCAATTACAACCATAGAGTCCAGAACTACCCGTCGCAGATAGATCCCCCTTTCTGTAATTTACTTACGAGCCGTCGCTCCTTTCACAGCCTCCAATAGCTAGATGTCTGGATCCAGACCAACGTTCCGATCTACTTGAGTCACACAAGATCAATCGAACCCATTACCTTCGGTAATTTCGAGTCACACGAAATACCGAACACCTCACCTGAAACGTTAGCACAATAACACAAGTGCAAAGTGTGTCCTAGAGCGGATTTAAACAATGAACAATCCTAACTAGCAGATTCAACAGCATACGATATAAAATCTAAATCAGCTAGCAAAATCTAGAACAATCATATAAAGCTCAATATCATGAAAATCAAATAGGCATATGAATCATTCAAACATAACCAGAAAATATGTTTGAACAATTAAAAGATGAAAATGCCTAAGTATGATAGATGAAGAGAAGAAGTTAAAAGTACAATTCAGATGTATAAAATATTAGTTCTATGTGTGTTAAGTTATTGAAATATGCACAAACTAACCTCCCTTATATAGAGTCCAACTTTTACTTCAAATAGAATTTGCAATTCACTATAATTCTACTCATATCAGGATTTAGTTCTCAAAAGAATTCTTTTCATACTATGATTCTATTCACATCAGGATTTATTAATTACCATAATTATCCTCAAATAAGAATTCTGTCCTTAACATTAAATGTAGTCATTTAGGTAAAAGAAACATAAGGGTCGAATTAGAAAAGGAGTTTGAGTAGGAATATAATACTGGCTCGATCGATCGAACGACTGTCTCGATCGATCGAGACCATTCTCGATCGGTCGATACTACACTCGATCGATCTAACTCAAACAGAGAGAACCTGGATCGAAGATAGATCTATACTCGATCGATCGAAAAGGGTTTGATCGATCGATCCAATTTCTCGATCGATCCAATCCAAACAGAGAGAATCTAGATCGAAGTTGTCTTAGGCTCGATCGATCGATCACTCGATCGATCGAACAATACTCTCGATCGATCGATCGATCGAACAATACTCTCGATCGATCGACCAACATGTGCACAAAACATTTTACGTTACGATCCATACTAAGTGTCGTGCTCAATTGTGTGCAGATGTATGCATGATGGAATATTATACCTGTCATATGGGCGTAGAAGGCTTGGTGACTCCATCATCTTGTATCGTCTGATTAATCGTTGAATTCCTATTCTAGATTACAATCAAACATTTTGTCCACGAAAATTGCCAATACAAAATAAACCTTACACTATATGTTCTAAATCAATCCCATTTTTCTCTTTCTCAGGGTACTACACTTTATGTAACACTTGAGCCATGTCCCATGTGTGCTGGAGCAATCTTCAAGCAATTATTGACACTCTTGTTTGGGGAGCTCCTAATAAGCTTCTTGGAGCTGATGGCAGCTGGATAAGGCAAGTAAAACACAAATTGCCTATGATTTCCACACACCCTATTTCTCCTTTTAGCGCTACCTCGAAATCTGATCTCATTTTGGTTATATATCTTCTTTAGCTTTTCAGTAAGTCTAGTCACTGTTTCTCTATTCTTTCAAATTCCAATTAGTATGCTTTTGTATAGCATTTGAAACGAAAAATCTATACTCGGATCCTTTCTTTTTAACCGTGGTTGAACTGGTCAAATTATGGAGTTTATAATCTGATGCAATTCAGAGGTGTAGTTAGCTCTTAGTTCTTTTTTGAGTATCGGCTATACATGCATCATGCTTTACTATTAGTGTGGGTTCACTATATTTGATGAGAATAATCTTCTGCCTGTGGATCCAAGAAACTTAGTTTTCCAAAAGCATGGATGCCAATTTTATAAGTTTTTTCATTCCAGTTTTATTTTTTATTATTTTTCAGTAGCTCATCCCATTAAACTGAGTATTGTCCAAATGGTTTTTCCAAGACGTTAAAAATGAAACTCCGGTCATAGTGTTTCTATTTATTGTTTTGCCGGCTAAATTGTACTTTGAAACACAGAAGAGGTTGGATAAAGGAGCACTTTTTGCTACGAGTTGATGGGAATTTAGGATGATATCATAATATTTTGGAAAGTATTGTGTAAATGGATAATATCTTGCTTCTTGATTAATCAGTGATATGATCTACTATTGTTGCTTAAATATGTATATAAGGATTATCTAGAGTGGCTTTGAAATTGACATGCAACGGATGTCTTGCAGACTATTTCACGATGGGATGAGAGAGGAAATACTTTGGAGTTGTCAGAAAGCCTGCTCCTCCTCGCCATCCATTCCACCCAAAAATAAATATCCGACATGGTGTAATGGCATCAGAGTGTGAAAATACTATGCTGCAATTCTTCCAACTGAAACGAAAGAAGAAGACAAAGCAAGCAGAATCGACTGAACCTCTAGTTCTAGTGTCATCACTTCTCACCATCTGTCCAAATTCCTTAGGAAGATGCACGTCTTTAACATATTGTTCTGTTTGTGAACATTGGTATGCCACCGTCAATTTCTTCGTGGTAAAGTTCCATGCCAAAGCATCTCCCATTAACAAAATTTAATTATATTTTATGCTATGTAATAATTCTGACCAAGTAGATAGAGTGTATGCGCTTTTTGCATCCTAGATTAACTAACTCACATGCTTCCTCTAGATGTTGATAAATGTATATTGTTCCAAACCTCTACTATGATAGTAATGGATGCACTAAAACACTATTGTTGTCTACACTCAAAGTCTGGTTCATTGATGCAATGGATATGTCTCGGTGAGATACATGGTTTGTTAGTTTCATTTTTGGCATTTCTTCTTTGATTAACTTAGCTATTGTTGTCTACCTCGCCAAATCGGAGTCCTTACGCGTATCTCGGGAGCTGATGCTATGCCTGAAACTAGTACCGGCAAATATTATGTTTGCAGTGACATAATTTGATCATAGACAGATGATGAAAGTAATGAGCTCATTACATTCTTTCTCATTGTTTATCCCAACTGACTTTTGATATATAACAATATTATTCTTTGCCAAAACTCTCGATTATTTTGATATTCTATTACTCTGTTAGATTGGAATAGACAAACTGGTTGAGCGGTCAAGTATGGTTTGTTTATATAGGGCAGATTTAGATGAGCAGTTACATCTTAAGGTGGATCCTACCTTTTAAAATAACCCAGATGAAAAATTCTTGCTTTATACATAATGCATCCAAACTCTCAAAAGTTACCTTCCATGGATTAAAGAAATTAAAAAAATATTACGTGTGAAATATTTAGGTGTTTGTTCTTTCGTGTCTTTGCTTTTTCATGAAGATTGATGGGGATTGCACACCAGTTATCTGGTTTGATGTCAGAATCAACACTGTAAAAAGGTAGGTGTGAATCACAATCATTATGTGCCAAATCAAAGTTTTCTTCTGTATTATTGAAACCAATTATGCAATTCATGATGATTAATTGTTTACCTGTATATTTATTAATTATTATTTTTCCGTTTTAAAGCTAAAAAAATAAATAGCATTTATTCTTCTACGCAATAGCTCAATAAAAGGGCAGAAAATGTAATTCTGGGGACAAGTGGAGAGGTTTAGGAGAGAGAACCCAATCAACATTAATACTAAGAGAGATCCTAAGAATGATGATGGCGACTACAATAATAGTCATGATTGCTGTACGTGTACATGGTTGCACTAAAGTTGCAATAGTGATGGAAATGTTAATATTTCCATGAATTGGGGCTACAATGAAATATCGATATCAGTAAGGTTATCAATTACAAATATATCAATGATATTATCTAAATATATTTACCAAAAATTACAAAAGATTTAGAAGTTTATAATCTTTTTAAAATATTAAAACAAATAATAATAGATTAATTAAATTGATTTTTTTCTCCTTCCTATAAACATTATATTTATAACTCAAATAAAATATATTCCGTATATATAATGCTAGTGTATTATGATTAAAATAATTTTTTATTTATTTATAAATTTTTTGGTATCTATTTTAATTTTATTGTGATTAAAAGAAAAGTTAAACAATAAAGTACAAAATTATACTATAATTAAGAATTACATAGATTATATTTAGAAAATAACATGAGAGATAAAGAGAGATAATTGAAGGAAAAAAAAGGAAAATAATTAAACATAATCCATTTTCATTAATGTTATTTTAATATGGTCTTCACTTATATTTTTTTTTTACATGTAGAGGTCATTTTAAAATAAAAATAGTAAAAAAAATTAAATTAACATATTTATAAAAAAAAAAAAAAAAAATCATGCAACTAAGTATTAGAGAACTTAAGTATAATATTACAAATTGAATTAAAGCATTGTAATTTATTATTATTATTCTTATTATACAAATGTATCAAAATTAATGAATTATAATTAAATAATTACTATTAAAAGAAATTTGAAATTTTGGAAAAAATTAAAATTTAATTATAGTCTTGCCTGCCAAAATATTAGAAGAGACATCAAAATCTCATGATGGCTACATTCCTTCCACCAATGACAAAACCATTTCTCAGTTTGTCAAAATTTGTACCCTTCCTTGGATCTATATTTAATCACCAATTCTTCTCGGCAGTTTCCATCTTCAATATTTACAATGGCTTCAACATTATGGGCTTTCAGTTTGATCATAGCTTGTCTCATCTTTCCATCTTCCTTTATCAATGCCCAAGCCCCAGCCACTGCACCTGCCACTTTACCAACTACACCGCCACCAACTACAGCAACACAACCACCTGTCAATGCAGCAGCAAGCCCACCGACGACCACACCAACCCCGCCAACATCGTCACCATCCCCTAAAGTTGCACCAGCACAGTCACAAACACCACCAACATCAAGCCCATCTCAACCACCACCAGTTGCTGCACCATTACCACAGCCACCAGCAACTACACCCCCACCAGTTTCTACTCCACCACCTACATTGCCACCTCCTTTACCAGCACCAACTCAAGCACCACCAGCACCTGCTCCTGTAAAGCAAACACCAGCACCGGCACCAGCCAAAGTAGCACCAGTGCCAGCCCCAGCATCACCACCACCGCCACCACCACCAGCTTCAGCTCCTGCACCAACCATCACTCCACCAGCAGCAGCACCTGCACCAGCTCCGACAAAACATAAGAAAAGGAAGCACAAGCACAGAAGGCATCATCATGCACCTGCACCAGCACCAACAGTCCCAAGCCCTCCAGCACCACCCACACCATCAGTAGACTCTGATGACACAACACCAGCACCATCACCAAGTCTAAATTTGGTAATGATTTTAACTTCAAAAAATCTGTTCACTTGGTGCTTTTTTCGTAACAATCTGTTGTCACTCTTTCTTTCATTAATATTCAAAAATTTAACTATGTTTTTTGTTACAGAATGGAGCAAATATGCTACAACAGAAAGGCAGATCTGGACTATGGATAAGAACAGGATTAGCTATTCTACTTCTTATTACAATAGGCTGCAGTTCCTAGAAATATTATACTATGATCAGTGAATTTCTGTCATACTACGAGCACATTATTATTTCATTTGTACACTCTAAATTCAACGGCACATTCATATATGTAAAACTGAATAAGGACTTAACAATTGTGGTTTTTTTTTTTTTTTTTTCCGGCTTTGTATTAATTTCCTTCAATCCTTATACAATTATGACAGCTATAAAAATGTGTTTTAAAATTGCATCAACTTACCTGTTAAAAAAGCATAAAAATATTGGGGCAATGTTTCTGTTTATGCTCCATATTTTTCTTTATCTGATTAGATCCCTCTCGCAAGGCATACTCAACCACAATGCCAAGATTATCTTCCAACTTCTGATACTGTTTTCACCCTGCATACTAATGACAAGCAGTGATGATCAGATGATTGTAAATATTTTTATACTAAAGTAAAGAATTTAACACTCAAAATTGACTTAATTGTTTTTAGCTTTAAGCAACAAGCTCTATTATGATCGACGGATTGAAGAAATATATACAGCCCGCAACTGGAGTTGGCAAAATTTTGTGTAATGCAATAACTTCTTTTGACTATGTAAGCAAACACAATATAGTCTGTCCATGGTTCATCTAACTATGGAGGTCAAACATTACCATGTCAACCACTTTTCGCAGAGAGAAGTGTCGCAACACCAAAACTAGTGTTGTCATCTGCACTAGCTCCGACAAAACATAAGAAACTGTAGCACAAGCACAGGAGGCATCATCATACACCTGCAACAGCATCAACCATCTCAGCCCTCCAATACCACCTACAATGACACCACCTGAACCAGCAACAAGTCTGTATTTTGTAATAACATTAACCAACTTCTATGTACTTTTGTGATATCTGATTAACCATTTTTCATTAACATTCAAAACATTATATAAGTATGAATGACCCCCAAATCGTAAAATAATTTTAAATTTATGTTTCTGTTTTTGTTGCTCGCAGAATGGAGGAAACATGCAGACCTGGATTATGGATAATATAGAATTAGCTATTCTACTTCTTATGACTACAATAGGATACCATTCCTAGAAATCTTATAATATGATCAGTGAACTTTCTTGTTATACTACATAATCCCAAGGAAAAATTCATAGACGTAAAACTGAATAAGGCTCAACAATGATGGTTTTTCCCAGCTTTGAATTTCCTTAAATCCCTACACGATTATGATAATGCATAAAAAATGAATTTTGAATTGCAACAACCATGGTACTCGTTAAAATATCACAAAATTTAATGGAGCAATATCACTGTTTACGCTTCATCTTCATTAGTTTCCTCTCGCAAGTCATACTCAACGACAATGCCAAGATTATCTACTCAACTACTTTTCTTCTGCAGAGCAGTACCATATTTAGAGATTAGGATATCTAAGCTGTCATAGTTCAATGTTTCATTTTTGTTAGCACCTCAGTGTCCACATGAGTCTATAAAACCTTGGAATTATTCAAGAATTGATAACAACGAATAAAATCGGGTACAAAAGAAGGTGATTTGTTTTCTCTAACGACAAAATGATGTCATGAGTATATAAATAAATAAAAACAAAGAATAACACCCAAATTTATGTACGTAAATAAGAATTCAACCCAAGCCCATGGCAGAATATTTTTGAATCAATAAACAAACACAAAGCCTTCAAGACGGCATTAGCAAACATATGTCTATAAGTATTGCAAGTCGATTCACAAGCCTATTTGTTCTTTTACCACGCAAATCACAAGTAAATTTTACAAACAAACTTCTTCTGGGAAGTCAAATGTCAATAGATGCATCCTGCATAAATTCAGAACAAGAGAACAGGTTCAACCAAAGAAAAGAAAGAAGAACATTATTAATAAAATGTCATAAAAGAGGCTATCGGAAAAAAAAAATCAAAAGATCCTACAAGAATTTTAAAACCAATAATAAACAACCTAGAGATTGAAGAAGCGATTTTTAACATATAACTAAGAATCAATATCTCGGAAATGGACGAAAAGCAATCTTAATAACAAAGACAATAATTCTAGCAACTTAACCAAAATTAAATAGTAGTTACGCATACTGTGGTCAAATCACCAGGTTCAGATTCTGGGTAAGTTTCAGAACTTCCATTAAACAACCCACAAACCGCAAATAGTTTGTACATAAGCTTTGGTGCTAGGGTTTTGACATGACAATATCTGGACCTGGGAAACAAATTATGAAAAGGGTTAAAGGAGAGACTTACCCAGTGAACAAGACAAATAAGAGGAACCCATATAAAAAAAATAAAAATTAAAGGAAAAAAGAAAAAGAGAAAAAACCCTCTTGAAGGGTTTTTGGATTAGCCTCCTGGAGAGACTTAGGGTAGGAACTAGGAATCGTCTGAGGAATAGATATGGACCTGTAGGAGTTGGGATATAGTAGAGAATCAATGGATTCATGAAAAAAAGATGGGTTTGATGAAAGAGAATGAAAAAGAGTAAAACAGCAGACAATTTTTGTTGCCGCCATGGACGGGAGATTTAATTCTAAGCTAACTTCGGTTTTTCGGTAAGTACTGACTACTGAGACTCTGCCTATAATATTATTATTTATTTATTTTAATTTTTTTTGCCAAGCTTATAAATCATAACACTGTCTTGCATTTGTACAAATTTATGGAATTGCTTACTCTTTATAAGCATTAACAGAGCAGATCCTCAAAATTCAGCTGAAATTAAAAAATAAAATAAAAGGAAGTCTAGAATAAATAGCTATGATTAGTACTATTTGATGATGCTTTACTCTTGAATACAAATGATAATCTGCAAGTAAAACAAAATAGAATATAAAATGAACAACTACAATTCAGAAAGAGTAAAGCTTGAACCAGATATATGGTAGCGCAATTGCGCCTAGCATTATTTACTTTTCATTAATGATGAAAAATTTGTGTACAAAGTATGAACTATGTCCTCAAATGCACTGAACTAATTGGAGAAACAAAGTTGATTTTTTTTTTTTTCCTTCCATCAACTTGGATTAGTTCAACAAGCTTCTTCCTACAAGCTGCATTAGTTGGAAAAAGACACCCATGGCCGATCCTGAACCGAATTTCGTGTTCAACTCTAGCTAATTGGGTATCAATCAGTCTTGATTATCCACTTCATGAAAAGGTAGTGGTACTGTCTTAACTGCTCTAAACTTGCCTGCATTATTTAGATGCTCATTCTCCAACCTGAACCATTGTAACAATTTTTCAGGTTAATCTACTGAGAAGGGCATAATTCCAATTCATGTTGAATTGTTATGAACTAGTAGAAGAAATTTTAGCTTGTTTTACCTGTAAAAGTTCCAAAGCCCTCTTCTAATGACTTCAAGGGCTGCTAAGAATAGTCCAGTTACTCTATAATCAACATGTTCAAAACTTGAATGGAGTACAGTTTGTAACCAAGCAAGCCTTAGAATAAGATTTAATCCCTGCATAACATACCAAACTATTATTCAAAAATAGATTTTATGCAGAGAAGTTAAACCTTTACTTTCAATATCTGTTTCAGTTTGCTCATTTAATCTACTATGAATTAAACCTAATTATCTTTAATTTTCAGTCTCCTCTTGCTTAAAAGAAGTTTCGTTGTTATTTTTTTCAAGGCTTTAATGTTGTCAATCTTGATTAGCCAAAAAAAGATGGTTTGTTCTACCATTGAGAAGTAGTAAACAATCTTTCGTCGAAGCATTAATTCATTCCTAAGCCATGGATTGTTGGAATTAAGCTGAAGCAAACCCCAATCTTTTACAAAGTCCCAATACAATTGGTACAATGTTGCAAAACTTGACATAACCACAAGAAGACATAGCCATCCAACACTTTTTTCTTTCTCATAAGCAACTTTAGCTCCTGCAGCTAACATAGCTGATACATATTTGCCTAGATTTACTAAGTGGCTTGTCTGTCCCTCGTCGAACCACCGCCTTGCACACTGCAATCCCAGTTAAGAAAATGATACATCAGATAAAGCTCGACAGTTAAATTATTGTTCTGGAAAAACTAGAACCAAAAAGGCTCAAGTACTAAACCTGCATTGCTCTCCAATAATAGGGTAAAAAGGACACTGCATAAGCAAGATCTCTATAATATTTATCCCTCATGCAATAGTCATAATCTTGAGTTTTGTAACTCCCAGTTATGTAATAACATGCTACATACTCGAGGTTTCGAAGCAATGGAACCTATAAAATTCAACAAAACTACTGTCATTATAAAGCAAATTATTCAATCAACCATTTAAGTACTAGTCCACTAGTTCTGTTGCTAGAAGTTTTTTAGGGTTTCATAACCATTTGCATATAGTTAGGGCTAAATCCTACCTGACTACAAAGTTGGTCAGCCATAAAGAAGTCCAGCATAACAACCTATAGCATCAAAAACAGAGTTTGAGTTAAATTATCTGCAAGATTCAAGAGTTAATTTATGAAAAGAAACTAAGCATAATAAGACATCAATGAGATGTTTAAGAGGGGAAGTACCTTGTAGAGAGGTGACAAGATGATATTTCTAATCACACAGAGAAAACGATAACGGCTTGATCGATATACAATGTTGAAAGGGCACACAAGTAGTAGCAAAGATGCCTGTACAAAACATAGAAGAAGGTTAAGATTAAGGTCTAGCTTATCTTAGCTTCGAAACTACTAAACTAGTTTATATGAAGAAATTACCAGTAAAAGAAGACCAGGGATGGCTTGAACTTGGGAATATGAATATCCTTTTGTCAACAAAACCAAATGAAGGAACATAACTCCTACAACAACAGTCATTGATGTAGTACAGATAAAAAAGACATCTTTATACTTTAACTCCTTGGTTGGGGCAAGCTCGAATATGAAGGCGTAATTGATTCGAGTTTTTCCCCATGCATAGATATTGCAACCATATAAAAAGAAGTGAAGAAACAATAGGCTGAACATGCTGCAAAAGAAGAAAAAGAAGAAGAAGAAGCCCGTTCTATTATCTAGTTGCCTTTGAAGCAAATATACAACAAAATTGTACTGAAAATATGGTACTTACCTAAGAACTGGATAGACAGTTTCCATGTAGACTGAATTTTGCTGTCTTCTATACAAACCAGTAATATGAGCCAGGATGACATAGCCAGTAAAGAGTGCAATGAAACATCCTGTGAATAACCCTGTTTTAAGTTCAAAGAAATATTGTCAATTTCTATATAAAACTATGTATTTTCATGTCTTTGATCAGCTATAACAATCAATAAACAAAGATTTGGGGCTATAAATGATGTTTGATATCACTAATCAAATTTTTTTCTTAGTTGAATGACAGAGATAAATCATTGAAACCAGCTTTTTATTTCCTTTCATTGAGACCCACTTTGCCTCTAGATATATGATGGATTGTTTTGATTCAAGTTCGAAGTTAAATAAAAGTTTACGTTTGTTCACAACTGTGTCTTAGTGCACCTAATTACATGCCTCGATGAGAAAACAAGTAGCTGAATCATTGCTTTTGTTGGGCCTCTGTTAGCTTTCAACCTTATACGAAAAAATTGGTTCAAAACAATGATCATTGACCATGTCTTAGCTTAAGGCTTGCGCTTTATTGTCCACCAAAAAAGTAAAAACAAGGTACGGCTTTAAAAACAAAGTCTAGTGGCCAAATGGGACTTTACTTTTGCTGTAAATCTTATAATGTCAAAAAGCAAACAAGCTTATAAAGTTATTGTCCACCTAAAACTTTGAGTTAAATCTTTTTTACTTAGTACTCTTACCAATGAAGAAGGTTATTGAGTGTGAATCTTTATGCTGATGTGGTTTAAGGTATTTCATGGCCTTCCTGCGGTCTTCTTCAGCAAAGTGTTTGATAAATAGCTCCTCAACTTCATCTCCTAAATTCATTACCTGTCATTTCTGAAACTAATAAGCAAATACTACATGTTTACAAAGTAGTGTTCAGTGAATGTTTATGTGTCAGACAAGAAAATCTTAGTACAATTTTACAGAATCTAAGCCAACCCATTATGCAAACATGACTATAGGATCAATGGCCACTTAAATTTGTCTGAAAAAATCTCTTTTGAAAATTATTTCTGGTGTTCAATATTTGAGCATCATCCAAAGAATAATAATATAATGGGAAAAATGTTTATTGGGCTGGCTCAACAGCATGGAGCTCACTTGGGTATTTTCAAGGTATGGGATTCGAGTTCCACTTATGAGTGTGTGAGTTTAAGTTGTTTAAAAAATATAATATTAGGGGGAATATTTTCTTCAATATATCTCAATATATCTAAGTATCACGTAGATTAGATATTTATCTTATCAATATGAAACTCAATTTAATAAATTACCTTGTCTGAGTTGTTGAAATATGAACTCTCAACTACTTTCAGATAAACAGGAAGTACTTGTTTTCCAGTAACCTAAAAGAACAAAGAAATTGATTTTCATCATCAAAATGTGTACACCAAAATGTTATGTTTATAAAAACTATATAGATAGAGCTATGATTTACTCACTTTGTCAAGCTTCTTCAATATCTTAATGAAAGCAAGCATGTTCAAGTTCCTGAAAATCAATATAATTGCAGAGAAGAGTTAAGATTTAGTCCAAGCTAGTACTAAGTTCAGTGAACAACTTAAAATTTAAGGTTAACTGATAATATATAAGAGCTTAAGTATAAAATACCTATAAGTCTCGAGATAATTCAATCCTTTATAAAGCTCAACAAAGGCTCTTTTAATCATTTTCTCTGCATGGTTGAGCTTTGTCTTATTGATGTGCAGCTTATTGTTGCCTTCTTGAGCACATCTTTTGGACTGATTAACCAAATCTTCCTTAAGTAAATAGCTAATCGCTGAGAAGGTACGAAAAGGGGTAGTCAGAGGAATGTTTATCTTTAAGTTCTTTCCTTGACAATTGAAAATGTGTCCTGAGAGAGTTCTTAACTTCCCATCTTCTCTTTTCATTCTCATTATTTTCCCAACTTCATTTTTCTCCAACTCATCTGTGCTTTTTTCTTGCTTCTCTTCTTGTTCTGTTCGGTCCTTAATAGACTCCTCCTCCTCTATAACAAAGAAAAGAACAATCACTTTTGATAACAAAGGAATAAAGAAATGTTATGCTTAAATTACGATCAGTTTTGATAAACTGATGAGGCAAAAAAGACTGATTAACTTTGCACACAAGAAAATGTATCCCCTGCATTAAGCTTTTTACAGTTGATATTAAATTTCTTGTAACTGTTTATGTTTTGGATTAAAAAATAAGAAAAATATAGAATATATACCAAAAAATATTGTGCATGAAATGGAGGCATCATCCTCTTTGGAGTCTTGTGAAGGAGTGCTTTTAGTACGCTTTTGGTTGAAAGCAGTTTTGACCTCAACAAGAATCTGCATCTGTTCCTTCAAAGACTCTCCTCTATCCAAGAACTCTTTCTCCTTCATTTTATAGAACTTATTCACCTTATTGAGTTGAAGATCCAAACATGTGAAGAATTCTTTAGCAGCATCAGTATCAGCAAAATGCTCCAACAATTCAGTCTCATATACATCTCCTTTACTAGCTGATAAGGCTAACTTCTTATGGACCTGTTCATTATTAGACACAGAGACTTTTATTCAAACAAAACACAGACATAAAAACAAACAGATTATTAATTTATACCCACAATTTTTTTTTATTTTTTATTTTTTTTTATCTGGGCAGAGAGGAAAATTGAAAATATCAAAAGGGTAGAGAGAAAAAGTTAAGTACATGAATGACTTCATGGTCTTTATGTTGAGGACCAAAGAAAGGGAATTTCCTTGGAGATGTCAAAAGGGTATTGGACAAAGAGTTATTTTGTTGCTTGTTGTTGTTTTTGTGATTATTATTACAACTAGTATTAAGAAGATGGATTTTTTTGATGTCTTTCTTGAGTAGCCAATAATCAACAAAAGCTTCTTTCCATTCAGGGATTAATTGTCCCTCAAATTGCTTTGAGAACTTCACCATCTTTAGGTTGTTGAAGCTTTGTTTCTCTCCTAAATTCAAAGACAAAAAGGACTTATGTATTGGTTGTTGTTCTTCTAATTGGACTGAGTAAGGAAGAGGTTGTGAGTGTTCATTAGGAACCCATGATGACAAATTTATTGACATGATAAAAGGGGTGCTATAGACAGCACATTCTGAAATATCCTTAGAAGCACTTATACCAAATCCAAATATAATCCTATGCTTCCTCCACTTGAAAGCTACAGTGGCTTAATTAGATTCTTCTTTGCCGGGAAAGCTTATAAAAACTTTACCCCAAGCCACCACTGTTTTTTCTGATGGCTTCCCATTAAGATTTTGAAGATGATGGTGATTTAAAGTGGAGGGAAGTGGGACCTCGCTAGGCCTAAAAAACCTGATCAATTCTTTGTTTTAATAAGCAAACCGAGCACTAGAGATATGATGTATTTAATTTAAGTAGTTTACTTCAGTAATTATTAAGCAAACTGAGTACAGTAGTTTTGTTATTAAGCATTTTAGTTTCATAATTTTTTAATTGGGTGCTTATAGTTTCATTATTTATAAAAGTTAAGCACTATAAATCTTCAATTTTAATACTTTTATTAGACTTGAAGTGCTAATTAAAAAAAAATTATATGACTAAGATTGATTATTTTTCATAATAACAAAATTTGTAGTATCTAATTCATACGTTATAGTACTAAAATGCTTATTTTGAAAAATTACTAGATCTTTGATACCTAACTCAATAATTATGAAACTAATATATTTATTTGATAAAAATTATGGAATCTCTAAACCATTTTTTCTATTTTCAAAATGAGAACTTTTATCTATTTATTTTTATTATTTTTTGTTGGTTTGTGAAGAGGATGTAGTGCTTCAAGTTATAAATAATTGAATTTATCCTAAAATATTATATTAATGTATTCAACTAAATTGTGACTTAGAATATCAATATGATAACGTATAACATGCTATTTAAAGCCGACTCATTACTCTTGATGTCTATGTTATATGAAATCTTTATGGATATCAAGTATCATAAATTTTTTAATACATGTATAAGAATCAGATGCACTAATTATTTCAATTTTCTTTAAATTTTAATTTAAATTAAGTGTAAATATGGGTACCTAAAAAACAAATTTTTTTTTAAAAGAACCGTGTACATGTAACGTGACTTGAGTGTGTTTGTTATAGACGGTATTGTTTTGAAAGTAGATTATAATGCCCCTATAAGAAAGAAAAAGGAAAAATAACAAAACTAACTCCCACAAAACTTCTTCTAATAACAAAACTAGCACTCTTTGTGTTCAAACTTATATTTTCACAATTGAAAAAATGACTAATATGTCATTTTTTTTGAACATTCATCCGATTAGAATTGAACGATAACAATTTAGACCCGTTCAATACTAAACGTTCAATATTTTACGTGTAAATTGAACGTTCAATATTATTAGAGTGCTAGTTTTGTTACTATAAATTTTAGGGGTGTTATTTTTGATAATTTTTCAAATAAAATAATGAGCTGATTATTTGAGAAAGTGAAGCTTATTGGTCAAAACTATAAAGAACCACACAAATGCGGCATCTAATTAGACCAGCCTGATTTCCACTAAAAGAAGATAACTAGAAGGGGAAAAAAGCTTCAATTATTATGCACTTATTTCTTTGAAAGTATTCTTCTTCTTTTTTAATACAACTCAAATAATGAGCTGATTATTTGAGATAGTTTATTGACTTGTAAAACTATCTTTAAGTATAATTTTGCAATACAAAACAGAGGTTTGATAAAATTTATGGAAACTAGCCATTACACATACCATACATATATACATTGTTTATTTTCACAAAAGTGGCACTATGTAACAAAAAAAAAAGTAATTATTCTGCTATTATAAGACCAACTGATTATTTTCTTAATAAGTAGCATCATTATTTTGTAACAAATTTGTAACTTATGTCAACTAATAGCATTATCATTATATCATTATATATAAATAGCATCTAAGTTTGGTGGATCAACATTTTTTTTTTTTTTTAAATTTTTATAAATACCAAAATATTTCAATAATAAATATATATTTTAAGAATAATTATTTTAGTAGTTTTATTATTTATTAGCTTTATATTACTGTTTGAATAATTCTTTTAATCACATTAACGATAACAATTCATACGGTGCATGTTCAGTCAATTCATTTATGAGTGGATCATATTTCGTATTGAGATCATGACATAGAACATTTAAATAGAAAAAATAGTCAACTAATTAATATAATTTTTTTGATCAAATAATACTTATAAAAATACTTATTAAGTTTGATTAAATTATGTCTATCATGTGCATACAGGATAGATTAACTTATTAGATAATAACAAAAGTAATAATTAAAAAAATTTCATCAATGCTTTCCTGTAATATTTGACTCATTTATTAAATAAAATTATGCAAATTTTTTCAATATTATATTTAGATTATATTGTTTTAAAATAGTTATTATAGTATATTTATTGTTACCTAAAGTAAAAAATAATAATAATTAACTATTAAGAGTATTCATGCAAATCACTTTACAAAACTTTTTAACATAATTTTTTCACAAATCCAAAAATTTATATTTAAAAGACTTACTTTTTTTTTTTCTTTTGATTTATAAAATAAATAATTCTAGTGTAATAATAATTAATATTATTATATATTTATTAAATTTGTATCATAACACACGGGTACAAAAACTAGTTAGTTAGAAAAAAAAAAAATGTTCTTTTTGTAGTAAACCCGGAAAATGTAGTAAATGCATATAAAATTTTGTCGGATATATATTCTAATTGAATAATTAGATATAGTGTACAAGAGAACAAATATATGGAAATTATTTATCTTGGAAATAAAATTTGACATATGGGGTATTATTTGGTTACTGCTTACTATTAGTTAGCTAGAGCCTAGAAGTAGTTAAATAAACAATTAATGGTTAATAAGGTATCGTTGCTCTATTTAACAAAACTATTTATTTCTATGACTTTATTTTATAATAATAATAAATAATAAATATTTTAAAGGTGGGAGTTTGCTCTAAGATATGGACAATACGATTTTGTCCTTAATATTTACACTTAGATCAGTTAGTCTCTAAAAATATGACATGTCTTAAAATTACTGGTTGTACTTTTAATTTTTATGGGTTGTTTTTAACTCATAAAAATTAATTTAATTATATGTAAAATTAATTTTAGTATCGAATTAATATTTTAGGCTAGTATTTTTAATGTCATATCTTATTGGTATCAGCATTTTTTTTTTGGTATTCTAAGTTCAAATTGAACGCTGGATGCTTTTGTAAAAGTAGAGCAATTATCTTTTAAATTTTTCTTATATAAAAAAGAAAAAAATATTTTTTAATTATTTATTTACTTATTTCCTCCTTTATGGATAAATGACGAAAAGAAAATGGAAAGTAATTAAACATTGCCCTTAAAGTTGGATACTGCTTATGTTTTTTTTTTTTTTTTTTTTTCTTCTCGTACTGAGTTTATATCAGTACCTCGCAATGTCACTCAACTTATGTTGACTATTTAAAAAAATTGCTCTTATAAATTTTCATTATTTATATATGTGTAAGGAGGACAATATTGTAGTTAATTTTATAACCTTTAGATTACCTAATTTGTGTATTACAACATAGTAATGAAATATTCTATCATTCGCTAATACTTTTGTATTCTTAGATGCAAACTGTAAAAGCCCATGGGCCTAATTCTATCTCAAAAGAGCTCTCATAGGAAGAGAGTTGCTTATGCCTTATATACTACACATCTTAAGATTTCTTAGACGATGTGGAACTACTTCAATACTCCCCCTCCAAGTCAGGGACTAGACTCACTCGGCAGTCCCCCCTCCACGCAGGGCTCGGGCTCTCCACATCTCTAGTTAAACCTGCTCTGATACCATGATAATTAATTTATATTAACATTAAAAAAGAAGAATCAAGAGAAGAAGAAAGGAAGAGGAAGAGGAAGAGGAAGAGGAGGCTAAGGTTTTTATTGAACCAAAATTGTGCACTTAACATATTACAAGCAAGCCTTTTATAGGCAAAATAAAGAGACAAAAGGAAATTACCAAAATAGAGAAATTACAAAAGGAAGTTACCAAAATAACTTTACAATGAAGATATTACTAAAATAACCCTATAAAAATATATTAATTTACTCTAATATCCCCTTTCAAACTCACGAAGCGGCTGCAAGAAGCATCGAGAGTTTGCCAATTAGAAAACGAAAGCGTGAAGTAGGATGTGACTTAGTAAAGAAGTTTGCAATCTGCAAAGAAGAAGGAACAAAAGGCAAGATGATGGTGCCTTGTTTGAGGTGTTCACGAGTAAAATGACAATCGATCTCGATATGCTTAGTGCGTTCATGAAAAACGGAGTTGTGAGTAATCTGGATAGCACTCTGGTTGTCACAATACATAGGAGTGGGATGAGAGAGAAAAACACCCATATCTGCTAGTAGCCAACGTAACCAAACAATCTTTTTGGTAGTAGATGCCATTGCACGATACTCTACGTCAGTAGAAGATTGAGAAACAACAGTTTGCTTCTTGCTCTTCCAAAAGATAAGAGAATCACCCAAAAAGATACAAAAACCAGTGACAAACTTGCGATCTGTGGAATCATGACCATAATTAGTATCAGAGTAAGCACGCAGCTCTAAGGAAGATGTGGAAGGAAATAAGAGACTCTGAAAAATTGTACCCTGAAGATACCGCAAAATACGTAGAACAGCTGCTCAATGAGTGGTAGTAGGAGAAGTAACAAACTGACTAACAATATGAACAGGATAAGCAATGTCCGGACGAGTAATAGTAAGGTAAACTAAACTGCCAACAATAGTTCGATATAAGGTAGGATCTTGCAAAGGAGTGCCATCCGAAGGAGAATATTGAACATTGTGCTCACAAGGGGTATCAATAATTTTAGTATCAGTAAGGCGAGCACGCTCAAGAATGTCAGCAGCATACTTAGATTGAGAGAGAAGATAACCTTTTGGAGAGAAGGCAACTTCAATACCCAAAAAATACCGTAGAGAACCCAAATCTTTCATTTTAAACTGACAAGCTAATTCTGACTTTAACACTGCAATCCCATCAACATCATCACCAGTAATAATCATATCATCAACATATAAAGAGAGCAAAATATGACCTGTAGTGGTATACTTAACAAAGAGAGCAGAATCATGATCATTAGAAGAAGACCCAAAAGAAGCAATAACAGTAGAGAATTTCTCAAACCATGCTCGAGGTGCTTGTTTAGACCATATAAGGCTTTTTGAAGCTTACAAACTTCTCTATGATTATGTGGTACACCAGGCGAGGGAACCATGTAAACTTCTTCATGCAAATCACCATTCAAGAAAGCATTTTTAACATCCATCTGAGATATACGCCATCCATGAGTAGAGGCAACTACAATAAGTGTGCGAACTGTAGTCATTTTTGCAACAGGGGCAAAAGTCTCTTCATAATCAATACCACTCATTTGAGAGTATCCCTTTGCAACTACTCGAGATTTATACCTTTCAATAGACCCATCAGAATGAAGCTTAATTTTATATATCCAACAGGAACCAATAGCTCATTTACCTGGCGGTAAAGGTACTAAGACCCATGTATTTGTTTGATGCAAAGCAGTAAGTTCCTCAACCATAGATTGCTACCACAGGGGACCAAGAGCTGCCTCTTTATAGGATAAAGGCTCAGAAAGACAATGAATAAATGCTAAAAATGAAGTACAAGAAGTGGAATAAGACGAGTAAACAAAATCTGGTAGTTTAGTAGACTTACGAGTGCGCTGAGGATAACAAGGAGGATCCACAATTCTAGGAGGAGCTTGGGCAACTGCAGAAGGAGGGGAAGTATCAGAAGTGTCAAGCTGTTTTGTACCAGTATCTTCAGATCTATCAGTACGAATCCTGCGAGAATATTGAATAGGAGAAGGGACTATAGGATCAGTAGATGAGTCAGAATTAGTAGTTGGAGGAACTTGTGAAGAAGAACTATTAGTATAGTTAGAGAAAGGATCAATATGACTAAGATCTGACTTGGTCAAGTTATGAATTGAACTAGGAATAGAAAAGAAAGGTATATGCTCAAGCAAGATAACATGACGAGAGACATATAGTTTTTGTGAAGTTGGGTCAAAACAACAATATCCCACACCATAACCAAGAAAAACACAAATGATAGAACGTGACGATAATTTGGTACGTTCTACATGAGGACGAAGGACAAAACAAGTAGAACCAAAGACTCTCAATGAAGAATAGTCAGAAGGATGTCCATATAGTTTTTCAAAAAGACAAAACAAGTAGAACCAAAGACTCTTAATGAAGAATAGTCAGGAGGATGTCCATATAGCTTTTCAAAAGGAGACAAACCTGAAGTGATATATGATGAAATCTTATTGATTAAGTTGACTGCAGTAAGAACTGCTTCTCCCCAAAACTCACTAGGAACAAAAGATGACAACAAAAGAGAACGAACAGTTTCAACAATGTCCCTATGTTTCCTTTCAGCAACACCATTTTGCTCAGGAGTGTCAGTACAAGAAGTTTGGTGAGTAGTTCCATCTAAAGCAAGTAAATCACAAAATTTATTGGAAGTATATTCACCACCTAGATCACATCTAAAGCACTTAATTACAGCAGAATATTGAGTTCTTACTAGGGCTCTAAAGTTATTATAAATATCAAAGAAATCAAAACGACGTTTCATAATATATACCCAACAAAAACGAGTGTGATCATCAATAAAAGAGACATAATAGCGAGACCCTCCTTTGGAAACAACAGGAGAAGGTCCCCACACATCAGAATGAACTAAATCAAAAGGTACAACAGAATAAGAAGTACTTCTATTAAAAGGTAATGCAGAAAATTTTGCAAGTTTACAACCACTACAATCAGAAATATCATGAGCTTGCAAATTTTCTAAGGTTCCATTAGAAGCTAAAAATCGTAAACGAGAAGCTGAAACATGACCAAGACGTGAATGCCATAAATAAAAACTGGAAGATGAAGGACACAATCGAAAAGAGGAAAGATCAACACTAGGAGCTGCAAATACTAGTAATCTCAGCTCATCCAAAACATATAATCCCCCCTGCCTACGGCCTGTCCCAATCAGCTTCTGGGATTGTAGATCCTGCACATGACAAGAAGTAGAAGAAAAAGACACTGAGCAACCAGAATCACACAATTGACTAACAGATACAAGGTTTAGTGAAAGCTTAGGAATATAGTAAATATTATGAAGAGACAAATGAGAATTGACAATAGAACCGACATCTGCTAATGGCATAGGAGTACCATCAGCAGTCATGACAGGCACAGATGATGTAGGACATAAAGAAACAAAAGATTTTGACTCATGAGACATATGGTGGGAAGCTCCAGAGTCTAAAACCCAAGTTGAGGATGACATACCTGAGGAACTAGAGAGGGACTGACCTATCGTAGAAGAGGCAGACATGGCATGTGGTTGCGAATCTAGAAACTTTTGAAACTGCTTGGTGAGGGCAGCCATTGAGAAAAAATAAAACAAAACTTCCAGATTTCCAAAACAGACAATATTGCAGTTCAAACAAATATCCAAAAAATTATTAGAATCAGAAAAAAAAATACGTATTTGATGTGAGGAACAAACAGTGTCTGAATTTACAGTACCTTCAATAATCCAAGCTCTAATACCATGATAAAGTCCATGGGTCTAACTCTACCCCAAAAGAGTTTTCATAGGAAGAGGGTTCTCCATGCTTTATATACTACACATCTTAGGATTTCCTAGACGATGTGGGACTACTTCAATACTAACAATATGTTAAATTATAAGTTTTGTTGAAATTTAATTTTGTATTATTTTTTAATCAATTTAATAGTAATCGTAGTTAAATGATTAGATAAAATAGGATATTATGGGAGTGCTAACCTAATTAAAATGTTATGTTGTACTTCTTAAGTCTATTAACTATAATTTTTCATTAAAAAAAAAAAGCAAGTGTAGGTAGCAAAATATAATACTTTAAAAATACGGATATAAATGAATATATTTTGTTAAGGAAAATATTTTTAAACAAATATATGTGTCACAATATATTTAGCATCTTTGTAGTGATCTCAAAATTGTTTTAATATCTCACTTTTTTAATTTAAAATTTAATTTAATATTGATACATTATTATTTTATATATATAATAATTTAATAGAGATAATGTTACTCTTTTCTAAATAGGAATCACTAAAACACTGATTCAGTGTAATAAGATAGAAGGTTCTGTACAAATATACAGGAAAATTGGAAAATATTCTAATCCTCTGTTCTAGTTAAAATTCCTTCTCAATAATCAACTTGTCCATTCTCTATTTTAATCAACTTAAAAAAAATAATAATAATCAACTTGTCCATATAAATGAGATGTTTTATTATTATTAATTCTTAAATTTTAACTAAATTTATACGTAGATTAGTAAATTTTTAAGTTCTATAATTTAATTTTCAAACTTTAAAATTTCACATAGATCCATAAATTTTTAAATTTTACAATTTAATCCTTAAATTTTTTAAAATTTATACATATATCCTAAAATTTTGATTAAAAATATATATTTTAGTACTAAGATAGGATCCATGTGTGAATTTTTAAAAATTTGGAACTAAATTGTAAAATTTAAAAATTTAGAAACCTGTGTGTAAAATTTTAAAAATTTGAAGATTAAATTTTAGAATTTAAAAATTTAGAGACTTATAAATAAAATTGCTTAAAATTTTAGGTTAGAAGAATGATTTGGGTTACATAATATTTGCACTTATATTTATATTTATATTCATCATTTATAGTATGATATATATTTAATTTAAAAAAAATTTATTTTTAAAATTATATATTATTAAGTATAAATTTAAGTGTAAATTTATATATTTTTAGAATTAATATTTAGAATATAGACCCTCACTATCTCTCTGCCATTTCATTTTATTCTCTTTGCTAATAATTATTTTTTGTTTTTATTGCTGCATCAAATTACAATTGTGGAAAATTGACGGCGTGTTTGAGGTGGCTGACTCATTATTATAGATAAACGCTTTAATCTCGGTACACTTTCTATGTGAATTGTTAGCGGTGAAAAAAAAAAAAAAAATTAAGAACCAAACCAAATCAACCCACCCAATCTAACACAATTCAATTAAAAAAAAATTAGTTTTTAAGTTTTATTAATTTAGTTAAATTCTTCGTAATAAAAAATCGATTAATATTAAATTGATTTAATTTTCATTTATTAAAATCTTAAAAAAACGAACCAACCCATATATATATATATAAATTAAGAACCAAACCAAATCAACCCTCCCAATTTAACCCAATCCAATCCAACCCAATTCAGAAAAATTATTGATTTGGTTAAATTTTTCATAATTAAAAATCGATTAATATTGGATTGGTTTAGTTTTCATTTATTAAAATCTTAAAAAAATCGAACCAACCCATACATATATATATTCATATTATAGATATTTATATTTTTAAATATTTATATATTCATTACAATTTAATTTATTTAATTCATAGTTGACACTTGATTTTTCTATTTTTGTAGACATGTTTGAGAAATAACATACCTCAATAAACTCAATGACGAGTTGGCGACATTAATGATTTCAATATAATATTTATGTTTTATTAACATATTAGAATATGGGAGCCTGGAACATGTTTAAAATTTTATTTTATTTTTATGTTTTTTCTTGGATAATTTAAATATTTTATTCATATTCTATATTTTGTAATATACTGTAGTCTATATGTACTAAAGATTTGAATTTATATATTTTGATTTGTTATTTGTTGTTAATTAGTTATGTTTATCAGGACAACCTTTTTTATTTTCGATAATATTTTAGAAAAATTTGTCCTCTACTTTGTTAGTGAGAGATAAACAAGTTTTGTTCATTTTTGTCATTACAATTTGAATATTTAAACGAAATTCGTGCAAGCACTTCTTTACCAGGTATTCTCGTTTATTTTATCTTTTATTCACGTGATACACTAATTTGATATTATTTAATTATTTATCTATTATAAATTTATAATTACACCATCTTTCATATTTTTGTCGGTAGAGTTTTCATTGTATGAATAACATTGGTGAACAATATTATTGGATATGAAAGTTAGTAAATTTTGTCAGGTATGTGATTACTATTCCTTATTGCTTATTTGTCTTAATTTTAAATTTTTCTTGCACTTTGTATTTAATATAAATATTAGATAAGTAATCGATATCTATATTTTTAAATTTAGGTATTATAATAAAATTAACATTATAAACGTTAGAAATTATATATAATACAAGAGTTTTAAAAAAAATTAATAAATAAAATTCATTACCGTAAAAAGAGGAAGAAACTTCCTTTAACCAACCCAAACCAAACCAAAAAATTTGGTTTGGGTTGGATTGATTTTTCAAATTTTTTGGTTCGGTTTGGTTCTTGTTTTTAAAAAATCGATCATAATAGGTTAGTTCTAATTTTAATCTAAACTCAAACCAATCCATATATGTTCACCCCTATGAATTGTGATTTTTTTTTTCTTTTTCTTTTTCTTCTTTCTCCATTTATCATCAAATTTAATCTTTTCATACATTACTAGTAATAATTGTAAATTTCCTGTGGCTTTTATAAAAACGAACTCCACTTTATAATCCTAACTATTAAATTAATAGTAGTAGTAATAATAATATCAATGAATCTGTGAATGTTTGCATTCATGGTGGAGTGAAACTTGGTCTTTTATTTGGGTACAAATTAGTAAATACCACATAATAAGACAAGGTTGATCTCAATCAACAAGAATATATAACTTGCAGGCTAAATCAATAGGCATTGAGTCATGTAAGAATATAGTCATATTTTAACGAGACAAACGACTTAAGAGATAATTAGGTAGAAATAATCACAATGTTAAATAAAGATAATCTAAATGAATAAGGGATATACATTAACTACTATATGTATTTACTTTGTACATTTAAAAAAAAAAAAAAAAGAGAGAGAATAACCACTTGGATATATTCTGTACACTTCTTTCATTTTCTTACCAAAGAGAGACCTTAATTTCCTCCATTATCTATACCCTCATATATTGACTTAAGCATCATATTGTCTTTAGGAAAAGAAAATTCATTCTATTGGTATTGACGAAATTCGGTATATATGATCACTTTATGTATTTTTCATACAAATGGCTACATAACAAATGCAATACATGCTATATGAAATATTTACATGGTGATTGCTATTGTTAGAGTTAAAAACATTAGTGTCATAGTAAATTAAAAATTTAAATTAAAAAATCTCATTCACACTCTAAAAATATAAAGTTTATTCAATCGTTAGTATTTTGTGGTCTAAGAGTAGCAACACCCTATTTACATTTCAATTTTTGATTATTTTAACTTAATCACCTTTAAAAAGGGTTCAATTTTCTGTATACATACCAGATTATTTGATAATATTGTACAATGGTACGTATTAAAATTCTCCTTTTATCCTTTTAGGTCAGTTTTAAAATTACTTTGAACCGTTTAGTACATAAATAACTCAATTATTCAACCGATTTTACTTTTAACTTTCTTAGTAAAAAAAAAAACACATATGCTCATTTTTCTACAATGTTTAAAAAATATATTCATTTATGTTATAAGAAAAATGAAGATAAATTTTTTACTTGAGAAAGTTAAAAATAAAACTTTAAGTATGAAGAAGTTTATGTCTGACAATTAAACCAACTTTGAATCATATGAAGGCATTTTCAAAAAACTTTGAATATAAAGAAAGAAGGATTCTTTCACTTCTTGGTAACTAATTTTTTTTAAATGACTAAACTATTTATACACTTGTAACTTGAATTTGAACCCAAAATCTTTTACTGCTTATATGAACTATATATTGATGAGTCACAAGCTTATTCATAGTTTCTAAATACCCTATTAACCAACATTGTTGATGTCGTTGATATTTTAATTATTTTTTTGTTTAAGAAAATAAATATCATCTATTCCTTTTTTTCCCTCTTGTTAAAGACCAAGAGATTTTTTGTTGTTGCAAGTAGTAAATATGAAAATGAGATTTTTAAATTTTTATTCTATATCATCTTTTAATAAGGCCAAAAAAAATGGCTAAAGTGAATTTTTTTTTTAATCAGAATGAAAAAAATTCATTAAGAATTAGCAATTACAATCCAATGCTAGCTACACGCTCAGGTTGATCTCTCTTATACCAGAAGGAACATTCAACAAATCACTTATACTATACTATTGTTAACCTGGCAATGCCTAGGTATCATATCAGCCAAAAGCATTGCAACAATATTCTTGATTACCCATTACCATGCAAGCTACTCCTGATTACCCATTAATTTCAAAGTGATGCAACATTCCTCAAAAAATCTTCTAGACGTACAGCATAACAATTGTCTCAGGATCAGGCCCCTTTCGAGAAAAGAGACATTGATTCCTCCCAACCTATATATTCCAGCATATAAAGCAAAGCAAAAACAAATTAAGTGTCATCATCTCCATCAGGATGCATCTTAATTTCAGCAAACCTTTATTGGAGCTAGCCCCCAAAATTAGCAACCCTTCCAAATTAATCTTGTTTATGATAAAGAAACCACACTTTTTCACTCCACTCACACCCCAACAAAAGATGTCCCAGAGTTTCATCTCCACCCAAACATATAGGACATGTTCTATCATCGATAACTTTCTTCTTAAACAAATTAATTTACCTTAGTGAGTAAATAGTTGTGCATTGCTTTCCAAATGAACAACTTGATCTTTGAGGGAATCTTTGTTGGAACATTTTCTAAAATAAAAAGACATAACTTTTTGCTAAAAAGTTGCAATGGTTGGGCAAATGCCTTTTGGCAAAAGATGCATTGAATAGTTACACCTTTTAGAAGTGAAATGCTATATTGAAAGGTTATGACTTAAGTAAAAGGACATGACTTTTTGATAGGTTGTAATTGTTATGAACAATTACATATGTTCTAAAAAACATGACTTTTGAAAAAGTCACAATTCATCAAAGAGTTGTAACCCAATTGAAGGAGTGCATGAAGTTTTATAAATAGGTCATTCATTTAGGCCATTAGACGAAGAGTAAGAGAGAATAAGAAAATGGATAATAATTGTTCTCAAACATTTTTTACTACAATTTATGTACAAATAAAGTTAGTGTTCTAAATACTACAGATTTAGAACATTAATTATCTTAAGTGCTCTTTAAAGTCAAATGTATTATTGAGTTGTTTTCGTGAATGCACACCGCAGACAATAAGAGGCTTCATTGTATCCTGGAGACGTATTTGTTAACCCTAATGTTTCACCGAATTGGTGGGGGCAAATAGCGTCTTAAGGATAACGACTTAAAGTCATACCTTTAAGCCAAATTCAAATGCAGTATTATTTATAGTGATTCTGCAGTATCACAATTGGATTTTATGAAGACTTGACTTGAAGATCGTGGAGATTAACATTCAACAACAAGTTCAAGAAAATTTTTCCAACGATCTTCAAACTTAATTGTTTCTTCAAAAACCATGGCTAAGTATGAATAGAAGATGGCGCAGCCTTGTTACCATACCCTTCTTTATATTCATGCAAGAAATGATAACATAACTTAACAATAAATTAAACTTCCCTTTCTTTGTATGAGGTCAAATCATTCTATCCTTCAAAGAACCTTTAGATGGAGGAATAAGCAAAATTTGCTCAGCTATCCTTGGTGGAAAACAAGCATCAATCATATCAACCTTCTATGTTTTATCATGTTGATTAATAAAATCACCCACAATTGATAAACCATCAACCTTGTAATCAGAGAGCTTCCTGAATGAAGGAACCCAACTATCCTCCCATATATTAATTTGCATACCATCCCCTATACTCCAAACACAATTCTCGTTCAAAACATTCAACCCATCCCATAAGCTTTTCCATGAATGACCAAGAGCCAATATAACTATATTTAGTATTAAAAATTTCAGAGTATGGAACATATATACCTTTAAGCAACCTTGCACATAAACTCCCTGGCTTGTATAACAGGTTCCAAGCTTGCTTAGTAAGCAATGATAGGTTAAACAACTCAAAATCTCTAAAACCTAATTCACCCTATTCTTTCTTTCTTGTAACCTTATCTTTGAACACCGATCAATGCCTTTGCCTTTGTAAGGTTTACAAGTGTTGTCAATTTTCGTAAGTAAAATGCTTGATTGTAATCCAGTATCTAGTTCGTTTTCAAGTCAATTGATCAAAAATGAAGAAACAATCGAGTTCTCAATACATACGTGTTTGGTAAAAATATTTATTTCATGCACACCTTCACATGATAATGCTCGTACATGTAGAAATTGTTTTGTGTACATAGTTAGATCGATCGACTTCAATTTAGCTGCCCACGAGTTTGAAAAATGCATGGTTAAATTGAGGTTTGAGTTGATTGATTGAGGTTTTCTCATCATTGGTAGATTGATAAAGCTTAGGTTCTCAATCGATCGAGCTTTGATTAGATTGATCGAGCCAATATTTTTAGTTCGCAACTTCTTTTTGATTCAACCCATATGTTATTTTTATTAATTTGACCTCATTTGATTGTCAAAGCTGAATCATTTTGTGAGTATAATTGTTCTTTACTGTTAATTCTCATTTAGGTCAAATTAGATTCTATATAAACAACATTTGTTGGAGAAAATATACTACACTAAATATAATATTTTATACATCTGTTTTGAGCTTTAATAGAATTTTTTTTTTCTCTTCATCAATTAATCTTATACATCTTCTTGATTTATTTGTTCAAACATATTGTGTGATTATGTTTGAATGATTCATATGCCTAATTTTTTTTAATGATAATGAGCTTTACATGATCATTTTAGAATTTGCTATCTGATTTGGTTTTTATATTATATGCTGTTGAATCTGCTAGTTAAGGTTTTTCATTATTCAATCTATTCTAAGATATACTTTTTACTTGTACTATTTGTGTTAACTTTTTAGGTACTAAATCTGTCGTGTTCAATAATTTATGTGACTCGAATTTACCAAAGTTGATGGGTTTGATTGATCTTGTGGGACTCGAGATGTTGTAACTTTGGTTCAAATTTGCATACCTAGCTTGTGGATACTGTAATAGGAGTGACAGCTCGAAAATTACATTCTTTATCTGTGAAGGGTGGTAGTCTAAGACTTGACCTTGTAATAGAACATTTAATTTTCATAGATAGTTGGATAATCTTATAAACCGGTGATTTTTTTCTGAAGTCATGAATTGCTTACAAAATTTTTTGGGAAGCTTGAACGTACTCATAACATAGCTTGGCAAAGCTTGAGCTACTGCTTTTAACATAATTTCCTTACCAACAATAGATAATAGCTTGGACGGCCATCCAACAACTCTACTCTCCATTCTTTCTTGTAGCAACCCAAACAGAGATGCTTTGGATGCTCCCCAATAAGTGGGAAAACCCAAATAATTCCCTACATTTTGCACCAACTTCACTTGACTAACTTGCATTATATTCTTGCCGAAACAAACACTACTCTTGCAAAAATTAATCAATTGACCAGAGGCTTCATTGTACTTTCCCTCACAAGCCATAAATCTAATACAATTACTTTCATTAGCCTCTCCAAAAAACATTGCATCGTCAGCTAAAACAAGCTAGACAACACAGGGCAATTCCTCTTAATCCTTAGACCTTGTAACACACCATACTCCATAGCCTAGCTCCTTAATTTTTAAAGCTAAAACAATAGCTACAAAAATAAACAAGTAGGGGGATAGCTAGGGGATCCCCTTGCCTTAGACCTCTCTGAGGAGCAAAGCTAGTCTAAGGAACTCCATTCACAATTATCTTGTAAGACACAATTCTAACACAACACATTATCCTTTGAATCCAAGTGTTACAAAACTCCATTTTACACGTAAGAATCTTTAAAAAAAAAAAAAAAAAATCTCACTCTTCATGGTTATAGGCCTTTGCCATATCAGTTTTAACACGAAGAAACCTTTCATGCTCTTTTTCCCTTTCAAAAAATGAAACACCTATTGAGCTATGCGCATATTATCTTGTATAGCTCTATTGCTTACAAAAGTTTCTTGATTCTATATTTTAATTTGTGGTAATAATGACTTTTATGGACCTACAGTTTTTTTCTAAAAAAATAATTATTGTTAATTTTTTAACTAAAATTGTATTATTTTTAAAATTAGGGTATTAAATGAGTATCACTTAAAAATTTGAGTAATAATGGCTACCAAGACTCAATTTCCGTAAATTTCCGTACAAATTTTGAAGGGTTTCCTTTTATGCTATCCAATAGAGAAACAAAAATTTCCACGTAGAATATTTTTAATTAAAGAAGAGAGAGCAAAAGATCACCACAAAATCTAATAGATCATGAGTGCATGGTGACAATGACAAGCCATGAAAATGGTCTGATTCGGATGCCATATTATGGTGTGCCCTAGTAGACAGTCCAAACCCCAACATTAAGTCCCTAGCCCTCTCTTCTTGGATTAAGATTACTGTCACATCCAGATTATCAAAATTGGTTAAAATTTGCGAATCATTAGAATATCAAAGGCTTGTTCATGCTCAATATTAAAACAATAAATTAAGTCTCAAATCCGCATTCTATTGTCCGATAGGACCATAACTTTAAGCATAATATCCAATTATTTATGCCCAACGGTCTTTCTTTCTCCCTTGTAGTTATCATTATCACAAATAAGCCTCTTGTTTTTTTTCATTTTTATAACTGAGTGACTTATTCTTCGATTAAAACAATTATAAAATTATAAAGTTTGAATTAATATACGTGAGTGCATACGTTAATATAATTATTTTCAAAAAATCTTATACATAATAAATGACTTGTATACTAACTAATTAAAGAACCATGGCTGTGGGTCAATCCTGAGTCTTATTGATAGTCAATGATTAAATTAGCATGTTAATTTTCATTTTCATTTTACGTTCAGTATGTGATGGTTACATTTAATTTTTTTAATTAATTCATCCAAAAGTAAAATCTATATTCTAATAAGAATAGCCTTTTTCTTCAGATATATTTGTTATATTAAAGATGTGACTCTACTAGTAAAAATATTAATCGGAGCAGTTGGATACAACTTTCCAAATATTAAATTATTTATACATTATATGTAAGATTAAGATATACAAATTATTATCCAATTTTTTATATTATTTTATTTTAAGGGTTGAGATTTAACATAATAATTTTATCTCTCCTATATTTTCTCAATTTAAAGTAAAAACTTGAAAATAAATAAATAAATATATATATATCCGCCACTAATCCTATCTCTTATAACATTATATTTTTGACTGTATAACATTATGGCTAATTTAGATATTAATCTATCACATCTAGAGGCATAATTGAAGAGGTTTTTATCTATAATTTGCAACAACTGACTGAAAAGTTAAAACCCCATGTTATGGAATAGAAGTAATGTAATTAAGAAAGATATGAAAAGCAATTAGTTTTTGTACATTTGGGTGGGTATTATATTTGAAAGACAAATATTACATGCACATAAGGTATTGATTGGTTGAAATACCTATTTTTGGAAGCTCACCTTTTCTTGTTTGCATGGAAAATTTTTAATATATTTTGGAATAAGTGCATAGCAAGCATAGATAGAGCTTCATTTTCAATGCCACATTCGATTAAATGTTTTTATTTTATTTTATAATGTTATGAAATATATTTAATGCATCTTCGTAAATGCGTTAAATATATATTTATTTTATAACTTCATGAGCTATGTTTTCGTACGAGTTAAAAAATAAAATCAAATAATAATAAGTTATATATAAAATGGAAATATTTATATGATCAACGGATGACAATGGATTGGATTGATCCAATCCACTGATGATTCGATTTGATTCGTTATTTAAAAGATTCAAATTGATTTGATTTGTAGATCACATAGATCAGATTTGTTATTGATCCGTTGATCATATAAATATTTATGATCCAATCCAAATTGTTCCAATTTTTTTCATTTTTTTCTAATACATTATTTAATGTGATATATTTTATAAAAAAAATGATATATTACATACTTTAAATTAATAAATAAAAATAAATAAAATAAAATATAGATTTGTAGAAAAATATTTATTACTTATTTATAATTAATATATATTCAACTTTTTCATTAATATTATAATCCATAAATAAAAAAAAAACTTTTATAACAAAAAATTATCATATTATTAACTTGATATTATTTAAAATTATAAAATAATAATATTATAAATTTTTTAAAAATAAATAATTATAAAAATTTGGAAAGTAATTTTGGAATTTATGACTTTTTTAGTACTAAAATTATAATTTTAAAAATAATTAATTTTGGATCGATCTGATTCAGTTTGATCCATGGATCGACTTGTCTCAATTTGATCCAATCTGATTCGTTGATCTTATACATGAATCATAATACGACTTAATTCAAAAATGATATGTTTAATTTGATGCAATTTAGAGTGAATTATATGAAACAAATATCTATAAAGTTATGATCTTATAGATCTTTTTCACATCCTTATCTGACTAAGGTGATCAAATGAAATTCGGTATTGGCAGAGACGTTTAAGTGGAATTGTTAAGGGTCTCCTTTTCCTCTTGCCAGTTTTTTTTTTTTTTTTTCCTCCCAAAATTTTACGAGTTTTCATTGGTAAATTTTTTTTTTTTGGTCAAAGTTTTTATAGGTAAACTTGAATATCGCATTTTGTAACAAATTTTCAATTTGGAGCTTTTAAACAAAATTTATAAGTATGAGAAGAAAATGTGAAGTGTACAGAGTATGAAAAGAAATATTATCTAACTAATTATAAATATTCAATAAATTTTTCAAAAATAAAGTTCAAAATATGAATATATAACGTGTGTTTTGTGGTTTTACCCTTGATTACCTAATTTAGTTTTTGTGTGATTTATTTATACACACACTTTTCAACAGTGTATAGTCTTTTTTTTTCCTATCCCATATATGCCCAATTATATGCTTTTCTTTATAATTAGTGAAATGTACAATTAAATATATATTAATAAGCATGAAATGGGGCATATAGAAAATAAAATTTTGTTAAAATTAGTTGGATATAGAAGGTAATTTTCGCACATATACACATATATTTTGAGATAATACTTGCACAATCACACACACAAATGTATATTGGTAGTGTTCAAATTTATACTCTCGTTGCTTATTAGAAGCATATACGATTATATTATAAGATAATTTTCTCTTATTATATTTTATAAGGAAGGAGAAAAATAACCTCTACTAAAAAAACAAAAAGAGCTCCGTGGGAGTACGACTAATATAAATAGAAGAGGCTTTTAATATATAGAAAAAAAACAACCACTACTAAAAAAAAAATACCACGGGAGTACGGCCAAACAAAAGTGGCCTTTAATATAAAATATATATAGAGATATATAATTATGAACTTTTGATTTGGGTTAAAGAAAATGGTGTAATCGGGCTACTTTATATTATAATTCTTTAATTTGTTTTAATTTAATTGAATGTGTTAATCCAAATCAGCCCTAGAGCCTTTTTTACCATAAAAAGGGGGAAAAAAACATAACTTTTAGTTATGGACTAAAAAAATATAAATATATCGTGATAAAAGGTGGATGATATTTGTGCATGCATAAACTCTCAATATAAATATGAGTATGTAATATTTTTTTACTAAAATTTAGTGAAAATATTATATGAATAATGTTTTGAAAAATAGGTTAATATGATCCGTTTCTATTCTAAATTGGAAACTTCACTTACAATTTTAATGCCATTATAACCTTACGTACATTAGGTCTATCTATCCAAATCTTTTCTTTCTGTCCCTATCCCTTCCTCCCCACCTCCACTACGGCACTACCTGTACCACCTTCTTCTTCTTCTAATAAAAATATAAATAACTTGTTGTAAAACAACTGAATTGTTTTAATTAATTAATGAATAATTGTCACGTCAATTATTGTTATACAGTAATTTGATACAAATAAAAGTGCTCAAATCTTAAAGGTTAGGGATGTGTGGTCTTACCTAAACTTATGTTTTTGGGACACTTTTTGATGTGTTTAATTGATTGAGCTTTCTATTTGGTTAGATTTTTTAGTTAGTATATTTATTTTTTGCATGCATGATATCAATATTTACTAATTTATTATATTATAATCTTTATATTAAATAATTTTTTGTTATATGTTAATTATAATTTGTTAACTTTTATGTATTTTTTAGAGCTAACTATATGTCTCTATTGTAATATGACAGGAAAAATTCAATGTGAGATTAAGGAAAATCTACCGTAGCTCTTACTAATTTTACATTATAATGTATTTTTTGTTATTTAATATTTAAATAAAATTTTTATTTTGTTTAAACTTCAAACTCTGTCAAAAAAAATTATGGCTCCGCACCTTGTACAACAATGGTTTTTGTGACTTCTATTTATGGATTTACTTCAAGTATAAGCCCTACTTTGCAATAGTTTTAAGCATTTTTATCCCTTAGGTTTTTGAAATGGGGTGGCAAGAGTATTCTTATTCTTTGTAAAAATGTGCCTAGCAGGAGAGTTTTCTAGAGAGTTTGAAGAGATTTGTCTGGAAAACAATTGATCTTGTGAGAGAATCGATAACCAACACACTCTAGCTAACATCAAATAAAAATTAAATAACAAACATCATATATAATAACGTCTGACAGTCCTTATTTAATTAGGCATAATAGTTGTAATTATCACTTGGATACCTTTAAAAAATATATATATATATATATATCGTATCTATTCTCCATAATTTTAGAGAATATAGAACCACCTTGTGGCAGAGAAGATAATGGATGATAAAAGAAATTCTGTTGACTTGCATATATCCATTGAATGACTACCATATGTTGTAATATTTTAATTAAGAAGGAAAAAAAAAAAAAAAAAAGTGCATGGCTTGGAACTCTTGAAGAATACATATGTAATTTTTTGAGTTGTTTATAACTAATAGTGCAAAAGTCGTTTTCTATAATACAAATAGGAATTTATTAACATAGTATTTCTTTTTGGGTCAGATTATTTTTAAAAAAAATTATAGCTACATATATATTAATTTTTTTTTTGTTCAATTTTTTCTTTTTAATTGTAAAAAAAAAAAAAAACAGTCATGTATTAACTTGCAGGCGCATATGATTATTACTTATTAATTTAAGGGTTTCACTCTTGTATTATCACTCCTACTTTTTCCCTTTGTAATTTGTAATTTCTGCAGCTTTCTATTTTTAGTTTCTTCAATTACGTATTTTTTTTATTCTCAAGTCTTCAACTTTATAAATTATCGAACCACTAGTGAGTATTTAAATACTTATTTTTTATATAAAAAATAATTAATTATTAATATATAATATAAAAAGTGAACAAAATAATCATTGCAACAATATATTCTTTGACTATAATATTCAAAAATATTCAAGTTTATTTTATATTTGATATACGTTTCATTCATTAATATTTTATTGGTATATTTTTTATGAAATTTATATTTTTGTAGTGAAATTAATTACTTTAACATATTGTAAGAATCATTTATTGGGCAAAAGATACAATAATTGAAAATGTGTGTCTTCTCTTTCTTTTTGTTTATTGTCAAACTATATATTCTATATTAAACTTATAGATTTATAAATAAAATTGAAATATTAGAAAAAAAAAAAAAAAAAAAGAAGAGTTTCTACCTTAGTTAGATATGTATACTCAAAAAAATTTATTTTACTTATTTTACAAATGAAAAAAATTGATGATTTTTTCAAAAAATTTGATAAAAGAAGTATAAAAGTTAATGAACAATTATCCAAACATGATACTAATATTTTACCTTTGAAAAATCGTCCTACAAAATTATCACGAATTGAAATCAGTGATGATTAAGACAATTTGGAACATGATCCAAAAAATCATAAGCACATATGGGAATATCATGTTGATAAACATGACAAAGTTAGACGAGCTTATATAAAATTTGGTCCATATCAATCTAAACTTTCAAAATATGAGTATTCTGACATTAGAGATCATTGTCGTAGCTTTCAAAGTTTATGGTTTCATTTATTTTCTTCATGGTTAGAATATTCTCCTGAAAAAAATACTGCCTTTTGTTTATCATGTTATCTCTTTAATACACCATTTGATCATTCTGGACATAAAACATTCATAATTAATGAATTTAAAAATTGAAAGATTGAATCATATTGGTAAAGATGTTAATTCCCACCACAAATATGCTGAAAATAAAATGCGATATTTGTTAAATCAATCTAAACACATGCCAAATGTAATTGTTAAATATACTAATATAATTTAACATATTTTAAAATTTTGATATATTAATATAATTTATTGTTATTATTATTAATAATTTATATTGGCCTCCTTTAATTTTTAAGCTAGCTCCGTTCTTATATATACAAGATGTTTGATGAATTGACGCTTTATAAATACATATGAAAATCATATATTATTTACATTATAAAACAAAGAAAAAGTCTTTTTATCATAAATGTATGATGATTAATAAATAATATGGTATAAAATTATTAGATTGTGCACTTAAATTTACTAATTTTTAACCAATAAAATTGGATCACAATGATTGTAATCATCACTAATTTATGATGAATAACGAAACAAATGGTATTTTTGTTTGAGAATATTAAGATAGTATTTAAGTTCTTTATTACTAATAATTAGTGCTAAATAAAGTAGCACTAAGTAGTTATTACTTTTTAATTTGTCTTCTCACCAGTAATATTGGAAGATTCTCAAGCATGTTCCTCGTCCGGAATAGAATTAGAAAATGTTGAAATTAGAACGACAAGATAACAAATCAATAAATCACGTGTGTACATACTAGATTCTTTTGTTTTTTTTTTTTTTCCTTTGTAAGATGTACGTACTAAGATTTCAAATTAAAGTATTTGGTTTGAGAATCGAATATAACTCTTAATATTTTCAAGGTTTAGATAATTGCTTTGGCTTTTATATATATATATATATATATATTCGTTACTATTTATTAAATGATTCTAGGAAAAACAAAAAAAAAAACTTTTTCATTAAATGAAACTTCTACTAATAACTTCTAAAATGTAAATATATCAGAAAAATAACGAAATTGTTAATAGGTTTAATTGCATGACATAATTTTCCTTCAAATATGAGTTTCATTTTTAATATTCCTAAAAAAATAATATGTTCATTTTTCTTACAATAAGAATAAACATATATTTTTTAATATTGTAAGAAAATAAATATATATATTTTTTATTAGGAAGTTAAAAGTAAATTCAGTTAAATAACTAAATTATTTATGCATTAAAATATTATTAATATGTACATATATAGCTAAAAGGGTGAGTCATAGTACAGGGTCAGCTATATAAAAAATTGCAAAGCTTTATTTTACGATATGTTTCGATCAATGTTCATTTCTTTTAAATTTCTTCAATCATCTCATTATCTCAAGAATTTACAAACTATTAAATATGTTGAAAACTTGTGTGAAACTTCAATACATGTGTGAAATTTCTATACTCACTTGTATTTAATTTTAGTTATTTTTTTCCTACCTTTCACCGGGACTCACATTACAAAGCTAACTTTAAATGGTTTGAAATTAGCATGATTCATATATGTTATGACATATGATTAGGGGCAGAGCTAGGTACTTTTTCTGAGGGGACTGAAGTTAAAATTTTAATTATGTCATGAATGCAATATTTAAGAAAAAAATAATGTAAATAAATATATAGTTCAATTAAAATAGTTATCGAAATAAAAATAAATAATGTAATATAAAGATAATGTGGGAAGAGAAAATTATTAGGAGAAACTTTTATCAATATTCTTAAAGTTTGTCACCAAACTTATTAATTTTTTATTTTATAAATTGTTTTGTAATGTAATCAAATATAATTATTGTAAATACTCAGATATGTGAGTTTGAGCCGTATCAATTAAATTTGTGCATGTATTCATGTTTTATTGAACATAATTGTTTATTTAAAAAGCATACTGTATTTTCTAATTTTTATTAGGTTTGTTTAGTGTATTTGACAATAATGAATTGAAAAAAGCTAAATATTTTAAATATTTTTTGTTACAATATATAATAAGTCAAAGGTTAAAAAGTATTATAATATATATATTATCACAAATAAAATACAGGTGGTGATATAATCGTAACTCATTTTATTATTATCATAATAATATTTCATAAATTAAAATTTTATTTAATAATAACGATACTCTAGTGTAATTAATTGTAAGAATATGATCAATAATTTATATAATTTTATTGTGACAATAATAAAAATAATTATAATAATATTATTATCTTAATATATATACATATGGATAATTTTTTTAAAAAAAATTAACTAGGGCTATCGCTCGGTCTAGCCCATGAAATGTTCCAACAATGAATATGATGAGCTATGTAGTTCATCTAATATGACCAAACTGTCGAAATTTCAATTCACCTAAATTCAAACTAGCTAGAACTACTCTATTTCATCCAAGATTTCGTTGTACTTGCTCTAAATTTTAGACAACTTTTGGAGAAATTTTTTTTTTTTTTTTTTAAGCTTAAACTTTTTTTTTTTAAATTAAAAGAAAATAAATATTACTCAATTTATCACGAGAGATTGCTAACAAATTAATTCAACACCATAATTTTATAAAGTATAAGGTAACATTTTTATTTATTACACTTAAACCTATGAAAACCATATTTTGATATTAATTAGTTAAAACTTTATTAGCATTATTTATCTAAAATAATACTATGTAATGTACTAAATGTGTTCGAAACTTTAAAGTTTCTATTTTATAATAAATGAAGAGATTTATTTTCGAATATTTCCTTTTACATTATGTATCATGCAATAGCTCATGACTTCTTATGTCTTACTTATACTTCAAATGCTTTTTTATAATGTATTATTGTACTTAGGAAATAATATTAAATGATGCATTATCAATTAAGACAATTGATCATAGAGTTTCATTTAAAAATTTCAATTTTTAAAGAACTTAAATTATTTTTAAATAAATTTCACTAACTTTAATTGAAATTGAAATTGAAATTGAATTTTTGTCAAAATTGAAGTAGCAAACTGTAAACCAATACCATAATTTTCATCCTTGACAATAAGGTAAACTTATCGTATTACAAATATGAATAATAAAAGTATTAAAAATTAACAATTTTATAAATAAAATGTTAAGTAGCAATTCTTTAAATGGGTCAACCCATGTAACTCACTTGCTAAATAGGTAAACACGACAGGACATGATAACAAGAATTAACTTATTAAATTAATATTTTAATATTATATATTTTACCCAATAAATCCAACACAAACACTACAAGATACTACTCGAATGAATTTAATAAATCTTTTTTATTAAAATAATAAATGTTTATTGAATTGTTGTGTATTGATGACTTGATAACCCAAGAACAATCTGAACTCAAAATGACTCGACATAATAGGAAAGTATCTATTAATGGGTCAACCCAACATGATTTATTTATTAAATGAGTTGACACGGTTGAAATGACTCGTGCTCAAATTCCTCCATTGTAACTCCTAATTGTTGAATTTATAGTGTTAGCTTTACAAAGGCGTAGAGTTTACATAGAAGGAAATGTTTTAATGTATAAATGAATTATTGAGTCTTCTCCTAACTAATAAAGTTTTGAAATAATGTTGACTAACACACTCTATATGTGTGTGAAATATCGACAAAGATATGTAAAACATTTTATATATTACATGAAAGTTAGAGAAGTGAAGATTTTTGGGGGAAAAATTCGTGAATAGTGTTCGAGATATGTTGCCAAAGATAACAAACTCAACTTTGATAAGAATATTGGCCAAACTTCATTTGTTGTTTATATACTTTTTAGATTTAATTATATAGCATAATCCTCTTTATATATGTTTTATTTTTAACCTATCTTAGGAAAAAAAAATGTTTATTTTTCTTATTACCTAAATGAATATACAATTTTTAGTGTTAGAAAAAAGGAATGTGTCTTTTTTACTGAGAGGACTTAAAAATAAAATCAGTTCAATAACTTGGTCATTTATGTACCATAAAAAAAACTTTATTGACTTCAATGTGTACCTTAAGATTTAGAATGCATAAATTTTAATTAAAAAGATAAAAATGATTTAATAAATTTAAAATATATTACAAATTTGAGATTAAAAAAATATTTTTCACGTGAACATTAAAAAAAAAACTTTATAAAGATTTACTAATAAAAAACTTTTGCAAAAGTTCAAGCTTGAGTGTTAGAAGTTTTTGGAGAACCAACTACCTAAAAGCTTAAGCTACTGATAGGAGAGTCAATATTGCTTTCAAACATCTATTACTCTTCCATAAATAATGGCTCTATATATCAACACAGACCAAATACTTTCAATTCAACAATTGAAATAGTTGGGCCTTGAACACAATACTCCCAATTTTGATACTATATTAAAAGTTGTTGGGATACCAAAGCTTTTGAGAGGATAACCAATATTGCTTTTATAAATCTATCATCGAGGTGCACATGCCCCTTCTGAAATGCACCTAGCTATGTCTTTGCCCATATATATTTCCATACATGCATGCAACACATAAATAATTGAAGGACACTGATAAAATTCAAAAAAACACTTCATCGCATTATAAATTAGAGAAAAATGTCACAAAAATCTTATATATTAAATTATTAATGTCATTTGATCCTTTAAATTTTAAATAATGTCATCTAGTCTCTTTGATAAAATAAATCAATTTAGGACAAATCGTAGTTCAAAATTACATGTATATGAAACTATGTGATTTATTTTTAAGAATATTGCATGAGATGACACTCTTCAAACAATGATTTTATTTTGAAGCCCTCATTTATTCTGAATTTTTTTTATACATGAGCTTATAAGCACAAAGGTTGTTGGAGCTTCAAGAACATCGATGACAGTAGACCACTGGAGTACTAACAAATTTGGTTGTCTCTAAAAAAACATTTTGGATTGTGTATACATCTCTTGAATGTGTGTTCAAATAAGTTTTATTTTTGAATACATATTCAATTTTAAGTATAAATTGACTAGATGGTCAAATTATATGATAGTGTACAAGAGAATTGAGAGAGTTCAAGATCAGATGCACAACCCTAGCGAGGTAATACAAACATCTTAAAGCTCACGCCTCTTGTACAAGCAGCGAAAAAAACAAGTAAATAAAGCAACACAAACAAAAGTAGATAATCATAAGCAAAGAAAATAAATAGTCCAACCAATAGTTTATTTTACAAACATAAAATATCATGCTATAATAAGAAAGTAGTAACACAATAATTTCTTTCCAATTTTAGAAAAATTCTCATATACACTTAGGTACCATTCCTAAGTAGTAATATTTATGAATTGCTTAAAATAACTACTCAGCTTCAAGTAATTCACTAGACGTAAATCAACAATTATAAAAACTAGAAATATATGCTAATACCTCTATTAGTTGAAGCCACGCTCAATTGTGCCTAAGCTGCTTTCACCTATTGTCTCCACAACACCTGCAATCCAATGTTTGAATCTAGCTCTTCTTCGAAGCCCCCCAATATGTAATGTAATACAATTACCAACAGTCAATATAGTGAAAAATGTAGGGTAATGCAAATATTATGTACCTCGCATACAAATCTAAGTCTTTGTATTTAACTCATTTTAATTAACCAAACCAAAAACGAGTTTTTCACAAATTTTGTTCTCGTGTCATTGATATGAAACAACACTCATTGTATCACTAATACAAAATCTCAAACTCTTAATCAACGAATCACTAATATGAAAATACACTCAATGTATTAATGATCAAAAAATTAGAAAATAATTTCCTCACCAAAATATCAAGTTTTTAAATTATTAGATTTCCCATATGTTTTCTACTTAATCAGAAAATTAAAATTATGGGAGGTATTTATAGAAAACTTGTGAGCTCACTAACCCCTTATTGGATATTCGACGAGCCATCAATGAACCCTCATTGAACATATCAATAAGGATAATAGTTGTCATTGTGAGAGTAATACCCCCCCAACCTTGTTAACCCCCTTGCTGCCTCGCTACTACCATAACGGGCACACCAAAAATTGTCGTTTTAATTTCAAAATTTGCCCAAGTTTTTTTTTTTTTTTCCACAAATACTCTTTATCAATAAAAAATAAATGCACATAAAAACAAAACTTAGCATGCGAATAACATGCTTCCAAACACTCCGTGGTATATGTATTATGCAAACATTCAAAGTGTTAAGTTCTAAGTAAGTGTGTGCAATATAAACCGTCAGTAATTTACTTTATATAAAGGAAGACAAAATACTACTTAAAATAAATAGACTCTATGTTTTCACACGGGAATATCAACAAAGACATAATTGGCTACAAGACTTACAAAATTAAAAAAAAAAAAATGCTCTTCTTTTTATAGATAGACAACATTGTTTAGGAACAATGTTATTACCATTTTGCCGTCATCTTTTACATCAAATATGAGAATTGTTCCACACAACATGTTCGTTCTCTCTTTACAAATATCTCATATCGTCTCTCTCTTTCTTTCCATGCTAATCAACAAGACAATAAAGGTGAACAATCTCAAAAATTTAGGAGGAAATGGACAATTGGAAAACACATGAAGAATGGTAACAATGATTGTTTGTTGCTTCTTTGATAAATAAGTGTTCTTCAATGTCCATAAAACATAAGTTAAATCCAATTGAGTGAGCTGGCTCATATATGATAAGGCTCTCATCTATAACCTTCATTTCTTTTCACACAAATTCCATGCTAAAATCAAAATAAAGTTGAAATTGGAGAACGAGCTAAATGAGTTTAGTCTTGATATGTAATTAGTTCAGCATGACATAGTAGTGGTGAGCCTCACACAACATTGTTGAGTTTAGTCTTGATATGTAATTAGTTCATCGGGACATAGTAGTGGTAAGGCTTACACAACATTGTAAGCCTTACACAACATTGTAAGCCTTACAAATTTGTGGAAATGTCTTACAATTAATGTAGTAGTAAGTCTTATGATATTGTGTGAAAGCATTACCACTATATTAGTAAGCCTTACCATGTTATACCAATGTAGAGATTAGGCATTGCCTTGCCTTATAAGCCTTATCCACTGCTACAATAATTCATGTCTTTGTGATAGTAATCATAAGATGTGTGCTTGTGGGTAAATGTGCACTTGAAGTATGGCGTATAATTATTGTGGTAAGGCATTACTTTATCGTGGTCAGCTTTGTAAGGCAATTGTATGTGCTCATGGGTCAATCATGCACTTGAAGGATGACTATTGTGGCAAGGCATGGATTTGTTTTACATGCTCCGAAAATGGTCATCAAAGCTCCAACAATGTATGATTACATTTTTTTGTTTCATGTTAAGGTAAGTTATGGGTATTTTGGTGTTACTATTTTATGAGTTAGAGTGAAACTACTTAATTTTGGAGATAAAGGAGGTTATTTAATATAGATGCATGTAATTGCAAAAGTCCCCTATTTTGGTAAAAAAAAAAATTAACAAATTATATTTGTAAGGTTTATTTTGTATTGACAATTTTCGTGGACAAAATGTTTGATTGTAATCTAGAATAGGAATTCACCGATTAATCAGACGATACATGGTGATGGAGTCATCAAGCTTGGAACGCTCATATGACAGGTATAATATTATATCATGCATACATCTTCACACAATTAAGCACGACACTTAGTATGGATCGTAACGAAAAATGTAATTGTGCACATGTTGGTCGATCGATCGAGAGTATTGATCGATCGATCGAGTGGTCGATCGATCGAGACTGAGACAACTTCGATCTAGGTGCTCTCTGTTTGGACTGGATCGATCGAGCAATTGGATCGACCGATCGAACCCTTGTCGATCGATCGAGTATAGAACAACTTCGATCCAGGTTCTCTCTGTCTGAGTTAGATCGATCGAGTTTTGTGTATCGATCGATCGAGACCTTCTCGATCGATCGAGACGGGCTGTCGATCGATCGAGCCAGTATTATATTCCTACTCAAACTCTTTTTGTGTATTCGACCCATGTGTTACTTTTATCAATTTGACTCATTTAATGAGAAAGAAAAATTCTAGTATGAGTAGAAGTGTTAAGAAAGTAGAATCCTTGTGTGAATAAAAGTGTTGTGGAAATAGAGTCCTTATTTGCATAGGATTGTTTTAATTGTGGAATCCTTGTATGAGTAGAATCCTTGTGTGAATAAAAGTGTTTTGGAAATAGAGTCCTTATTTGCGTAGGATTATTTTAATTGTGGAATCCTTGTATGAGTAGAATTCTTGTGAGAAATAAATGCTGATGTGAATAGAATCATTGTATGAGAAGAATTCTTTTGAGAACTAAATCCTGATATGAGTAGAGTTATAGTGAATTGCAAATCCTATTTGAGCTAGGATTGGACTCTATATAAGTGAAGGGATGTTTGTGCATAATCAATCAACTTGAGCATTTAGAATTATACAGCACTAATACTTTCTAGCATCTGAATTGTGCTTATTCTCTTCATCTATTGTTCTTAGGCTTTTTCATGTTTTATTCATATGCCTAATTGATTTGCATGATATTGAGCTTAATATTGAATGTTCTAGAGTTTGCTAGCTGATCCTGTTTTTACATCGCATATTATTGAATCTGCTAGTTAGGATTGTTTATTGTTTGAATCCGCTCTAGGACACACATTGCACTTGTGTTTTTTGTGCTAACGTTACAGGTGACAGGTTCGGTATTTCGTGTGACTCGAAATTACCGAAGGTGACGGGTTCGGTTGATCTTGTGTGACTCAAGTAGATCAGAACGTTGGTCCGGATCCAGACATCTAACTATTGGAGGCTGTGAAAGGAGCAAGCGGCTCGTAAGTAAATTACAGAAAGGGGGATCTATCTGCGACGGGTAGTTTCTGGACTCTATGGTTGTAATTGAACATTATTTTCATAGTGGATAGTTAGGTGGTCCGGTGGACCGGTGGTTTTCCTCTTAGGTCATTGTTGTGGCCTAGGTTGTTTCCACCTAAAAATATCGTGTGTCGTTTTATTATTCCGCATTTATCTTTACACGCGATTGCATGTCTGGCCGTTGTGATTAGATTATATAATATTTGTTGAAAATTGAAAATAACCTATTCACCCCCCTCTAGGCTTATTAAATCCGTAATTAAAAACTTTTTCACTTGGTATCAGAGCGGGTCACTAGATATACTTAGTGTTTGCCTAGGACCTTATTATGGATCATATGAGAGAGGGTTTTTCTACAACCCGTGCACCTTATTTTGATGGGTCTAACTACCCATATTGGAAAGCTCGTATGAGAGCCTTTTTACGTTCCTTAGATGAAAGTGTTTGGAACTCTGTGCTTTATGGTTGGGAACCACCTACGGTTACCAAGGATAATGTTGTCACACTTAAACCTAGGATTGATTGGACTCCCCAAGATAGAATTGGTAGTGGCTGGAACCAAAAGGGCATTAATGCTATTTTTAGTGCTGTGTCGTCGGATGAATTCCGACGTATCTCTAATGTTGAAACTGCTAAGGCTGCTTGGGACACTTTAGAGGTTGCCCATGAGGGCACGTCCCAAGTTAAACGAACAAAACTTCGCATGTTAGCTACTAAGTTTGAAAATCTTATAATGAAGGAGGATGAAACGTTTTCTGAGTTTTATGCTAATTTATGTGATATTACTAACTCTTCTTCAAATCTTGGAGATAAAATTGATGAACGCAGGTTGGTTCGAAAAGTCTTATGCTCATTACCAGAACGCTTTGAAGCAAAGGTTACAGCGATAGAGGAAAGCAAAGACATTGACACCATGAAGATTGAAGAACTAGTTGGGTCAATTCAAACATTTGAGATGAACTTTCCAGCACCCAAAAAGAACATTGAAATTGCTCTGAAAACCACCAATGCTGACGATGGTGATAGTGATGATGAAGAGCTACTCACACTTGCTAGAAAACTCAAGAAAATGTTCAACAGAAAAGATCGTAAGGGAAGAGAATTCACCCCAATGAGTTCAGAAAGTAAGAAATCTAAACCCACTGGACCTAAATGTTTTGAATGCAATGGTTTTGGACACTATGCAGCAGATTGTGCCAACAAGAAGAAGAAAACAGGAAAAGCTTTCAATGCTACCCTTAGTGACACAGAAAGTGATGAAGATCAAGCTAGTGGGTCAGAAAAAGCTAACACCAACTACGTAGCTTTTACGTCAACTGTTGGTGGATACTCCAGTGAGTCAGACTTTGACTCAGATGAAGAGGGAAGTAAACGTATCCTTGATAAATTTAATGCAAACAGTTTTGAGGAGTTATTTATTGATTTAATTAAATGCAAGAAAGAAAAAGATAAACTACTCATAACTGTAACAAAGCTGAATGAACAGATCAATTTGCAAGACCTTAATTTATCAGTTTTAGAAAAAGAAAAAGTTGAACTGTCTGAGCATTTTGACAAGTTAAGTTTAAGTCTTGCAGGTATTGAACAGGAAAATTCAAAGCTTGTGCAGGAATTGGAGCAATCAAAGGAAACTGTCAAAAGATTAACAATTGGAGCTGAACGACTAGACAAGATGTTGAGCATTGGTAAGCCTTTTGGTGATACAAGTGGACTTGGATTTTCAGAAGAAAACTGTACACCTTCCACTTCAAAAACTACATTTGTAAGGTCTTCTAACTTTATCTCTACTGCTACAAATTCTGCACAAACACCCACTAAAACTGTAGGAGCTAAAACTGTTAAGTTTGTGCCTGTTTGTCATCATTGCGGTAGAAAAGGCCATATTCGACCTAACTGTAGATTTTTGATGAATGCTTTTCGATTTAATGATCATCTTCATGCTTATAGGTATAGAACTCATAATTATCATCATACCATGCCTATGTTGAATTTGAATAGGAAATATGAGCCTAAGAGTATGCCTTTAAAATCTAATGCAATTAAGTCTCAACCCAAAAACATAAAGAAATCAAAATTCATGAAAATTTGGGTTAGGAAAGATTGCATGTTTCCTATCAATTGATCACTATTGCTAGACCACCTAGGTACTTTTGTTTGTGTGCTTAAATGACCCTAGGTGAGTATTTTCATATGTTTGTTTTGTTTTTGTTGTTAGAATTTTTTAGGATTTAAAAAAAAAAAAAAAAAAAAAGCTACAAGGTATTGGATTCAAATAATGCTTATACTAATACAACCTTATCTTTTGTGGCTTATGTTGATTCTCATTGTATATTCTATGCTAAAATTCCAAATTCTGCACATATTTACATTATTTCCATGTGATGACACTATTGACTGAACTTATTCACACACCCACTGAACACTCATGTATGTCATTGGTGAAATTTATGATTAATTTTGAAAGACTCTAAGACTTGAGCTAATCTTGACTGCGAAATTATATTGCGTTCTATTTCTTATTTTTTAAAATATTTCATCTTAGGGAGATAACTAGTATTGAGAGGGCTACCTACTATGATGTGTGAAGCTACCGTAGTGAGCGGAGAGGGCTACCTCATAACTAGTGTGAAAGTCATCATATTAGATTTATGGCTCGTACATGTTTAAAAAAAAAAATGGTAAATAAAATAAAAATTTAGTTGAGAAATTTTATTTGGCATGTACAAAAAGAAAGAGCAAAAAGTATAAGAAATTTCTTTTGATAGACATATTTCATTATGTAAGAATGAAGACTCAATTATGATTTAGCATGATAGATGAAATTATTTTCTTTTGAGTCTCTTAAAATTGGTCATAAATGAATTTATTGAATTACAAGTGGAGTTCGCACTGTATACTACTTTAAGTGAATGTCAATATGTCATTATATGTGTTAGTGTGCTTATGTGACCTATTTATTTTGCTAATACAATGAATAATCAAAATTTAAGCAAAAATAATTTTTTTTAATTGGTTGTATGCTTATTCGTGTTAAATGAGTTCATTACTTTGTGTGGTAAATAAAAAAAAAAAAAATTTCTTTTGAATTTGTTTTTCGTCTAGAGAGTCATAGAACTTAGGGGGAGTCATTGCATACATATTTCATTATTCTTCTTTTGACTTATGCAATTCCTCCTACATGCTTTGGACATATACATGTGTGCTCTTATGCATTTTTAGCCCACCTTGTTGAGAGTGACCCTTATCATCTTTAGTGTTTCATGATTTGTCAATTTCGTATGCCAAAAAGGGGGAGAAAGGTTCATGTTGCTATGAGATTAGATTTAGAGGGAGATGTTGCATTTATTAGTTGTGGGGGAGAAAGATTCATGTTGCACATACACTATATTTCATTCGCACCTTTATGTACACTGAACTAATAAGCAATGAGGCTTTCAAGCCAAAATTGTGTGCTATTTGTTTGTCTAATTTCAGTGGACCGAGCGTATCAAGTATCAAGCGAAGATGGTCCACCAGATCATAGACAGTCCACTATGTAATTGATGTAATGATATTTTAACCATGAGCGTTATGTAGTGAGAGAGTGGTTTTGTCACACGAAAATGCCAAAGGGGGAGATTGTAAGGTTTATTTTGTATTGACAATTTTCGTGGACAAAATGTTTGATTGTAATCTAGAATAGGAATTCACCGATTAATCAGACGATACATGGTGATGGAGTCATCAAGCTTGGAACGCTCATATGACAGGTATAATATTATATCATGCATACATCTTCACACAATTAAGCACGACACTTAGTATGGATCGTAACGAAAAATGTAATTGTGCACATGTTGGTCGATCGATCGAGAGTATTGATCGATCGATCGAGTGGTCGATCGATCGAGACTGAGACAACTTCGATCTAGGTGCTCTCTGTTTGGACTGGATCGATCGAGCAATTGGATCGACCGATCGAACCCTTGTCGATCGATCGAGTATAGAACAACTTCGATCCAGGTTCTCTCTGTCTGAGTTAGATCGATCGAGTTTTGTGTATCGATCGATCGAGACCTTCTCGATCGATCGAGACGGGCTGTCGATCGATCGAGCCAGTATTATATTCCTACTCAAACTCTTTTTGTGTATTCGACCCATGTGTTACTTTTATCAATTTGACTCATTTAATGAGAAAGAAAAATTCTAGTATGAGTAGAAGTGTTAAGAAAGTAGAATCCTTGTGTGAATAAAAGTGTTGTGGAAATAGAGTCCTTATTTGCGTAGGATTGTTTTAATTGTGGAATCCTTGTATGAGTAGAATCCTTGTGTGAATAAAAGTGTTTTGGAAATAGAGTCCTTATTTGCGTAGGATTATTTTAATTGTGGAATCCTTGTATGAGTAGAATTCTTGTGAGAAATAAATGCTGATGTGAATAGAATCATTGTATGAGAAGAATTCTTTTGAGAACTAAATCCTGATATGAGTAGAGTTATAGTGAATTGCAAATCCTATTTGAGCTAGGATTGGACTCTATATAAGTGAAGGGATGTTTGTGCATAATCAATCAACTTGAGCATTTAGAATTATACAGCACTAATACTTTCTAGCATCTGAATTGTGCTTATTCTCTTCATCTATTGTTCTTAGGCTTTTTCATGTTTTATTCATATGCCTAATTGATTTGCATGATATTGAGCTTAATATTGAATGTTCTAGAGTTTGCTAGCTGATCCTGTTTTTACATCGCATATTATTGAATCTGCTAGTTAGGATTGTTTATTGTTTGAATCCGCTCTAGGACACACATTGCACTTGTGTTTTTTGTGCTAACGTTACAGGTGACAGGTTCGGTATTTCGTGTGACTCGAAATTACCGAAGGTGACGGGTTCGGTTGATCTTGTGTGACTCAAGTAGATCGGAACGTTGGTCCGGATCCAGACATCTAACTATTGGAGGCTGTGAAAGGAGCAAGCGGCTTGTAAGTAAATTACAGAAAGGGGGATCTATCTGCGACGGGTAGTTTCTGGACTCTATGGTTGTAATTGAACATTATTTTCATAGTGGATAGTTAGGTGGTCCGGTGGACCGGTGGTTTTCCTCTTAGGTCATTGTTGTGGCCTAGGTTGTTTCCACCTAAAAATATCGTGTGTCGTTTTATTATTCCGCATTTATCTTTACACGCGATTGCATGTCTGGCCGTTGTGATTAGATTATATAATATTTGTTGAAAATTGAAAATAACCTATTCACCCCCCTCTAGGCTTATTAAATCCGTAATTAAAAACTTTTTCAATATTCTTTTAATGATTTTTCTATTAAATTTTTTTTTCTGTCATGTGATCAAAGCACAACAAAATTATGAGCCTTTAATAATGATAAGGTGACAATTAATATAAATTTTTTTCACAAAATATTTATTGATTGTCATTATTTTATTTTAATATGTTTATGTTTTTAATTATAAATTAAAATATATATTTAAATAACTTTTGTTGCAATATTATTATTATTATTATTATTATTATTATTGATTCTTTATTAATAATTTTATATTTAATTTTACTTTTAATCTTGTTAATTATCACATTTTAATTTTATTTAAAAATTAATATTTTTTATAAAAATTAATAAAATAATTTAATTTGTCTTTGTTTGACCTCCTCTTCCAAAATAATGGGAATAAATAACACGTTTATATAAAAGGCTAAATGACACCAAATCTATGGAGGACTTTACCATCCCACTCCATAAAAATTATTATAGTTGAGATTTGAAAATCTTATCAAAATTTTCCCCCTCCTCTTCATGAAATTCAATAATGATAATGTACTGTCTTCACGTCAGTTAACTTGAGCACTCTTAAACAAGTTAGTTAGGTAACTTTCCATTTGTGATTGTAGTGCAAAACAAAATACTTAATAAAAAACATTTAAAACTCCATTAAAAATTTGTGGTCACAAAAATATTATTTTTTTATATCTATTTTGTATATTTTTATTACAAGAAAGTTCTCTAAACATTTAGTTATTTTACAATTAATATCATTCAAGTTAAATTCTGACTATTTAGATCTTTTCAAATGGTTTAGAATGGTTAAAGTATTATCCTTGTTCTAAGTTAGGTATGTTATTTTATATAATTTTTGAAACTTAATTTACAACGTATCTCCCACATAGAAAGTAATGGATTGATACACAAAGTAATGGACATGCATGAGCCTTTTCTACTAAAAGGTGTAGAAAAGGGCTAATTAATATCTGCTTTTGTGTTTCAATAATTAAAAAAACATCTGCTTTTGTGCATGCTTTTAACAACTATCGCTTACAAACTAATAGACGATAACGTACGTGTGTTTTTGTAATCACTGCAAGTCTTGTGAGTATATCTGCATGTTCCCTATGATATAGTTCCGTATACGATTCCTCAAACAAACATGATCTCTTTGACAATTTTACTTGGTAAGATAAATGTTAGTCATATATTATGAATATTTTAATTTTTAATTTTGAATATTATAATTTTGAAGTAGAAAATATTTATAAAAAAAATAAATATTAAATAAATTAAAATAGACTGGTCGAGATCATGTTTGGTTGATAGTAACAAGAATCTTAATGGTAATAATTTAGGCTATTATTGTGTTTGGCTTGATTGCTAATCTATAATGAAATGTAAAAATATTATATTAATAGCAGTAATCATTATTTCTCTCACACCTCTCAAGAATACGTTGTAATATCCTGTTTTCTTACATATTTGTACAATCACTTATGATTTTTTTTTTTATCATTTTATCTCATTTATAGATAAAAAAAATTATTTTCTAATTTTTGTTCGTTTATAATTTTATAAATTTTATTTTAATATTATTATTTATTTTTATTATACTGCTCGAATAAACATTAACTTAATTCTTATTACTATTTATATTCTCGTTATGTTTATATTTTGCGAACCAAATATGACACGAGTCTCCTTCCTAGTTCTTAGAAAGGAGGAGTTAAAAGGGGGACTAGTTCTTCAAGTTATTTTGCATGTGTTAACATAATAATTTAGTAACTTTATTTTTATAAAATGCACATAAGTAACTTATTTATTAAAAGAACGGTTTTTATTTATTAAAACTAGGATCAAAGTGGTGAATATCTGTTTTTCATCTATTATCACCTACCCTCCCACCATTTTTCTCATTTCTCATTGTTTTTTTTATAATAATAAAAAAATTATAACTGTATTACTATCATTTGAGCATTTTTTTTTTCTTTTTTCCTTAGCATAAAATATATGTATGTGTTACTTATTTTTCATTTTTTTTTTATTATAAATTAAATGCACAAGTTACCGAAATGAGACCCTAAAGAAAATGACAGAGTAAATAAGTAACATGATCAAAGATGATTTGTAAGTTTTTTTTCCCATTGCTAAAAAGAAATAAAACATAATTTTTTTAAAAAAAACATAGGGAAAAAAAAAAAGGAAAATTATCAAAAATAACACCCCTAAAATTTATAATAACAAAACTAGTACCCTAATAACATTGAATGTTCAATATTGAACGGACCTAAATTGACACAATTTAATTTGAACGATATTCAATTGGACGGGAGTTTAAAAAAAACTGATGTAAAAATTATTTTTTTAATTGTAAAAATATACAATTTAAAATAATGTTGTTTTTGTTATTAATTTTGAGGGATGTCATATTTGTTGTTTTCCCAAAAAATAATACATACACATAATTATTGTCTACTTCTTAATTTTTTTTGCATACTAGTAATAGAATTACAAAAAAAAAAAAAAAATATATATATATATATATATATATATATATACACACGATGAAAGGAGAGAAAAGGTGATACTAGAGGAAAAAAATTAATATTGATCACTTTATCCCTAGTCTTAATAATAAAATATTATGTTATTGTTTCAAGAGTAGCTAAATTGTATTAAACATGTGACTACGTGTCCCTGTAAAAGCAATGTAACTAAATTGTCTCGTTGACAAAAATAAAGTGACTCATAAAATACTTAATCTAATAGAAAGGGTCTTCAAAACTCTTAAAAGTATATAATGGGTATAAAATAAAATTACAAAGCATATTTGAATACAAAATACAATATGAGAACTTCAGTGAACAATAATGCAAGATGAGAAAAGGAACTAATGTACATACATTTAAAGAGACGTATGGTAAGAAGTTACTAAAATTAATGAAACTCATGCACTAACAATAATTTTAGGACTAACAATAATTTTAGGTGTTTGGATCTATTAATTCTTCGGTCACCTTTTCAAACATACCTCATAACAGTTGTAAAAGTGCCAAATTTTGAGCTAGCATATACACTTTTTAAAAGAATAAATAATAGTTTAATATAATACAAAAATTACTTTTTTCCAAAAAATAACACATTTTAATAATTAAGAGTTCTTTTTTTTTTTTTTTTTAAATAGCATAAAATGGTAGAAATTAGATTAATCCTCAGAATATGTTCGCATCTCTAGAGTTGTATGGCATTGGATGAAAATTTTGATGGGATTTTGAATTCACATTTTTAAATTTGAATACTAGATCGGTATATATTTATGTGGTGTTTAGTTAGATGTAATTAAAGTAGTAATAGAAAAAGTATTCTCAATTATCGTGTTTGATCAGCCTTAAAATAATTAGGAATGGAAAAGTCATTTTTTTTTTTTTTTGTCAAAAAATGGCTCACCAGGGTGTAGGAAGGATAGGACCGCAGTCACACACCACCACACTACCGAGGGTCATCACCAGAAGCTTGAGTGGACCTCCTATTTAGGTTTTTTACCAACCACCGGAGTGCTTAAGGCCGTGTTTAGGCTCGATATTGGGACGCCGGTCTCACGCTTCAAACACGCGTCCCAACTGTCCAGCAAAGCTACAACCTTACGCACAGTACCCAACCAATTGGATTACCGGCTTATGGTGGAAAAGTCATATATGATTGAAAGACTTATCTTATAAGACAAATTTCTTAAATTTTTCACTTAACCTCCTCTCCTCAACCATTTTTTTTTTTTTTTATAACTAAGATATATGCTAATATAATTATAAAACTATAAAACATACTTACGGATTCTAAATTGCTATGTTACTTTGCTATATTTTTAAATATAAAATATATTTAAAATTAATTTTTAAAATAATTAAAATAATTTGAAAAAAAATGCTATATATATATTATTAAATTTTTTTTGTAGCATTTTTCATTAAAACATTTCTCATTAAGTGAAAATATAATGCTAAATAATAGTTATTAAATATGCGAAATGTGAGTTTTATTTTAAGCTAAGTATATTATTATAAAATTTGATTATTTCATTTCATTCTAAACTCAAGTTACACATTGCAAATTGTAAGGTTTATGAGTGTTGACAATTTTTGTGAACAAAATGTTTGATTATAATCTAGTATCTAGACTCGTTGTCAAGTCAATTAATCAAAGTTGAAGAAACTACTAAGCTCTCAATACATATATATCAGGTAAAAATATATGTTTCATGCATACACCATCGCACAATAATGCACGTATACTTAGAAAAATTTTTGTGCACACAGTTAGATAGATCAAGGTTAGATCGATCAAGACTCGATCGATCGAGCTTAGATCGATTGAGGATCAATCAACTTCAATCCAATTGCTCTCGGGTTTGAAAAATGCATGGTTAGATCGATAGAAGATTGGGTCGATCGATCAAGGGTCCTTCATCGTTGGTAGATCGACCGAGTGTAGGTTATCAATCGATCGAGACCTGGCTAGATAGATCGAGCTTTCGCTACATCAATCGAGCCAATCTTTTAGTTTTACAACAACTCATTTTTCATTCGGCCCATATGTTATTTTTACCAATTTGACCCTATTTAATTGTGAAAGTTGAACCCTTACATGAGTACAATTGTACTTTACTATTAGTTCTCATTTAGGTCAAATTGGATTCTATATAAACAACTTTTGTTGGAGAAAAACATATACACACTTATCATAATATTTTCTACATTTATTTGAGCTTTTAAAAGAAAAATCTTTTTTCTCTTCATCTATTAATCTTAGGCATTCTCTTGATTTAATTGTTCAAACATATTGTGTGGTTATGTTTGAATAATTCATATGCCAAATTATTTTCATGATATTAAGCTTTACATGATCGTCTTAGAGTTGCTAACTGATTTGTTTTTATATTATATGTTCTTAAATCTGCTAGTTAAGATTTTTTTGTTATTGAATCTTTTCTAGGACACACTTTGCACTTGTATTATTTGTGTTAACATTTCATGTAAGAAAGGTAACATGTTCGGTATTTTGTGTGACTCAAAATTACTGTAGTTGATGGGTTCGATTGATCTTGTGAGAATCAAGTAGATCGAAACGATGATCAGAATCCAGACATCTGGCTTATGGAGGCTGTGAAAGGAGCGATAGCTCGTAAGTAAATTACATAAGGGAGATTTATTTGTAAGGGATAGTCTAAGACCTGAGCTTGTAATTGAACATTGATTTTCATAGTAGATAGTTAGATAGACCGGTGGTTTTTCTCTTAGGTCATTGTTGTGGCCTACGCTGTTTCCACCTAAAAATTTTGTGTGTTATTTTTTAATTCTAGATTTTATTTTAATACATGATTGCATGTCTGACCATTGTGTTTAGGTTACATAATTAAAATATGTTAAAATTGAAAATAACGTATTCATCCCCCTCTAGGTATATTTAGTTTGTAATTAAAAACTTTTAATTGGTATCAGAGCAGGTCACTAGATAAACTTAGTGTTGCTTAGGACCTTGTTATGGATCATTTTAGAGAGGGTTCTTTTACAATCCGTTCACCCTACTTTGATGGATCTAACTACCCATATTGGAAAGCTCATATGAGTGCCTTTTTATGATCCTTAGATGTAAGTGTATGAAATTATGTGCTTTATGGTTGGAAGCCACCTAAGGTTACCGAGGATAATGAAATCACACTTAAGCCTAGGATTGAATGGACTACTGAAGATAAAATTGGTAGTTGTTGGAATCAAAAGGGCATTAATGACATTTTTAGTGCTGTGTCGTCGGATGAATTCCGATGCATTTTTGATGTTGAAACTGCTAAGGCTGCTTGAGATACTCTAGAAGTTGCCCATGAGGGCACGTCATAAGTTAAAACGAACTAAACTCTGCATGCTAGTTACTAAGTTTGAAAATCTTAGATTGGAGAAAAATGAAATATTTTCTGAATTTTATGCTAAATTGTGTGATATTGTCATCTTCAAATCTTGGAGTTAAAATTAATAAACACAAGTTAGTTCAAAAAGTCTTGTACTCACTACCAGAACGCTTTCAAGAAAAGGTTACTGCCATAGAAGAAAGCAAAGACATTGACACCATCAAGATTGAAGAACTCATTGGTTTAATTCAATATTTGAAATAAACCTTGGAACACCCAAAAGTAAAGCAGGTTTTGCTTTCAAAACCACCAACACTGATAATGGTGATAGTGACGATGTCATGAAAGATGAAGAACTACTCATCCAAGCTAGAAAACTCAAGAAAATGTTCAACAGAAAGGATCTACAAAGTAAAAAAAAAAAAATTCAAGCCATACAAGAGATCGTAAGGGAAGAGAACTCACGCCAACGAGTTCAGAAGGTAAGAAAACTAAATCCAATGGACCTAAATATTTTGAATGCAATGGATTTGGTCACTATGTAGTTTAGTGTGCCAATAAGAAGAAGAAAGCAGGAAAGACTTTCAATGCTACCTTTAGTGACTCAAAAAGTGATCAGGACCAAGCTAGTGGTTTAGATAATGGTAACACTAACTACCTAGCTTTTACTGCAACTGTTGATGGATACTCCAGTAAATCTGACCTTGACTCAGATGATGAGGAAAGTAAATATATTCTTCCTAAATTTAATGCGAATAATTTTGAGAAACTCCTTATAGACTTAATTGGTTGTAAGAAATAAAAAGATAGACTACTCATAACTGTAAACAAGCTAACTAATCAGATCAAGGAACATGAGACTAATTTTTTCATTCTAGAAAAAGAAAAACTTGAGGTATTTGAACATATTAATATGTTGAAATCTAGTCTTGTAAGAATTGAACAGGAAAATGAAAAGTTTGTGCAGGAACTTGATCAATTAAAAGAGATAGTCAAGAGATTAATTATTGGAGATGAATGACTAGACAAAATGTTAAGCATTGGTAAGTCATTTGGTGATACATGTGATCTTGGATTCTTAGATGAAAGTTGTATACATTCGACCTCAAAGATTACATTTGTAAAGACTTATAACTTTACTCCTACATATACAAACTGTGAACAAACAACCACTACAACTGTAGTAGTTAAAACTGTTAAGTTTGTGCCTGTTTGTTATCATTATGGTAGAAAAGGCCATATTCGACCTAAGTGTAGATTTTTGACGAATACTTCTTAATCTAATAATTATCTTTATGGCTATAGTGATAGAGCTCATAATTATCATCCTATAATGCATGTGATATCTTCATTTATGATGAATTAATAAGAAAGTTGAGTCCAAGAATATGCCTACAAAGCCTAAAGTAATGAAATCTCAACCCAAAGACAGAGAAGTCAAAATTCATAAAAAATTGGGTTAAAAAAGATTGCATGTTTCCTGTCACTTGACCATTATTGTTGGTCGACGTAAGTATATTTGTTTGAGTGCTTAAATGACCTTAGGTAAGTAATTTTGTAGGTTTCTTTTCTTTCTGTTGTTATAATTTTTTATTGCTAAGATTGTTAAAAAAAATTAGCCTACAAGGTAATGGACTCATATAATACTTACACATATACAACATGGTCTTTAGTAGCTTATCTTATTTTGATTCTCATTGTATAGATGATGCTACAATTCAAAATTCTGCACATACTTACATTATTCACATGTGATGACACTATTGATATTGACTGAACTTATTCACACACTCACTGAACATACATGTATGTCATGCTTGAAATTTATGATTAATTTTGCAAGACTCTAAGACTTGAGCTAGTCTTGATTGCAAAATTGTGTTGAGTTCTATTTATTGCCTTTTAAAATATTCTAACTTAGGAAGACAACTAGTATTGAGAGGACTACCTACTATGATGTGTGTAGCAACTATAGTGATCGAAAAGGGCTACCTCATAACTAATGTGAAAGTCATTATATTAGGTTCATGGCTCGTGTATGTTAAAAAAAAGAATTTAAAAAAAACTAAGAAATTATAATTGGCATGCATAAAAAAAGAGTTAAAAAAATTAATTAAAAGTTTCCTTTCGATAGACATATTTAATTTTGGATCTCTTATGATTAGTCATAAATAAATTAGTTGAAATACTAGTGAAATTTACACTGTATACCATCCTGAGTGAATGTCAATATGCCGTTATATGTGTTAGTGTGTTTGTGTGGGGCTTATCTACTTTACTTGCTAATACAATGAATGATCAAAATTTAAGCGAAAATGATTCCTCAATTAATTGTATGTTTATATTTTTCTTCTATTACTACTTCTTGTTATTTAGATCATATTAAATTTATTTTATATTTAAAGAGTCATAGGACTTAAGGGGAGTCATTGCATACATATTTCATTTTTATTATTTTTACTTGTGTAATTTCTTCTACATGCTTTGGATTTATACATGTGTGATCATATGCATTGCTAGCCTATTTTGATAATTGTTGAACATTGGGAGAGTGTGATCCATGTCATTTTCGTTGTTTCATGATTTGTCATTTTCGTATGTCAAAAAGGGAGAGAGAGATCCATGTCACATCATTTTTACTATTCATGTTGCTATGTTATTTAAGGGGAGAGATTGGATTTTATGTGCATGCACTACATCTCTGCACTTCTATGTATAATGATTGAAGCCTTCCCAGCCAAATTGTTGTGGCTATTTGTTGGTCTTTCTTTTCAGTATACTGAGCATATCAAGTATCAAGCGAATATGGCTCCATTGGATCATAGATATTTTCACTATTGAAAGTGTGTAATTGATGTAATGATTATTTAGCTATGAGCGTTATATAGTGAGAGAGTGATTTTATCATACGAAAATGCCAAAGAGGAAGATTGTAAGGTTTATGAGTGTTGACAATTTTCGTGGATAAATTTTTTTATTGTAATCTAGTATTTAGACTCGTTGTCAAGTCAATCAATAAAAACTGAAAAAACTATTGAGATCTCAATGTGTATGTATCAAGTAAAAATATATGTTTAATGCATATACCATCATACAATAATGCACGTATACTTAAAAAAAAATTCTGCACACAGTTAAATTGATCGAGGATCAATTGACTTCAATCCAGTTGTTCTTGGATTTGAAAAATGCATGGTTTTGAAAAATGCATGGTTAGATCAATTGAGGATTGGGACGATCGATCAAGGGTCCCTCATCGTTGGTAGATCGATCGAGCGTAGGTTCTCGATCGATTGAGCCAGTCTTTCAATTTTACAACAACTTATTTTTAATTCGACCCATATATTATTTTTACCAATTTAATCCTATTTAATTGTGAAAGTTGAATTCTTGCATGAATACAATTGTACTTTACTATTAGTTTTCTTTTAGGTCAAATTGGATTCTATATAAACAATTTTTGTTGGAGAAAAACAAACACAAACTGATCATAATTTCTACATCTATTTGAGCTTTTAAAAGAAAAATCTTTTTTTTTCTTCATTTATTAATCTTAGGCATTCTCTTGATTTAATTTTTCAAACATATTGTGTAGTTATATTTGAATAATTCATATACCAAATTGTTTTCATGATATTGAGATTTACATGATTGTCTTAGAGTTTGCTAGTTGATTTATTTTTTATATTATATGCTCTTAAATATGCTAATTAAGGTTTTTCGTTATTGAATATGTTCTAAGACACACTTTGCACTTGTGTTATTTGTGTTAAGATTTTAGGTACGAAAGGTAATATGTTCGGTACTTCGTGTGACTCAAAATTACTGTAGTTGATGGGTTCGATTGATATTGTGAGACTCAAGTAGAAAGGAACGTTGGTCCGAATCCAAACATCTAGCTTGTAGAGGCTATAAATGAGCGATAGCTCGTAAGTAAATTACATAAGGGAGATTTATCTGTGAGGGGTAGTCCAAGACCTGAACTTGTAATTGAACATTAATTTTCATAGTAAATAGTTAGGTGATCCAGTAGATCGGTGGTTTTTTTCTTAAATCATTGTTGTGGCTTAGTTACTTTCACCTAAAAATTTCGTGTGTTATTTTTTAATTTCGTATTTTATTTTTATAGACGATTTCATTCTGACCGTTGTATTTAAGTTACGTAATTAAAATATGTTAAAATTGAAAATAACCTATTTACCTTCCTCTTAGTATATTTGGTATGTAACTAAAAATTTTCACAAATCAAATATAATAATAATAATAATAATAATAATAATATTTTTTCATTCATTTTTTATTACTATTTTATTTTTTTTTATTCTACAAATTAATCATGCCATTAAATTTAGAGTCCTTTTTATACATACACATATACATATACATATGTGAATGTTCTGTAAGTTTTTATTAGTTTAAAAAGAAAAATATACCACATCTAATCACAAGTCTATAAAATATATATTTTATTATTTATATTTTTCACGGTAACACATACAATTATCAATTTATTATTATTATGTATGAATGACCAAAAGAGCTATTAAAAAATTGATAAAGCATTGCACGAATTGGATTTAAAAAAAAACAACATTGTGCGAATCCATCAAAACCAATGCACAGTAATACCGTGTATCGTTGGTTCAAGACTCAAGTGGAAGTACAGTGTGGATTAAAAGAGGGTGATGAAATTCCTAATTAAATCCACAGAGATTAAATTGGATCCACTGTTCGTAGAGAGATGAAGTCAAGGAACCTTGACATTTTTACAGGCTATCTTCCAAGGTTTGTCCGACCACCGACTGTGATTGACCAGCATTAGACTAGAGTTGATTGGTTCTTGACCGTTAAATAAAATTATTTTTGTCTTGTTAAATGGAGTTGTATTAGATACAGGGAACTTTATTTAAAATATTGATGAATGGTATTTATCTTTGTGAGATATTTCATCTAAAATTCAGATTATGAGATCTGTTATTCACTTCATTTAAGGAGATAGTACTCAATAAAATTAAAAAATGGAAAAAAAAATAAATTAATAATAATAAAAATATCACCATAATAATATTAAACAAGTTTAATTTAAAAAATTAAAATGAATCTAAATGACTGTTTTTTTAATACAAGTTCAATTTAAGAAAGTCTAATGTAAAATGATGTAACAAACTTTTTTTTAATATTAAAAATATATGAACAGGATGCCGTTTAATATAAAATAATGTGATAAACTTTTTTTTATAGTAAAAATATTTGAATTGGATGCCCTTCAATAAATGACGTAACAAATTTTTTTTAATAGTAAAAATATATGAATTAAACATAAATTTTATGGCTACAAATTTTAATAATATTATTATTTTTTATTTTTTTAAATAAAAATCTATTAATTTTTGTGCTATTTTTGTTCTAACCTTTTAAAAAAATCATTCAAAATAAAATTATACCAACGATTTTTTGTACAATTAATTTTAAAAAGCCCTTGTCTCTATTGGAGTTGATTGGTCCTTGACCATTAAATAAAAAAAAAAAAAAGATTTTTATTATAATTTAATTTATATGATATAATTTAATTGACTTATGTTAGAGAGTAATTGTACAATCACTTCACAATCTCACATGACCAAGTTTACATTCAATTCTCACATGACCAAGTTTACATCCAATTAATAATTAACATGTCACTTAATGCATATAGCATTATTCTTAAATACAATTTATTTTTATCTAATATTGTACACTTAATTCATTTAAGAAGATTGTATTATTTTTTATGAAAAGAAAATTTCATTAATTTTGTGTTATTTTTATCCTAACCTTTAAAAAAAATCATCAACAATAAAAATTGTACTAGTTATTACGAAAAAAAATTTTAAAAAAAAATGTTGAACTATTAATTTTATAAAGCCCTTGTCTTGACAAGAGCTTAATGCTCCTAATTAACTAAGAGCACAAGCATCCCACAAAAGCTCTAAAGTACGTTGGACAAATTACCAAAACCAAAACAAGAGGAAAAGTAAGTTTGAAAAAGTGACAAATAATTAGCTAGTAATTTAATCGAAATTGGGAAACTTTTGTTACGAAGCAGACTTCATCATTATAGCAATCATATAAGAGTGAAAAATTATTTTTCTGTGAATTACTAATTGGGGTACATTAAGTAAATAAAATATAAAATTAGTTTAATTAATTTTTTAAACATAAATAATTAATGCTTAATAAAAAAGTAATTAATATAATTAATGTGGATACTACTTCATTAAAAATAAATAACTCATGCAAGAGTATTTCCTTCAACATTCTAAGATAACAAACAAAAAATTGACTCCTAAATAGGTTTTTTTTAACAAGACTCTCTTAAAAAAAGAGTAATAATATTATACGCATCAAGTTGTGATATGTATCAAATAATTTGTCAATTATTGATTAAATATAAAATTAAAAATAAATGATAATTAAGTGACTATAAAATCCCTTATTAATAAGGCTAATTAAATTATGAACTATAAAAACCATTGTTGTTAACAAAAAGAAATTAGATCCACCAATGTCTCCATGAAACAAATTAATTACATTCAATCCGTCTTTTCTTCTCAAAAGTGGAACCAATTAAATATTAGTCTATATGAATTTAATAATGACGTCCAAATTCCAACTAGCAATTTGAAGTTATTTTTGATAAATGGTTTTAATATTATCTTTATCATTTTTGCTTCTACAAGTTCAGGTTTTGGATAATTATTGAAGAAAATGTAAAGTTAAAGAAGTCTGTGTCAAGCAATAATAGTTGATAGCTAGCCTCAATCGACATATATATTATTCATAAAACACACCTTAATTTGTTAAATGACACAAATAAATTTATTTCTTAATTTGCTGAACAATATTCAAATATCAGATTCAATCCCCAAAAATACCAACAGCAAATTGGTCAAACTAAATGGAGCTATTAATTATCATCGATCAACAAATTGAAGTTGAATTATTGGGATCTACTACTACTTATCCTGAAAAAAGAGAGAGCTTTTAGAGCCTATAATTCTTAAGCAATAATTAGTCTCTCTTTTTGTGTGACAAAATATCATTTTTATTTTTTGTAATATTTGAGGACCCCCAATGTTCATACTTTGGCTCTTTAAAGTTATTTTATTTGTAGCTAAAAAGAAAAGGAAACATATATACATCATTCAACCTTTACCCCAGCTTTAGCAAAGCTTTTTGTTTATGAATTGATGGAGGTTTGAATATGTACTTGTGCTTTTGCAAAGGAATAATAGCTAGGTTTGACCAATTTTGCTTGAGGCCAAATGATATGCTTATAGTGTATAAATTAGTTGGATTCCAGCATGCTTATATCCAAGACTTTAAACAACTGAGCTAAGATTAAGGGAGCATTATCAATCCACATATTTGATTATTTTTTATATTATAATATTTTTTTTTTTTACAGTAATTTAAACATATGACTTGAAGTAAAAACAATATTGTGAATACACGATATAATATCTTTCTTCTTCTTTTTTTAATGCTTTATGACATGTTTAAAATAAGAAATTATGTATTTGTACATTTTTTTTTGGATTGAAATGTTGATGGAATTGGATCCCACGCTGAGCAGTTTCTTGTTTTCACATAATTATCTCCTTTTTCTTTTATTAATTGTATTAACAAATAAGAGATTTTAACAAAATTAAAATAAAAAATAGTTTTGCCCTAATAAATTTTTAGCTAAATAATACCTATCGTCACATAACTTACTTTTATCAATTCTGTACTTTGGTTACAAATTTTTTTTGTTAGATTTGGTCTACTAAGTTTTTAATTTTCACAAATTTGTTCAAGAGATGTTAAATTTGAAAAGTTAATGCACCAAATCATAAGAAAAAAAAATAATTTATCCAAATCCAACAAAAAAAAAAAAAAAGAAGATATTAAAGAAGTAAAGAGCAGAATTGATAAAATTTAGGATAATCTAGGTATATTCCTATAGTATATTCCTAAATTTTTGTAAGATAGGTTTAATAACACTTGTGTGGTCGCTACGGCTCATGAAAAGATGAAGTGGTTAATTCATTTTGAAACTGGCACGCAGTGTTAGCCCAATATTCCAACCATTTTTCCTTTTATTGAAAAATCCTAACTGAGAAATGAAAATATAAAGAAAACGAAAGAAAAAAGAGAGTTAGTTTCGTAAAAAATTCATAAGAATTATTGTTTTTCAATCCCATCAGAAGTGAATAGGTTAACCAATAGGTGAAAATATATATACTCATGATTCCTATAAATTTTATTATTGTACACAGTCTTTTATCAAAAAATTACTTTTATTTTCTTTGACCTTTTTTTGGAAAAGTGGGTTACTTTGCCTAATAATTTGTTTTTTTAAAATATTTTATTATATTATATTTCTATTTGAATGCCTTAATTTTTTTTTTTAATGTTTTCCAAAGCCTATACATTTTTTATAAGGCGTGTTAGTTTTTTCTAAACTCATTGATCGATTCATTTTTTGATACGATGTTGAAGAGTCTGTAAAAATTATAGGCCTTCGAATCACAAAAAGGGTTATTTTTTTTATAATTATATCATAATATTGTCTTTCATAGATATAAAAATTTTATTTTCTCAAATAATTTTGAGAAATGGAAAACTTATTTCTGTCACAAAATTGTGATATGCCACGACCAACATACCACATATTAAACTTATTTTCTCAAACACTACGAAACTGAGTTATTAATGTATTATTCTCCTGGCTGCTCCATTTGTCTTGGCTGACATAGTGGTGTGTAATTTAGTTAGTTCTTTGCAGCAGCTTTTCCACCTTTGCTACCTTTGCCCTATATTTTCATCACTATTTTGTCAGTGAAACCAACTTGAAAATGATTAATTATATACCATAAATATAAATACGGAATATTTCAATTTTTGTTTCTTTTGTTTTTCTTGTATGCAATAATTAAGATACCTTCTTTTTAGGCTCTTGAGGCTTTTGTCCAACCTTCTTCCGGCCTGATTTGGTTGCGGGAGCTTTGGCTGTAGCATCACTGGCCTTAGTGGCCTGCCCAAACAATTGAGTACCAACTGGTTTCTCAGCTTTCAATGATGCCATAATTCTTAATAACTCTCTCACAAAACTAGAAAATTAAGACTTATAAGATAACTGGTTTGGTTTATAACTAGTATGCATGCTCATTTTATAGCAGAGCTCTCTCATTTGATAAAGAAATTAGAATCGCACCCAAGTTACAAAAAAAGAAAAAGAAAAAAAGATATTGAGGTAGTGATAGTTGTGCGAATACTAGAATAAGTGATAGGGGAGAGACATTTTGAAAAACATATAGCATCAGATGCTATGGTGATCAGATGTTTACTGGTGTTAGATTAATCAATCTTATATTGTCATTAAAAATTTGAACTAACAATATTCTTTTCTTTGCAAAATTGGTTTGATTATTTATGGCTTAGTTGGGTAGTAAAATAAGCAAATATGTGTGGCATTATTTGAATGTGTAGGAAAAATATGTATGGACAAACAAGAAAATAAATTTTATAAATTGGTAAAATTAAATTAAACAATTACAAAATAAACAAAACCGTACATTACAATAAAGTAAGAAGATCGAGGCTTGTAAAACAGTGTCCTTAAATAAATTTTTTCCCTTATACTTGGTGTTGATTTTGCTGTGTCTTTTCCCTCAGCTGCAGAGCTAATTTATAGCCATCCAAAATGTGGTTGTGGGAATGAACATTCGAGAGATAGCCTTTATGTTACTCAAGCTTATCTCTCATAGAAAAACAAATGTTATATAAAATATTTCATATGTTAATAATTTTTTCATGTGGAAAAGCCAAAAATCATAACAATTTTTCTTATCAATGAGCAGCTGAAACCACTATCCCCTCCCCTCTTGAAGGAGCACGAGAAGATAGCCTTTATACTACTCAAGCTTACCTCTCATAGAAAAGCAAATGTTATATAAAGTATTTCATGTGTTAATAAATTTTCCATGTGGGAAAGCCAAAAATCATAACACTTTTTTTTATCAATGAGTGAACTTTGAAACATAATTTCTTATCAATGAATAAACTTTGAAACACAATTTCTTATTTACCCAAATATCATTTTGAGCATATAAATATACGATTTCAAAATCCTCAAGGAGGAGAACCCAAATCAATCACAATCTCACACTAATACCAAATGAGTCTCACTCAATATAATGTCTCAAAATGGCATTTAACCATTTAAAACCCATTTTTCCAACAGAATGGTCTACGTCAACAATTGAAAAGTCAAATAGTATATAATCAGTGCTTCATTCAATGATTTATATTAATTACGCATATATTTAAATTATTATTAAATAATTTAAATAGTAATTAATATAAGTTATTTACTAAAGTGTAATTTGTCAAAAACTTATAAATAGATCCTCACAACCTAAAAATGTATTTATAAAAAAGCTAAAGCTTACCACTCATTTTTTTTAAAAATCTCTCAAACTTCTAACGAATGTGATACACATGAATCGACTTCAACGAACTGCATGGTATGTAAAGCTATCAATACCTAACATGACCACTGCCTCATAGCTTAATTGGTAAGGTAATAGTAATACTATTGCTCTTGGCTGAAGGTTAAGTTTCAAGTTCTAAGGCCCAAGCCCACATCCTTGATCCTACCCTCCAAACTAGGTGTGTATGGTTTGAAATATGTAACATGCTTTCATATTGTGCTAATGGCAGTAAATAATCTAAATATTCTTTCTGGCTTTGATTTGTTTTAATGTGTCTAGCTAGCAAATCAAATCCATTATATATTCCAAAAGATAATATTTCAACGACAACACTTCATATCCAGCTCCACTCCTCAAAATTTCTTTGTACCATTACACTAGATCTATGTTATATGGCTTCAATTTTTGTGAAATATTAGTGTTTATGCAACACGATATGAACATGAGTGTAAGTACTTGATATTTTTATTTAATAAAAATTTATAAAAAATTGTGAAAACAAGTTTATCTGACATTCAAATATGTTTTCAAAGATTCAAGACACCCAATGTCCTAAAGATATCAGTGTAAGATAGCATTAGATTAATCTTCTTACCTTATTTGACACCTGACAATTAAGTGACTTTCCATCGATGCATGAAAGTTGATGTTGCAAATGACATCTTTGCAAACATAAGCACAATGGCATTCTAAGTATTACGTGAATGAATTTATTCAAATTTTAGCACATTTTGATATTTAAATTAAAGAATGATTTTTAAAATTAAGAAATATTAATTTTATACGTGCAGCACCATGATATTAATACTATTTGGGAAAAATTATTTAGTAAAAAATACATAAATAAATAAAATTAAAATAACCTGAAATCGGGTCAATTTTTGGAAAAGTTCACACAAATGTTTAAGTTAGTCTTAAATGAATATTTGTTTTAGTACTGATCAAGTTTGCTTAATTTTTATAAGTGTATATGAAATTTTCATATGGATATATGTTTAGTCATGTATAAGTAAAGATTGAGGGGAAAAAAAATATTTGTAAACAATAATATGAATATTGTAACCGAAAACATATTATGTAATAAATCTAACAAAAAAAATAAATAAATTATGAATATTGGTATAATTGATCATATATATTTCATAGATTTTTTTTCCTTTATTTAGATCAATTAAAAAAAAATTAAAATCTAGTTGAGAAAAAAACACTAAATATATAAATTCTTGACAACATGTCATGCTAATCTAATCCACTAATTTATGTATTAACTTGAAACATGTATTAACTCAAATGACACATATGTTTGTATTAATAAATAGTGATTATACAATTAATTTAACATCTAAATTAATACCGACCTTATAATACTTCATGCAACTAACATTGCATAACAAGTTAACAACCTATAGTAAATGTGACATTGTCTCAATTTGATTACCACAAAGGCGACAAGAAGTGTCGTCTATAGACTATAAGCACATGTTCTCTCCGCAAGAGATTATTTGGCTGCTAAAGAACCCTATTACGATTTTCAACCTCTCTCTCCAGAAATTTTTATTTTTTTATTCAGGTTTAATTTTGGAAATAGCGTGAGAGTGTCAGACCAATGGGCCTTTAGGAGCCCAATTCCAATCCTATCAATATCAAAGGACTTGTTGGGTCAACAGATGTAAAGGGCATTGTTGTCATATCATATAAGCCAATATTACATATTTACAGGGACAATGTGGACTTATTATAGCAAAACCAAAAGCATGACAGCGTATGGACAAATTTAATTTTGGTTTAATAATATATCATAATTTTTTTCATATTTAGTATTTTATTTTTAACTTCGTTATGAAAAAAATATATGTTTATTTTTTTATAACGTTAATAAACATATATTTTTTTTAATATGAGAAGAAAATTAATCTACATATTTTTTTATTGAGAAAGTTAAAAATAAAATAATTTAAATAATTAAATTATTTATGTACATATGGTTTGATTTGATTAAATACATTGAAAAATAAATACAAATATAAAAATTTAAAATAAAAAACTGGTCATTTGTACTTACATGTGATAACACTTTTTAACAGTAAATTGTAATAAAAATTTAGTAGTACCTAAGTGTTGGTGTTAAAATAAGTATGAAACATGTAGATTACTGTCCTTTTTCATAATTGTCTAGAAATTTTTAAGATAATTAAGTTCTATAAGAAATTTCTCATAAATTAAAATCAAAATATAATTATTTGGAAACCCTTCTAGATTATTAATTTCTATATGAAATGCCATCCCGATCAATACATAATTTTTCTAGAAAAAAATTGAAATTATTGAGTTCTATCTAAATTCAACCTATAATTGCATGGAAACCCAACCCTTCTACATTTACCTTCCAAATCATTGAGTTCTATCTAAAATGCCTTACCACACATTGTGAAAGTCAATCTAGAATGCCTTAATGCTGTTTTGGTAAACTGTTACCGCACTGTTTACAGTCAGTAGCTGCAATTGCATTTTGCGTCTTTTCTTCTGTTTTAGCCTGTTTGCTTGCATCACCAATTGATGGCTTACATCATGTAGGGAGTGCGTAGCAAGACTATTCAAATGAATTCAATTTTCGTCATTAGTTAGATTTCATAAACATTAAAAAAAAAAAAAAATTAGATTTATGACGTGTAATACAGGTATTGAATGGTAGAAATAATAGTGCTATGAAAATTTTCCAATCATTTACATTACAAGTTAATGATCTATGAGTCAGAAATAAAGTCCAAATATTTTGTACGGTAAATATTACTAGATTTTCGTGCATAGATGCTTTAATTATTCAATTAATTTTATTTTTAACATTCTCAGTACAATATATCTACATATGTATATATATATGTTCATTTTCTTCTAACATTTAAAAACATATGCCTATTTGTAGGTAAACTTAGAGAGAGGTTTCTCCTCCTTCCCTTTAGGTTTACATGTATCCCTTGGGTGATTTTGAGAGTAGTTTTTCAATTGTTTGTGTAAGGGCAGAGCCAGCGCTGTCGTGTGGGTGTGAGAGTTGGCTTTAGCTCTTTGTGCTGTGGTTCATTTGTTTCTTCGTCGTTGTCATTTGTTGGCGGGTGCTGCTGGTGTTTTGGTCCTCTGGTGGGTGTCCGCAGGTGATATTGTTGGGGCGGCGCCCATTATTGGCCTTTCCAGTAATCTTTCCTTTGCGTTCTTCTCTCTGGCACCTGCGGTGTGAGTTAGTTGTCTAAAACATTTTTTTTTCTAGATTAATTTTGAATAAGAATCTTGTTATTTGTGTTGTATTTTTTGTGTGTTTGGTTGTATCATACAATTTTACTTTGTTAGAATTTGTAGTGGTAATTTTGTTGTTAAGCGTTTGTGAAAATGTCTCTAAGAATAGTCTATTTTATATGTTTTTTTGTAGGATTTAGTTTTAAGTACAAATCTTTGTATCAATCTAGTATACCTTTGAAGATGGAGACTAGTCAATGTTAGCTTTGGAAACTCCTTATTCACCACTAAGTAATGATTGTGATCACGGTTATTTTATTTAAATGGTTATTTTAGGAAGCTATTTCGTTAATTTAATGAGTATCTTAACAGTAATTTTACCACTTGATGTATCTTTTGATAATTAATGAGACATTTTTTTTTATAAAAAAAATATGTTTATTTATGTTATAAGAAAAATAAATATATATATATATTTTTTTGTTGAAAGGTTAAAGAAAATATGCCATACAACTGAACCATATTAATAGTCCCTACTCCCTACTCAGTCTCCACTAGAAGTGGAATCTGATTTTTCCAAAATCAGACAATATTTTATAGTCTCATACATGCATGAATCTAATTAATCTCCCTTTGTAAAAACACTCTTACATGAGTGTAAGAGATTCCAAATGCTGTCTAGAAATCTTTGCCAGAAGTTTTGGAAATGATGTTCGATCATGCCCTAGAAGACACGTTACATATATAATTGAATCTACATCATCAACCCACAAAAGATCATGTTTGATAAAATTCAAAAAATTAATAATTTCAATTTTACATTATTCAATCTCTGCCTATAGTGCAAAATGCTCTTAAATAGTGGAAAGTCACTTCATTTTATTTTCATGGATTCTGACTTCGAATGTAGTTCATATATTTCATAGCTTTATATGTTGTGATTGATTTTTATGTTTTTTTAGGTGCAAGTGCATGAATAGTACTGTATGATGCCTGCCGGCCAAACCTGCATTTATCAAAATTCGCTATAATTTTATAATTTTACCTAGTGGAGAGGTAAGCAGTGTAGTGCAAATTTGTGTTCCTATAATCAAAGAAAAATACGAAAGCAAGAATTTATTCTTTTTATACAAACTTTTTTAGGAAAAATAATGGCATCGTCTAATAGTTATGCAAATTAGGTAAAGTTATATAATTATTAGATTAGGTTAATTAAGTTTCAAAATTTAATAAAATATTTAAATTAATTTAATTAACAAAATTTAGGTGATATACATAACAAAAATTACATTTGTTTACCACATACTTAGGGCTGAGTAGCTAATTGAAATCGTGTATTTTTCACCAATTTGAAATCGTGTAGCTGAATCTAATCCAATGATTTATTTAATCCGAATCGATCTAAATTCGAACATATAATATTTTTTGGATCAGAAAAGGTCGGATTGAGATTATAACTTATTTTTAAATTATTGTTATATATAAAACACAATATATATTAACATTTAAATTTTAATTTGGTACATTATTAAGGAAATTTATTTATTTATAGTTATAAATAAGATAATCAAAATAATAAAAAAGTATGTTCTTAAATATTATTAAAAATATTATAGAAGATTTAACATTTATTTTTATTTTTAGGCTAAATTAGTAATTTATTGTAATCATGGTATGTATAATATTTAAATATAACATATTAAAAAATATATTTATTTATTTATAATTTTAATAGTAATTCGGTTCGAATCGAATTGCAGTGAATTATTAAATCTGTCAAATCTAATCTGATCCAAATATGAATGGATTATATACTTTACAATCCGAATTCAATCAAACTACAAAATCTATCAATATAATTTGTTCTGAATCTGACGAATTTGATTGAATTTTTTAATTTAAGCAGATTAATTAGATTATTAGCTCACCTTATGCTTAATTAATTAAAGATCACTTAGTAATTTTAAGATGCAATAATTAAAAAATATTTGAAAAAAGATTTATATATGATCAAAAATCTTGAAATCTCTTTTCTCACAAAAAACTTCGATTTAAAATGTTAGAACTAAAGGATATTTTAGTTTTCTTTGTAACTAAAATGTATAAAATCTATCTAATGCCTATGAAAAAAAGATCACTAATCTTGTGCATGTATTTTTCTATCATATTATTTAAATAAAAAATTATTATTTGAATTTATTTGGCTATGTCTTGAATATTTTGTGACCAAATGTCCACAACCTAAAAATAACAAAAATAAACTATTTATTTTAAAAAGTAATAAGACTAAACTTGCCCTCACCTGATCTTTCTTACATGAAAACTATATATAATCAGATTTCACACGATATATTACAAGTTTAAATGAGCTGTAAATTACATTTTAATATTTTAATCACATGTATTAAATATTATAAATTTCATTAAAATTTGATATTTTTTCATATACTCTTTTGCATTAACAAGAATGGGAAGAAAAAAAAATGCATATTTTCTATTCTAAACGACTAAGGGTCATTGAAGGTCTGTCCTAGAATATTTTAGGACTCTTACGTGAAAATCATGTGCTCTGTACAAGTTTCAAAGACATCTGTCATTTTATGTGATTTAAAATTCGATGTGCAAACTTTTCTTTTTTATGAGTTCGTACAATGACAACAAGAAAGAAAGCATGTCAGAATTTGGTCACTTATTCTAATAACTGAGCATATAAATCAACGTGTTTTAAATACTGATGGTTGTTTTAAATTATAAACTAAAACATAAGTTATGTTTTGTCATTTTAATATTTTTTAGAATAAAAAAGTTAGGTAAAATGGATTTCAATATTAGCAAGGTTGGTATCGGTGAATATTTGATAGAAAAATATCATAAAATAATAATAAGTGAGAAAAATAATAATAAAAATAAATAAAATAACTAATGTGCATCATTTTTAATCAAAAGAATTACATGCAATTTATAAAACTATTTTTTTTTTTTTTTTTTGGGATAGAAATTTGTAAAACTAAATTAACCCTCCATCTTTTCCAATAAGTCAATTTTGCGCGCATTAAACTTTGACACATGTATGCAACAAATGAAGAAAACAATGGATGTTAATTATTCAATTAATATGTAGCACCGGCTAAAATATCAAGGTGTCATGCAGTTATTATTAATCTTAAGGTACAATCATTGTTTATATATATATATATATATATATAATACTTACAATCTTTTAATTTTTATTCATTTTATATTTTAATCTTCTAATTATTTTTCTTAATATTTAATTCTATAATTTTTTAAATTTAACAATATTAATCTAACTATTAATTTTATGTGAAATTTAACGTCTAATTTATTCTCTCTTTTTTCCTTCCTCTTTTTAATAAAAAACGAAGTTTGGGATAGTTCAATAATTTTTGAATTTTTTTAAAAAATATTTATTTGTTAAAAAAATAAAAATAAAAATAGATATTAAATTTCACAAAAAATTAGTAGTTAGATTTATATTGTCAAATTTAAAAAATTAAAGGACTAAATGTTAACAAAAAAATAATTAAGAGATCAAAGTATAGATTGAATAAAAATTAGAAAACGAAAGATATTATTTAGCCTATATATATATATATATATATATATATGAGATAGGATTAGTGAGTATAAAATGATATATAATTTTTTACATTAACACATTTCAATGATTAAAATTTAGAGGAATTATGAAAGAAAAAATTGGAAAAATCTATTACGTAAAATCTTAATCCTTAAAAATTAATAATATAACACTACTACAAATTTACCTTTATAAGACGGTCACTGGCCGTCATATAAGTCTTATAGGACGGCCAGTGGTCGTCCTATAAAGTCCCGTCTTAAAAGAATAAAAAAAATAGGACGTTCACGGAGCGTCTTATAAAAAAATTTTATAGGACGGCCAATTCTTTTAAGACGGCCACTGACCGTCTTATAAAATTCTTTTAGGACTGCCATAAAAATAAAAAAAAAATAAAAAAAAAAATCAATTTCTTTTAGGGCGGTCAGTAGCCGTCCTAAAAGAATTTTTAGGACGGCTATTGACCGCCCTAAAAGAAATTGGTTTTTTTTTTTTTTTTTTTTCTTTCTGTGTTCATTCAGTACTGAAATTTATATATAACATGTATAAATTAATTTTATTCTAGAAACACGATTTCAGAATAAATTTCATTCCAAAAATATCCATAATTTACATCACATATACATATATATGGTTCAAAAAAAATTGGCGCGGCTTTCAATTTTTCTTTTCCCGCTTTAGTTTTTCAATTCCCTCTTTCTTTTTAGGACTCAACCTGATAATCAAAATTTAACCCATAGATTCACAATAAGAAACTAACAAGCCAAATATCATTAATACTCTCATAACAGAAATGCAAAGAAAATGGCCAAAGATGGGCGAAAAAATGGCAAACGAAAATCAAGAAAAGAGAATGATCAGAGTGAGCAAAAGGAAACAAAGAAATCAAATGTCTAACTATTTAAAGAAAAAAATAATTATTAAAGTCGAGCAAAATATAAATATCAACCCAAAGTGGAGAATAAAATAAATAATAAGTGCAGAATAAATAATCAAAGCCTTCACATGCTAGCAAAAATAAATTATTGTTAGTGGTGATATTGAAGGGGATGGGGATAAGGATGAGTATCCTGGTGAGAAAGAGGAGGAGAGGAAGGAGTGGTCAGAAAGAGGAGGAGAGGAAGGAGTGGTCAGAAAGAGGAGGAGAGGAAGGAGGATGAGGGATTGAAATTTTTTTAACTTAAAATGAGTTAGGTTCACTTGCGAGGAGAAAGATATATAAGTAAAAAAAATTACACTCGTTCTTATAAATTCTTTTAGGACGAACACAGAAAAAAAAAAAAAAAAAAAATTCTTTTAGGGCGGCCAGTAGCCGTCCTAAAAGAATTTTTTTTTTTTTTTTTTTTTATCCAGTATTGAAACTATATAGGACGGCTAATAGCCGTCTTATATAGTAACATATAGGACGGCTAATAGCCGTCCTAAAAGAATTTTTTTTAAGACGGCTAATAGCCGTCCTATAAAGTTCCGCCTAATTTTTTCTGTAATAGCCGTCCTATATTTCTTATAGGACGGCCATATACTTGAGACCGTCCTATTTGTTTCTCACTCTAAATTATAAGCCGTCCTATATTGCCCAAATTATAGTAGTGTAAAAAATTAAGTAATAAATTATATCTTTTAATTTTAACTCAAATCTTATATATATAATTTAAATTTTAAATTATTTTATATTTAAATAAATTATATGTTGTTTTGGCTTTACAATCGTTGTTCCTAGGTTCCTTAGTAGGTGATCAAAATTCTTTGTGAAACTAATTTATAAAGAGCACGCTTAAAACTTATTTATATTATATTTAAAAATTTAAATTATTTATTATATTTTTTAAAAAACTATTGCTATATTTTAATTTATTAATACTAATTTTTTTTAAAAAAAAATTATTACCAATATAATTTTATTATCAAATATAATAACACTCTCGTTATCATAATAAGTGGCAATTTTACATGCATTAAATTTTGACACATGTATGCAACAAATGAAGAAGACAGTGGATGTTAATTATTCAATTAATAAGTGGCACCGGCAAATATATCAAGGTGTCATGCATGTACTATTAAACTCAAGTGGTAATCATTGTTTTTTTTTTCAATAGTTGTACTATCATAAAAAACTTATAAACCATTATATCTCAATAATTAAAATATAAAAAAAATATGAGAAAAAAAAAACTATTAGTCAAAATATCAATTTTTAAAAATAAATAGTATAAAAAGTAAATAATAAATTATATCTCTTTATCTATTTTCATATATACACATATATATGTATTTAAGTCTTATATTTAAACAAACTATATATATATATATTTTTTTTTTAATAGGAGAAAAAAAAAAAAAAAAAAAAAAAGCTCATTAGAAAGAAATAGGGTAACGTCCGCTATACTTTATTCACTCGGATCAACGCTTTATTTTGATAGTACCAACAGTAACTAGCACTTTAGCTTATCGTTAGAGGAATATTTATGCACAATTATAACTGTTTCACTCCTCAAACCTATAATTTAATACATATAAATTAATAACATTATTTACTGAATTATTCACCGTCAGTAATACACTATTGTTAAGCCACAATTTTATTAACTAAAGCTGATCATTGTTCATAGGTTCTTTAGTAGGTGACTGAAATTTCTTTAACCGAAAATTAATACTCTTAAAATTTATTTACATTATTTATTTATATTATATATAAAAATTTAAATAATTTATTATATTTTGAAAAAAATTTATCACCATATTTTAAATTATTTATATTAGTTATTTTTAAAAAAATTTATTATTAATATAACTTTATTATCATATAATAAAGAGTCTAGATCATTATCATAATATAAGATATCAATAAAAACCTTATAAAATGTTCATAGACTAATGCAAAATATTATAATTCGTATAATATATGTACTCAATATAAATAATGAAATTAATATATATCACAAGCTACCAGCTCATTTATAATTTGCAAGTATATAAGATCTACTCAATTTATTGGATTTTTATTATAATGAACTATTATAATTTGCAAAATGTTCAAATTTTACAAAAAAAAAAAAAAAAAATTAATTTTACTATTATAAAGAATTTTTGGCATGCTAATTTAGTGATAATATAGGGATTGTAAAACCTCAAAAATACCAATTACTTACGGTTGAGTGGTGTCGATTACTTTTTATGTTACTTTAGGTATAACGGGGTTAGTTATCACCTCAATTCCTTATGAAATTTATTACAAACATCAAAAGCTAATTTGACGATCTGTATTCACCACGTTAATTAGCAATTTTCATCATCTCCAATTCACCACCGACATCTCATATTAAAGTTTTAGGCAAGAAATAATTAAGATAAACTACTAAACCAAGTTTAGCTACTTTACTCTATAGCTAGACATGCCTATCTAGCTAAACTTTTGCTTTTACTTTTATATTTAAACCATAAATAAAGTAGTGACTAGAGAAAAGAAAAGAAAAACCCAAATCTGTCAACAACAATGGTTGAAAATTGTGTAAAGATCACTAATTTTCAAGAATTGTGTTATATAATTATTTGAAATTGTTATCAAATAAGATTTTTAAATTAGTAATTGATGTTATTATTATCATTAATTTTATTATTTAATTTCTTTATGATTTTTTTATGAACTTCTTATTCAACTTATTTTAAAATAACTTCTACCTTCACCCTTGTTCTTTTTTTATAGGTTTTTTTTAGTAAATGATATATATATATATATATTTTTTAAAACAAATGATACATATATTTTTTTTCCTGAAGTTGAACAAATGATATTACATATTTTTTTCTTTGTAATATATGATTTTTCTTTGATTGGCACATGTTTCTTTTTCTTGAACAAGTTATACTTTTTATTAAATAAAAACTATTAAATTATACAAAAAAATATATATGTTTAATTATATCGAAAAAAATACATATATTTAATTAAATATAAAAAAATATCAATATATATTGAAAAAAAAAAAAAGAAGAAGCTAAGTTAACCCAAATAAAAAGAAAAAGAAAAAGAAAAGAAAAGAAGGAAAATGTGCAGGAAAAAAGAAAGAAAAGAAAAAGGTGTGAAGCAGCAAAAGAAAAAAGATATATATAAAAAAAAGCGTGTTGTGCATTGGAAGAGGGGTATTTGTTGAACTCGATCACTGTGATCGGATTATTATATGCACTTATTTTTTATTTAATTTATTTTTTTATCTTAAATATATATATAATAATGTGTTAATTATTATAATATGTTGATTATTTAATGCAACAAATTCTGATAAAATAATTTTTAAATATAAAGTCAGGTGTGCGGACCTAGAAATATTTAATCTATTTCTTAACGTATTCTTACTCTCAACATCTCTCCTTTGTGTGTGTGTTGTTTGTTTAAAAAAAAAAATATGACACTAATTTTTTTTTATAAACATATTCATAATCATATCATTTAAATAGCATTAATTACAATTCTATCATTATTCTCTCCCAATTGCTTACATCCAAAACTCAAAGCCTCCAAACAAACAACAGGAAGATCATCCTCAAAATTCAAGAGTTGGAAACTAGCAGGAGCCAATTTAGCAACCAAATGAGCAACTCTATTTTTCTCCCTAGGCTTAAAACGGAAAGAAAAATCATGCCCCGAACAAATCTTCCATATATATTCAACTCTAACACTCTATGATGCAAAACATCCATCCTTAGAAATAAAGACACATTCCTTTGTGAATCAGACTTAAAGATTACTAAACCCCAACATTTCTCCACACTCCACAGCGAGAAAACAACCTTTCACTGCCATTGAAAACACTCCAAGTGGTCTTCCTAAATCATTTCTCGCAACACAATACAACAACACAACCCATATCAATCCTACCCTCACCAGTAAAAAGAGCAGCATCAGTATATTGATCTTGATTGTCCATCCACTAAGTTTTCCACACGCCTAGTTTTCTCAATTCCTTTAACACTAATTAAAGTAAATGATAAGTTTGGCATATTTTTTTTAAACATTAGTTATTTTATTGCAGTTTTAAGTATTATTGTTACACATTGTGTTATTCGATTTAGATAATATAAATTTATATTTTAAAAAATTTATTTATGTATAGTTTGATTTGTATATATATGGACAAAAACTACATAGTGGCAGTCGAAGTCCAAAGGAAAATGTATGGTACCCATGCCTAAATGTGTGGGTTAAAGTCATGCTCTTTTCATTCTGAATATTTTTCTGATTCCAAAGTGGTGCTTTAGTCTAGTGTTCTTTTCCCAAATGTGTAGGTTTAGTCTTGCTATTTCATTCTACACTTTTTTCTCGGATATTACTGATCATTATTGTAAATGGAATTGTGAATGATGAATATGACTAGAATTTCTTTTTAACATAATTCAATTAGTTGAGTCAGCAAACTTCTTTTGGTTGTCTATGAAATGCTCCCAATTATTTATCAAAAAATAATAATATCAAGGTGCACTAAGGCCAACCATTCCAATTTATCTTCATTTTTCATAAAGGTCATGATAGAGGTATAAAACAATTATCAATTATTTTTCTAATAGCTTAAGTTTTATAAAGAAGTGATGACTAATAATTTCTAATACAAGTTCTGAGTTAGAAGTCTTATGTTCAAAATTTAATAATTTCAATTATTGAATTGCACAGTGCAAATAGTTAATACTTGTGAGTGATAGAATGATAAATGTATAAAAGTATAGTTAGTCATTTTTTAAACAATTTAAATTTTTGAGAGAATTTATTTACCAATAATTTCTAATAGTTCAAACCATCGAGTCAAATCCCTAGCAAAAATAAGGTTAAATCAAATTGCATAATGGTCATTAAAATTTTTACCGCTTTACTAAACGACATGTGTTAACGTTTTACTTCGTATACCAACTCCATAAAAAAGCACAAGGTATTATATGTAGGGCATATAGCTAGAGCAAAAGCACAGTAATACAGTGCATGCGAAGTTGAATGACGCTTATATTTCAACTACCATTTGACTTAGAAGCTTGTAGAAATTGCTTTTGAGAAACAATATTCTTCTTTGGTATCTTGTAAAGGTCTTATTCGGAAGTGATTTAAAGGTCAAAATGGCATCTACATATAATACATAATCAAACTAATCTGAAATAGCATTACGTATATTATTGATACTTATTTGGTTATATTTACAGATTGTATGTACTTACATCAGTTTATATATAGTGTATAGATATAATTAGATACGTATACATGTACAAATTTATACGTAATCTAAACCAAAATTTTAGATCAATATAATAATATACAACTTATACACATCTTTATTGAACATAAGTTTGTAGACAAAAATGCGATAAAATGAAAAAAAATTAGGTTGAATTGTTCATAATTTTTAATTTTTTATATCAATAATGTAGAATTGAAAGTGCACTCCTGCTTGCGGTGCGTTATGATCTTTTCAAATTACATCAATTTATTTTAATATAAATGTACAATGAGTCGTCTTATTTCATCATATATTCTATTTAATATACTTAATTGGCTAATGATTTAAAATTGTTTCATCCCGATTAATCAAGACTAATTTGAGTTCTAGTGTGCCTCAAATATAATATCTCATATTTTTCTTTCCATTAAACTTTCACATTAAAGATAATCAATTTTTTTTCTCATTGTTGTATACTGTATTTTTGCTCTCTTCCATCTTTGTAGTTTCTTCTATATTTAAGTCTCAATATAAATAAATATTTTAATTTTTTTTATAAAGATATACATATGATTATTGTATATTATAAGAAAATGATATATATTTTTTACGAATATAAGGACGTGACAATCTTTATCATTGCCTTGACTCATGCCATTAAAATGTGAATTCTATCCCTTCTTTTTATTTTTCTCATCTTTACTTTCACCGGGATAATCCTACAAGCTATCGGTCCCATAGAATTGACAATCTTAGTTATTCGAAACTCTTTCAAAAGATGCGAGTTCATGAGTTCTTCATATATACGTTTGGTTCAATAAATAAAATACAAAGTTATATGCTTTCCAAAATTTGAAGTTATATAAATTTATTTTCATATAATTATACTAATCACATAAATAATTTACAAATTAATATTGAATATCATTTAAGTTCCAGATGTGCTAGTTGTCTAGATGATCTCAAAAGTACTAGTGGGTATTGTATGAATAATTTAATATTTTGCAATCCAGTGCCCCTGAGTTCATTTGATATATCCACGTGTAAGGCTAAGATAAATTCTATAGCTATTATAAGTAAGTGTTGTAGAATAACTCATTCTCTCATAATCTTTTCTACAGTTCCTCTTTTCTCTTTCATTTTATATTGTTTTCTTTGTTTTAAATCTATCGACGAGGGACAGGAACCAAAATATTTTTATTTATTTTGCCTAATATTTTCATAGACCATAGTTTGTGAGTTGTTTTAGTATAAATGCACTTTTTTTTCTTCCCTATTTTACTTTTTAAATAACATTATACAACTCATATATTTTAAAAATTAAACTCTTAACTTTAACTTTACATGCCTCATAAGTTGACTTTGATGATACTTATCTACAATTGCTTAGACAGTAAATGCATTCTTCTTATAATCCAAATTTTGACATATATTATTGTAAGTCATTTCCTCTAATACTCCTGTATACATAAATAAATACATAAAATATTTGCACACACTTTATAGAAGTGTAAATTAGTATTGGATGTTCCCTTATCTTACGATAAAACCAATTAATTTTAAAAATACATCTCATTTTATCTCACTTAATATTTTATTTTATTATTTTCGTGCTTTGAAAAGTATTTATGTATTTTGTAGGTTGCTGGGCTCTTAGAAGAATATTGGATTAAAATGATTCAAAAGGAGTGAAAATTGAGTAACAAGAGCCAAATAATGTAAGCGTTACATTAAGAGTCAGCAATTATGTAAAGATTACATACAAGGCGAGCACAACAAGACGAGTTGCGGTGAAAAAATATGTTTGCCGCGGCAAGAAAATCTAGAGTTTCTATACTGGGGATGAAAAACAAGGCTCGCCATGGCGGGAAAATTTTTGTGCCTCGGCAGTGAGCTCTTGAGTTTTACTTTGGGAGCAAAAAAAAAATTAACTTATGCCACAGTGAAAGAAAATGCGCACCGCAGCAAGACAGCCCCTGTTTTATATACCAGCCCAGAAATTCAACACGCGCCACAGTAGGATAAAATGTGTGCTGCGGCCCGCGTACCAAAAATGCCCAAAAATCCTAACACGCGTGTGTTTCTTCATTCACCTATAAATACCACACTATACTTCTCCTAAACACAAGTTTTCACAACCAAATTTCCTCCACCTTTAGCTGCTGTGACAGTAAGAATTTTCACCTAAAAATAAGTGCAAAATTAAGAAAAGATCCTCTATTGTTGAAGCTACTCTAAGGAATTGAGAAAAATGAACCAACTAACTTCAAGGTTTTTGAGCTAAAGGATTTATTAGGGTATTTTTATTGTAATATCTTTTTCTTTTTTTTGATTTTTTGTTTGTCTCTTATGACTAAATTAATTGACACTAATTTAGTTATGGTTGGCTAAATTGTTTATTTAAGATATTAGTATTGTTTCCAATAATTGGGAGAACAATTTTGTAATTTAATGATATAAGAGTTTTGGATTTAGTTCTTAATATTTCTGATTATAAATTAATGATGGGCCAAATCTTGATTTGTAGTTGGAGAAAATATGTTAGAATTTAAGCATTAAAAATGTCATATTTGCTTGATTGTACATTATAAATAAGTGTCTAATTTGATTGTATTAATTTGTGTTAAATTAGGTGGTTATAATATTTTCTTGCACTAATTTTAATTAATTAATTAATGGTCCGGATCAAAGAATTAATTAATTAATTGTAGTGAAAATTGTCATTGATTTGGAATTTTTTAGGTTTAGCGAAAAAATCATTAAATTTGACTTTTAATTGAATTGTTTAATTTGTTTTTTTCATGAATGGATAGCGAACTAAGATTCTTATATACATTCGTAATCCTTTCCTTGGCTGTGATTTCTTTTATTTGCAACTTATTTTAGTTATTGCCTTAAATTAGAATTTAAATCACTCAATTCTTTGAGAGACGATCTTAGAAGCATATTTATCACTCATTACAAGTGATTCGTGCACTTGCGAGCTTTTTATAAAATACAAAATTTAATTATCAAGTCATTGTGCATCAAATTTTTGACACCATTGTCAAAAAATTGGCGTTTTAAACTCATATCTTCTAATGATACAAATTTTTATATAATTTTATTATTTTATACTATATAATATAGTTAATTTTATTATCAAACACATATAAGATATTTAAATAAACATGCAATAAAAGGTCAAAATTGTTAATTTGTTTACTAATAAGGAAAGAGAATGAGAGAAAAATGAGTCATTTTCAATCATATGTAATTGCAAAAGTATGATATAAAGGAATTAAGGACCCCATAAATTTGGGAGTCATTCTCATTAATTATTTCCCTACTCCCCCTTATATTGATTCTCTTTTCAAATTTATAAAATATAATTACAAAAATATTTTTTATTTTAATATTTGTTTTTATACATATTTTTCATTTATTTTTAAAAGAATATTTAAGTAAATTAATATTTTTATTTCGATTTCTTGCAAATTTTAGTAAACACAAAAGAAATGGAATGAGTTTTACACTCCCTTTCCTTCCAATTTCAATTCATGTTTATTCTTGTTCCGATTGATTTCCATTACAGGTTAGTAAATACGAATTTTCCATAAGATGCAGGTTATTTGACATAATGGAGTTGAAAGAAAAAGTGCAAAATTGATTAATCGAGTATGACACCATATAATATATATTTTTATCATCAAATAAAACTTCTATTGAGAAGAGATGCTCACTCTTATCCCACTTCATTGATAAGTTGATAGAGTTGTAGGATTTCTAAATTGATCCACCCATCATAATTGCACACAGAAACATGATGAGAACGCTATCACTTAATACATGCGAGCAAAAATTTAGCCTAAATTATCACTCAAAGCAGTACTCAAACTTGCACCTTCAAGTTTACTAGCTTTGTTGGTGCCATAGTTGGATTAATCCATTATAACGTCACCATAATTGCAAGTGAATTAAAGAAAGAAGATGGTCCCTCTCCAATCAAGCTAGCAAGATTAGTACTAGACAATATCATGAATCAATTAAAGAAGAAATATTATCTTAATTGGAGTGATTCATTTTAGATGGATACCATGGGATTATATTGAGGTTGCATCTGAAATAGAAAAGGAAAAAAGAGAGAACTAAATAACTCCTTTTTCTTTTTGAAAGGATAGCTAGCTGAAACAGATCACCAATATCATTTATTAGTATGTCATGTTGTATAATACAAATAGTTAGTAAATATGTTTGATAAATAATTTACATTTTACTCGATAAGTTCTTATATTTTTAATTATTTTTATTTATGTATTTATTGCACAAGATAATTCAACGAAAGGAACACGGATGAGATGACATTTACATTATTTTAAATTATTAGTATATAAAAAAAAAGTGTTTAAGTTGACACATTTCAATTCTACTAATCATCGATCTTGTGGACGTGTGAATATAAATTAAAAGCAAAAATGAAATCTTAATATTTCAATGCATTGTCTTTTATTGGTGTATTTTATGCTTTTTTGTAGTTGGAGGCAGTTATGGCCTACAAAGCTATGACTTATTTCCTGAATTTTGTGTGATTGATAATTTGGGCAATCAAAATCAATTAATTGATAAAAAAAGTTGTGGTTGACAAACAAGTTTTTCTCTATGTACGTGAGCAGAGTAAGAGAAGGTTTTACTTTTTAGTTATGAGATCGAGCTCTATATCTATTCAAATTTTTGCTTTTGTCCCAAGCCTATGTGGTTTCACATGAGCTACATGCACAAATTTCTCGTAATATGTCCCAATATTTGGACAAAGTACAATATTCATTAATTAATTTATGAGTGGCTGCAAATGTTAAATACCTACACATAATTTGTTTAGGGTGGTTTGCTTGCATTTTATTTTTTATTTTTTAATTTTTAATTTTAATTTTTAAATTTTAAAATTAAATACACTTGATAACTCATTTTTAATTTCTATTTTCTAAATTTTGAAATTTTATTTTAAATTTTACCCAAATTTTAAAATTAAAAAAAAAATTTAGTTTTGAAATTTAATGTTTTTTTATTTTTTGATCATAAAAATGAATAACCTAACCACTTTCAGACATACTTATTAATCTAGTCCTTTAACTCAAATTCAAAACAAAAGAATTAAAAATTAAAACATGATACATTGGTCAATAGTGACCAGTAAGTCATGACACCACAATTCGAATTTACTCACTCATGTCGGCAAGTTTTAAGCACAATAAACATGATGTACTTTTGCTACGAGAGTTCTAAAACTCTTTGGACTCGCCTTCAAGCATCTTGCTATTCTACCTTCTCTCTTTAGCTCAATTTAGGTCTTACTCTCATCCTTTTTCACGAGCAATATGTAACAAACTCTTTTATACTCCATTGTATTAGATTTTTTATTTCTCAACGTCGACTTACTCTTCATTAACAACCCACTTTAAGAGGCATGACATCGTAGAATATTATATATTTTTTTTATGCTTAAATAAAATACTGGCAAAGATTATAAGTTCAGAGAGAAATTTTAATAGTTGAGTTTGAGCTATTACGTACATTTTTGTCAAGGTTATGTGTCATGTAAGTAGATTTTGTGTTATAACAGTAATTGTTTTAAGTATATCGTTGTTTATACATTGTTAAGTATGAAAATTCGTAGAGATATTCAATGAGCAAAAGATTGGTTTAATAAATTAATAAGTTAAAAAAATTAGTTCATATGAACTCAAATAAATTAGCTCTTTTAGTTTATTAGCAGTCCACGAACTCATTAACAAAATTTATTTATTCATGATAATATTTTATAGTTACAGTAATGTCACTGTGAAAAATTTTAATTATCATATATTACTTCTTTTTTTCTGACAAAAATATAATTAAAAGTTAATAAAAAAAATTATCAAAAATAATACCCCTAAAATTTATAATAACAAAATTAAATTTAGTTTAAATATTATTCAATTAGACGGACGTTAAAAAAAATGATGTAAAAGTTATTTTTAAATTGTAAAAATATATGATTTAATCATAAGAGATGCTATTTTTGTTATTATAAATTTTGAGAGGTATTATTTTTATTTTTTTTAAATTAATATTTATACTAATATTTTTGTTCTTAAAAAATTATAAATATCTTTTATTTTGTGTTGTTTTATTTTAAAAAAAAAAATGATCTAATTTATGAATTATTTAATTTAATTTTATTTAAAAATAATTTGAATTAAAATTAACTGACATATAATTTAGATACGTTAAATAAGCTCTACTTAAAATAAGGTGGACCTAATTTAGCTCATTTAAAGCTTCTAAAGATATACGTTATACTTTTGCAAGATACTGAATTATACATTTTAAAACAAGATAAGGTAAACCAATTTCCAAATTCTACTTGCGATGAAGAGAAATTTTATTCTTAATTCTTTTTATGGGTTTTCACTTTTACGGGAAATTTGACAAATCTAGCAAAATCTTGAGTAGAAAGAATATAATTGGGATTTGGGACAACTCAAATCAAACTACTAGCGTGTTCAATAAATTTTATAGAAAAAAGGATAAAAAGAAAAGTGAGAAAGCTAATTAACAAAGAACTGATTGCCAAAGATACAAAATCTAGTGTCAGAAAATGCGTTAGTAATAGAGTTAGAGTAGTGTTATATTTATTAATTATTAAATAATATATTAATTATTAATTAAATATAAAATTTAAAATATGAAATAAAAAATAATTATGTAATTTTTTATTATTAAAAATTAATTAAATTATATTATAAAAATTATAATATATATTAAATTATGATAAAAAAAATTATTTTAAGTAATATCATTATGCTCTTTGATGTCAAGAATTTAAGATGTAAAGGACTAAAGGAAAAAAAAAAAGAGAGTATGGTGCAATATGTTACATATATAAAATTTTATTTTTAATTATTTTTTTTAAATATATATATATATATATATATATATATATATATATATATATATTAAAAAAATTAAAAATAAAATTAATTAAATAACTAAATTACGATAAAAAAAAAATGAAAATGTCTAATTAACAAAGCAAAGGAAAGAGAGATAGACACATGGCGCAAATATTCTCATATGATTCTTTTAGATGATATAAGCGAATCGAAAGCTACTGTTAATTACAGTGAAGGGCACAAGTATAGAGAAGACGTTTCCTTTGGATATTTCATTTTGCGAATCCAAGGAAGAGAGGCTTTAATTTGCAATATATAAGGATTTGGGAATGACAAGTGTTATTCGTTTATCCATATTGTATATGCTTTTAAAATTATAAAAGAAAGCAAAAATATAGAAAAAGGGGTATGCTTATAATTTTGCAAGGAAAAGTTAGGTTTTTTTATTATTATGAGAAAATATAATTCAAAATGAAAGTTATATGACCATATATAACCTGAATCTTCCCAAATAAAACAAAGAATGTTGATTAAACATTCAATTTCATAAATTTTTATGATTTTTTGTCTAAAGAAGAAAGCTTTCTTGCATTTGCGGAGTCTAGTATCCACCAATTTGCTTTTATTGAATAAATGATTACATACTTGCACAATTGCACTTTGCTATACAACAATAATATGATAAATGCAAATTTTCTCATCAACTTAGACTTAGTAGTACTCCTCATTGTATGGAATAATATTTTAAACCATTTAAAATAATTACATTTTCTCTAGTCCATCAAAAGGGCTAGGGCTACGATATACTAGGGTTTAGTATTAAATTATTTTTAGTAAAATTTTTATATAATATGACTTGAAACAAGTGTGGGGAATGTTATTGATAAATATTTTAAAGAGTGAAGATTTTTTATTATAAAGAGACATACAAGATTTGAACTAATAATTTCTCGATAAATATTAAATCTTTATCAGATCATAACTTAGCAATTAATAGAGCTAAATTAGTAAACAATTCGGTACATAAATGACTTAATTATTTAATCAATTTTATTTTTAATCTTATAAAAAAAAAAACACATATTAGTTTTCGTTATAAGAAAAATTAAACCTTTTTTTTTAAAGATGTTTAAAATAAAAAAGTTATCAAATGTAATTAAACAATTAGTAAACCATAAACAAGTGAGCAAACATCTAGATAGGAGAAACATGATTCTATTTCATTAATTTCGTCTTTTTATAGGATAATTCCGATGCCATTAAAACTAGTTAAAGAGCATAAGGATCGACCTTTAGCTGACAATGACACCACCTTGTAAACCAAGGCTTTTAAAGAAAAGACGACAAGATCTCAGCCACTATCTCTTCCGTTGAATAAGCATTTGACACCTACAAAGAGGCCATATGGAACCCCACCAAATTCTCTCCTTTTCTACTCATTTCTCAGGCACTCGATCCTAATGAAATAAAGGGGATACCCTATAAAGAAAAACTCATGATCAGACGATAAAAATTAATACCAACCAACGGTGGTGCTGGGGCCAAAACGTTGACGCTAAGAATGAGTGAGGTGTGCAGCCGATATACAGTTTAATTTTTGAAAGCTACATGTCTCTTCGAACGAACTGTAATACAAGTCTTACTATTCTAGCCCATAGTGATGTCTGGTCAAAAAAGTGGAAAAATTATGGAGATTTCTTTGGCCTCGGGTGATAATCCTAGGTGGTAGGATAGTGTGCAGTAATTGTCTTATTTTTTAAGCCTAAGTGAGTCTTTTCTAACCAATTAAAAAACAAAGGGTAAAAATTAATTATAAAATAAATTTTTTTATGAATTAAGAAATATTGTAGTTAGGAGTTTCAAATTTTAGCTCAAATCATAACTGAATTAATAAATTTAATTTTTAAAAGGGAAGAATCATCTAATCTAATAAAATTGTTAAATTAGATTAGATTAAATTGAGTGTATTAATTTTTGTGTTCTACTATTTTTTTTTTAAATTGTCAATTTTTTTAAAAATGTTTATTTTCAATAACTAAACAAATATTACATTAAATTTTATATTTTAACAATTGCTAAATTAGGATCTAAGATGATTTTGATTTTTTTTTTTTTGAAAAATAAATAAACAAAGATAGATAATACATAAACTAACACAAGTATTTATTGTTTTATTTTGTATAAATTTAAGCATAGAGCATGCATAAACAAATCCTAAATCTAAACAATAAACATGTGAGTAAATAAATAATAACATGACTTATTTATATGATATTTTTAATTCAAATTTGAGAGAAAAAAGGAAAATAATTATATAAACAATTATAAAATTATGAGATTTATTTTTTATTTTAACTTTTTTATTTAATAAAATGATTATATTAAAATAAAAATAATGTAATATTTGATATAAAATATGTTAAAAATCATCACCACTTCTCTCTTCTTAATAGTTCTCAATTATTCTAGAAATATCTCTGAAGGACCTAGAAGGTGCTGGAAGATTCTAGAAGGTACTGGAAGATTCTAGAACATGCCAGAAGATACGTGGAGAATGTAGAAGGTCCCGGAACATCCTAGAACCTGGATGAAGAAACTAGACAATCCTAGAGTATTCTAGAGTTGGCTAGAAGATTCTAGAACTTAGTAGTAGTTATGTAGAACAATTTAGAAACTATCAAAGATACATGTAAATACATGTAGAAAAATCTAGAAGGTTGTATACCATGTGTATATATAGGTGATGGGTTTAGTTGTGTAGTGTGTGTTAGTTAGTGAGTTGCAAGTTTCCTATTGAGTGTTTGTATTTCTCTTCAAGTTGTGAGAGGCCTTTAGAAAGTGTTGTAATATCTTTTATTGTGTGGGTATAATACAAGTAATTTGTTTACTTGTTTGGGTCCAATATTAGTAAATTTAGAGTTGTGCACTCTAAATTTTTTTCAACAAAATAAACATAGGTTGAATCGATTCCTATAAATATTTTTGTATCAAGAACCAATTCAATTCATTATGGATTGATTTTACAATTTTTAAATTTAAACTAACTAATTATAGTGAGAATTAAAATCGAGTAACTTGAGTTAAGTTAAATGGGATTAAATTAAATTGAATAATATTGGTCCTTTTTTAATACCCCTAATTGTGATGGGTCTTGTTGGAGTTCTTATTAATTCAACCTCCACTCCTTACACCTTAGTGGGATAATGATAATCTTACTTTAATAATAATATTAATAACTTATTTTATTAATATTTTTTTTTTTTGAGGCATTCCATTAATAGTTAGAGAAGTTCATTTAATAAGCTCAACAAAGAGAGAGAAAAAAAAAAACATATATTTATACAGAAAGTACATATATAAATTAGATATAAAAATATTTATATGTTATATATATTAACATATTATTTTATAATTAATTTAGTTACGTAGCTTACGGAGCTTCAATACAATACGGCATAAAATATTCCCCGTGCACTATATAATACATGGGTCATGAAATGACAGAGAAATAATTATTTAATTTGGATGATGTTTTTGCTGTCAAAATTTGGACCCATGTAGTCCATTTCTTCTTTCGCTGTCCTACACGCAATATCAATCTACAAAACAGCGACTATGTGACTATAAGCATAATTTTCCAACCAATGTGTTAAACTTTTAGAGAACTCTAGTAGATTTGTTTCCTGTTCAAATATGATTTTTAAGAAAAGGAACAAATGCCTTCTATGTCGTGCTTGCTATAAGAAGAAAAAAAATTGTAATAAAGCCCCAAAATCCACAACATGCTTTTACATTATTTATTTTATAATACTTGTCAAAATTATTAAGTAAAATAAAAAATAATTTATTTTGTAAAGTACCTTAAGTTATATATATGTGTGCAAAAACGTTTGCGTAACATTCCTCATTTGGGAATACATTACTAAAAAATTGGGTTCTTTTGCCATGTAGTTTATGGTAGTACCTGAGTCATGTACACATTTTATATGGAACTTTAGGGCATTTTCTGTTAAATTTTAAAATATAATATATTTAATAAAAAATCATATGTTTATTCATAAGTCAATTTACATCTCTCTACTTTATTTTCTCTATATAATTTCAATTTCTTTTTCCCGTATTATTTAACATGGATCACTATATTAGCTAAAATCCCTTAATAAAAAACCAAACTAATGATTTTTGCATAAAATAAAAGAAAAAATAACAATAGTGTTTAGTCTTTTAGTTTAAAAAAATATTTTTAAGTTATTTTATTTGTGAAAAATATGACAAAAAAGAATAAAGTTAACTTTTCATCTAATATTGTTAAATCTAACAGAATAATATATGTATACATGCATTATTACATTTTTCAATAGATGTATACATAAAAAATTACTTATAATTATTTTTTCAAAAAAACTCTTTCAAATTTAAAAAAAATCAATAAAAATTTTATTGTCTAATATCTAAAGTCACTAATTAATCACGAAAGAAATTGTTTAAAATTGGATATTTTTTAATTAAAAATTACTTCATTATATATATCTATCGAAAAATACAAAATACACTATTCTGTTAGATTTAACGAAAAATTGTATAAAAATTAAATTTGTTCTTTTTTAACACCTTTTTTTTTAATACAAATTAAAGGATTTAAAAATATCATTTTCATGAGAAAAAGACTTAAAATACATTTTATTAATTAAAGGTATTATTTTAAATAAATAGACCATTTTAACTCTCTGAGCACTCTCATTCTTTCACTTTATACAGCAAAATGGCTTGGCCATAAACAACATAACAAATGCTCTTAAGCCACGTATGGGTAAGGAAAAGCTAAAGCCTGGAAGTTAAACCGTATATACATCACCCCTAGTCGACCCATTATTAATACTACTACTCATTTATGGTCTCTTTGTAGCAATACGTAGTTGCTTAAATGGTCCTTCCCAAAGGTATTATTTTCATATAAATCTTACCAAAAATTTCTTCTTCTCGTGCCCCCTCACTTTATATACAATTCACATGACTTGTTCTTGCATGTGAGCTGTGATCAACCTATACACTTATCTTTCTCTTCTCCTTCATTAATTCTTAGAACTCATATATACTATCTCTTAACTTCTTTAATTCTCAACATCCCATTTGCTTGAATTTCATTATAAGTTCTTAAGGTCTTTGATTCATACTATAGTTCATTCGAAATGATGCCTCCAGAACAAGAAACTAACAGCATGAGAATAGACACACCACCACATAACATTTTGCTCACAAATCTTAACCGCTCTGAGAATGGTTCGGTAGTTCATGCCGAGCCATCATGCTCTTCCCCAACCAATAAAATTGTTAACTCACCTTTGGATGGTTCTACTGAAATGCAAGTCCAAAAACATAATCCACAACAATCACTAGGCTCTGCTAGACTCTCTGTTTTCCTTGAATCTTTGCACCCTGTTACTCTTAAGGTATGTTATAAAATATAAGTTCTACTAATTAGTGTAATTAATAATATCATGCACGTGCTGATGTACTTACAAAAGTAAAATATTTTTGTAGTTTGAAGATGTGGCTTATACAATTAAACTAAAACCCACCAAAGAAAGTTGCTGTTTTGCTTCACAAGAGCCCAAAAAGACAAAAACACTACTTAATGGAGTGAGTGGGATCGTTCGACCCGGCGAGTTACTAGCAATGTTAGGTCCATCAGGCAGTGGCAAAACGACACTTTTAACAGCTTTAGCTGGTCGTTTGCCTGGAAAAATTTCTGGATCAATTTCATACAATGGGAAGTCATTTTCAAGCTCAATGAAACGTAAAACTGGTTTTGTTACTCAAGATGATGTTTTGTATCCACACTTAACAGTTTTAGAGACTTTAACATATGCTGCTTTGTTAAGGCTTCCAAAGAAATTGACAAAAGAAGAGAAAATTGAACAAGTTGAGATGATAATTATGGAGCTTGGTTTAACAAGGTGTAGGAATAGTATAGTTGGAGGCCCTTTGTTAAGAGGGGTTTCAGGTGGGGAAAGAAAACGGGTCAGTATTGGACAAGAGATGTTGGTAAACCCGAGTCTTTTGTTGCTTGATGAGCCTACGTCGGGCCTCGATTCGACCACAGCTCAGCGAATTATCGCTACTTTGAGAAGGCTGTCACGTGGTGGCCGGACAGTGGTGACCACCATCCATCAGCCTTCCAGCAGGCTGTATAGGATGTTTGATAAGGTGTTGGTTTTGTCTGAGGGTTGCCCCATTTATTGTGGGCCTACTGGTCGGGTCATGGAGTATTTTGGGTCCATTGGATTTGTTCCTGCTTTCAATTTCATGAACCCTGCTGATTTCTTACTTGATCTTGCCAATGGTATGCAATTTTTCTCTTTATGATTAATTATATAGTTAAGGTTCAACTGTATAGTTTCTGTCTTTTATACATAATGTTTCATTTTTAATCTCTATTCCATGCAGTTGACGTAATTTTTTTTTATAACATAAAAAAGAAAAAACACGTGTTTAACTCATATTTAAAAATGTGTTAGCAAATATGTTTTTCTTTAGTATAACATAAAAAAAATGATTTTTTAATGATAATTAAAAATTAAACTAATTGAATATCTTTATCATATAAAAATAGGAAGAAATAATGAATTAATTTCATAATACTTATTACCAATTAGATACTTCCAAGTTAATTTAAATTGGGTTCCAAACAAAACTTCGAACATAAATCCTTCGATGTTAGTAGTTCAATTTATTTCAGAGTTATGCATTTAAATAAAAAATTGACATCTTTGTACCTGTCAACTTCAATAACTGTCTTAAGCAACTTAGAGAAACTTTTAGTGGTAAAATGTGTAGGTAATTGTTCATTTCGGCAACAAACTATAATGCTTTCGCATCGACTATGTTAATTAGGAAAGTTTTTAAGCACGATTTGAAAGGTGATTATCCAGCTGTGTCTATAGTGAAAAAGGTATATATATATATATATATATATAATTGAAACGAATGAGAAACCTCACAGTTGTAAAGGTCAAATTAGAGGACCCATTGAGCTTTGATAAGGGATTAGAGATCTCTTAATAATAATTGTGATATGGTCAACCTTTCTTTAACATCATTCAACTTTGTTTCTTACCTCCTCATCACTTTACTATTTTAAATAGGAAGAAGAAAATAACATCATTCAATGTATTTTCTTCTTAATTTTTTTTGGGGAATTGCAGGTATAGCACCTGATATGAAACAGGATGATCAAGTAGAGTCTCACCAAAAATTGGAGTGTCATGATCATGATCAAAATTCAATTAAGCAGAACTTGATATTATCTTACAAAAAGAACTTATACCCTGATTTGAAGACTGAGATTTACAAAAATTACAAAGACCCACATTTCCCAACATCATCATCAAGAGGAGGTAATTCAAATATGTCATTTATTGTTTGACACATTTTAGTAACTCTATTAGCTCAATGAATGATGAAAATTAGCTACTGTTATTGTGCAGGTGATGAAAATCAATGGGTCACTAGCTGGTTCGAACAATTTAAAGTGCTGTTGAAAAGGGGTTTAAAAGAAAGAAAGCATGAGTCTTATTCTGGTTTAAGGATTTTCCAAGTCATGTCTGTGGCAATTCTGTCAGGTCTTTTATGGTGGCAATCTCATCGTTCTCATATACAAGACCAGGTATCTACTCTGCTTTTCAATCTCATTTGAAACAATTCTAAACTAGACTTATTTTATAACGTGTTTTTTTATATTTAAACTTTAGTTTTAGAATTTAGTATTGTTAGGGCTTGTTTTTAACCAATTCTGTTTTCAAGCTCCAGGTTTTGAAATTACATTTTTGAAATAAGTATTGTCTAGTAGTTAATTCTATTTTCAAGTTCAAATTAAGTTAGAATTCAATAACATTTTTACACACATTTTTTACCATTTTTGAAACGTAAAAAAAAAAAAATCAAAACTATATTATAAGTTTTCTTTTCTTTTCATTACTTGCATTTACTTTTCCTTTGTTGTAACTTAAGATGTAATGAAATAAGAAAATAAGACTTTTAACAGACGAGTTTTTTTTTTTTTGCTTTTTCTCAAGATGAATTGAAAAACTGACGACAGAACACGGTACAAAAACTAGTTTTGTTTTCCATTTTCATTTTAATAGAAAGGATTTTGAACTTTAAAATAGACTTTTTTTTTTATTTTCAATTTTTGCTTTATAACACTTATGTTCAAACTCGAGTTTATGAATTTAATATTGCTGACTAACTAGTTCTGTTTTCATATTTCATTTAATTGAAAATAAGTTCCGTTTTCTAGCCAAATTTTGAAAGTTTTAGAAAATAAGTTTTTAGAACTTGTTTTTTGTTTTTGAAATTCAAAATTCCACAATTAGTATTAAATATAAAACAAAAATAAGAAAAAGAATATGGAACATGGAAACAGTTTTACCACTAGTTTTATGTAAACTAACTGTTTTAGTATTTTAGAAAATAGATCACCATAATAAAACAAAACTCGTTACAAATTGAGTTTAAGTGAACATGCATTTTGTTGTAATGTAGTAATAAATAAAGCTATAGAACTCCTATTTTTGGCTCTAACAACTTATCTAATGATTCTTGACAGATTGGACTTCTCTTCTTCTTCTCCATATTTTGGGGCTTCTTTCCATTATTCAACGCCATTTTTACCTTCCCACAAGAAAGACCAATGCTTATAAAAGAACGTTCGTCGGGCATGTATCGTCTATCTTCGTATTATTTCGCAAGAGTAGCTGGTGATTTGCCAATGGAACTTGTTCTTCCAACAGCTTTTGTAACAATTACTTATTGGATGGGTGGTCTAAAGCCTTCACTAATCACATTTACACTAACCCTTTTGATAATGCTATTCAATGTGTTAGTAGCTCAAGGTTTAGGACTAGCTCTTGGTGCTATTCTAATGGATGTTAAACAAGGCACAACTTTAGCTTCAGTGACTATGCTTGTGTTTCTATTAGCAGGAGGATACTACATTCAGAACATTCCATCATTCATAGCTTGGTTGAAGTACATGTCATTTAGTCACTATTGCTACAAGCTACTTGTGGGAGTACAATATTCAATAAATGAGGTCTATAATTGTGGACATGGAATTCATTGTAGGGTAGTGGACTTTCCTGCTATTAAGTATCTTGGTGTTGATAATTTGTGGGGGAATGTTGTTGCTTTGGTTGTAATGTTAATAGCTTATAGGGTTTTGGCTTATGTGGCTTTGAGGATGGGGCAACCTCACTGACTCTTTGACAATGAACATATCAGAAACTAAATGTCGAATTCAAACTAAATTAAGGATCTAAAGAAGTTATTCTTGTGTGCTGACTTGGTTATGTCCAAACTGGATGTAGATTATTTCTTTTAGAAAGAATGTCATTAGTTCATTTAGAAGTTTATATTATGTTATTGATTTGTAATTTCAAGCACATGTCATTTATATTATTAAGACTCATCCCTTACAGAAATTAATAATCTAATTAATACTTTTTTTTTTTTTTTTTTTGTGAAGTATATTGCATATTAGTTTTTCATACTTTTTTGAATTATAAATACAAATACGAAATGATAGTCGGTTCCATTTATAACAGCTTTTTATTTTGGAGGAAAGTAGTTTTAAAGTATTTTTAAAGTTGAATGGCAATTTTTATGACAAGTGCTTCAAAATTTTGAAAAATATTATTTATATTTTTAAATTAAACCTTACTTTTTTTAAAAAAAAAATAGTTTAAGATGCGTTTTCCTATGTGTTTTTTTTTTTTTTTTTTTTTAAAGTAATGTTCATTTCCAAGGGACTATACCACCGAACTCATATAAGTTCTCACAACCGTTGTTGTAAGACATTACTTATTTTTTAAAAATATATGTAATGTATTACGTATTTTTGTAAGTTAGATGTAAGACCTTATGTAAAAGTACAATGAAACATCCGACAACAATTGTTGAAACTACGGCAAGACCTTTGGTGATGATCATCGAAAACAAAGTGCAAAATTCTAACAAATCCTTAATCTCATTTTATTGAAGTTATGACATGAGAGTATTTTGATATGGAATAATTTTTTCGATAATCAAAATTTTGTTTATAAAGTATGCTATTACAACTTTAGCCTCAACACTCAATTCAAGCTAGAATTGATTTTTATTAGTTAAAGAAAATTTAAAACTTTTAAAAAAATAAAGTTATTCAGGAAAAAATCTTGCCTTGTGTGAGCTACTTTCATTTTGTAAAGAAATATCACTTGTAATTTTTCGATAGTGTGTTTTTTTTATTTTTCAATGCCCATCAACTTAGGAGTTTTAAATGATTTTTTTGGTTGCACTGGGATTCAATCCCTGGCTCTGCTATTTGATACAATAAAAAAAATCAAATACCAATTATTCAAAAAGCTTTAAGTTTATGAAAGATGTGCCTAGCAATTGATATAAAAAAGAGCAATGTTATGCCTAAGCACATTTTATGCAGGATAAAAAAACATAATGAACAAAATTGTATTACAATGAACATATTTATAATGTTCGTCAAAAGTATAGACTCAAAAAATAAAATAAAATGTCAATTTTCCAACAATTAAAGCATTTGTTGGTGATTCACAAGTATATAGAGTGTCAAAGAAGTAATGATGTTGTTGATATTATTCCAAACTTATTCTTTGCTCATCCAGTTTCGATTGATTTATTTAGAGCTTTTACCTTATGTGATTATCATGAATTGTACTTATAAAACTAATAAGTACAAGTTGCCACCTCTTGATATTATTGGGATTACTTTTAGAAATATGACATTCTCTATTGTATGTGCATATCTTGAATTTAAAAAGGAAGATAATTATCATTGGGTTTGGCAGGTTGAAATATTTTATGGATGAAGATATTATGCCCAGTAATATCATAACTAATAAAGAAAAGGTTCTAATAAATGCAATCGTTGAAGTGTTTCCCATGTTGTTTGCTTTCTTTGTAGGTGGCACATTTTAAAAAATGTACTAACAAATATGAAGAAATTATTTAAAGATGATAAAATATGGAAAACTTTTAGCAATTTGTGATGAATTGTTGTATTTTTCAAGTCTATTAATGAATATAATTTGAATATAACTTATCTTGTGAGAAGCTTTATTTAATGCCAATAAGTAATTAATTATGTCAATAATGTATGGTTGAACCTGTACAAAGACAAATTTGTTGCAAGTTGGACAAATTTGTTGCAAGTTGGACAAATTTGTATATGTATTTGGGAAATACAACAATAAATAGGACAAAAAGCATACATATAGTGTTGAAACGATAATTCGAGACATCACAAAACAATTTAATGTCAAATTGAGATAATATTCACCTGTAACTTTAGATTCAACATACAAATATTAAAGCTTCTTTTGAGATGAGCTTGATTACAGTACAACTTCATTTTAATCCAGAATGGTTATACAAGGAGTTGAGAGAGTATGTTTCAAGGACTGTATTATAGCTTGTTTTGAAAGAATCTGAGAGGACAAGTAGAGCAACATTTAATACTACAACTTGTGATTGTGCAGATATTCAAACTCATTGATTACCATATGCGCATGTAATTGATGAATACAAATGATTAAGTCATTTTATTGAGTTGTCTTTACTTCATGGCTCATTGGAGGAAACACAATTTTGCACCCACATCACAAGCTATAGAACTACATTTGGTTTGCACCATTATATATATGTGTGTGTGTGTGTGTGTGTGTGTGTGTGTGTGTGTGAGAATTTTAAGAAACGCTTACACAAAAGTGAAAGTTACAAGAAAATGAAATTTATTAGTGAAAAGAGCTCAATCAAAACTATTAGTTAGATCTTCATGATATACGATTCAAATGCCTAATGGATTTGAATCATATGTAAGATAATTTAATGATGTTTTTGGAGATAGTAGTTGTGGGTTTAGAGTTGTGGCCATTGGAATTGGACTTCGTGTAATATCCCATTCCTTATATTAAAGTCAAATTTATATTTCAAGAATTGTTACGACTTTACTTTCAATGTGTAGAAACAAAATTTAAGAGTTTAATTTTATTATATGCATATGTTATAATAAATTAAAAAGGGCTTAAATTAATTTATTTAATTTTTGAGCAAAGTTATCAAAGTGCTCCTAACCGTTAAAATTTTTCATGTTATGGAACAAGGATATTTCAATCTTTTGACCTTAAAATGATCTCATTAGCACTATCTCCATTTTTATTCTTAATGACACATGTCTTTTTTAAAAGAAAAGAAAAGTTGTTGAGCATGAACCACTAAAAGACACATATTCTTATAGTGAGCTTTGCACCCTTTTTCTTCTTTTCCTTCTTCATCTTTCTTTAAGAGGGATTTGGATAATTGAAGTAGAGTTTTTTCTTTATTCTAACAAGAAATTCAAACTACCATTCAAGTAACATTGGTATGTATACAAAGCTTCCTTCTTTTTCTTTATTTTTGATTAAAAAAAATTTTGAGCTAAATAACATTTTTTTAACAAAAATAAATCATTCATGGGTGAATTTCACAAAAATAATCCAAGAACAAGTTATTTGTGATGTTTTGAATTTTATAGAAAACTATTTTTTGTAAATAAATTTGATACAAAGAATTAGAGTTTTGATATCTTCTAAAAAGCTATGAATTTTTAGTTCATCATGAATTCAACGGTTTGTAATTTAGAGTTTTCTAAGAAAAGTTATACTCATTTAAATTAGAGTTGTTTTATAAAAGTCAAGCTTGAAAAACCCCTTAATATTTTTGATATGTGACATGGTTTCACAGATTAAAATTTGATAAATTATATATTGTTTTAAATCTTTTCATGTCTAGTTTTAGAAACATTTTACGATTTGTTATTTCTTGTTTTTTAAACAAATTTATAGCAATTTAACTAAAAGTATATGCAACTGAGATTGTGTTGAAAAATCCATGTTGAAACTAATCAATATTCTAAGTGATATCTTGTTTTAAAGTTTAAAATGTCTAATTTTTGTATTTTCTTACATAAATAAATTTAGACATTTTTTACCAAAAGTTATATTTGCATTTACAATGAAAGGTTTAAGAGTACCCTAAAATTGTTTAAACTACAAGGATCAAATACAATTAACTATTAACAATCCCTAGTTTAGAAGTGTTAGAGTGCCTTTCAATTTGAATTAAATAAGAAAGCTATGGAGTTATTCTTATTCTGATATAAATTTGATTATTTAGGAAGGACTGAACAAGCAGATCCTACAGTGCATGTAGAGAAACAGTGATATAGTACTGAGTAGATATCTAGTTTCTTTTCTAAAGCATGAATATCATTATTTTAAAACACATTCATATTCAAGAAAAAAATTAATTTATACAAATTGCATGTTTATGAAAAATGTATTTATTTTAAGTAGTATTAGAAGAACAATTACATATCAATTTTAATCCACTTCAATAACTTATATACCATGGAATATATTTTATTTTTACTATCAGAATCAGTCAGGTAAATGTAATATAATTTGCAAGCAAGTTATGATTAAATCAATTTTATTACTTATACTAGAGTTTATACAAGCTTGTAAATTTAGTAAATATTTTATAACTACCAATGTACTTTCTCTCATGTATTTATGATAGTTGGCTTTACTCAGCATTCAGATATGCAGTGGCTTGGTAAGACATCATGATCGACAAATTTGGTCAAGTTCAATTCACTATTATGTTTACCAACTAAGTATGATGTTACAAGTTCAATATGATGATAAGTTCAATTAATTTAATGCGCACATGACTCATGTATCAATGGAGTCAACTGAGCCGTTTTAATGGCTTTATCAATCAAGTTTTTCACACATGTAGTTGAGAGCTAGCGCTAGTGCTAAATGTCTCTTCCGTGTGCAATTAGATCCCTAAGTGCTCATGTCAATAAAAATACATTTTACTTGTATATTGATCATGACACATTATTATATTCTAAAGATTATTGAAAATAATTTTCATCATAATGTCATTTCGTTATAAGTCATAAGCATGTCATTCACAACTTTTACAGGTACCAAAATACAATTATTTTATGAAACTCAAGTTATGCATTTTTTAGTACATTTTTTTTATCATAAAGACTATACATATGTTATTTTTATAAGCATATATTTGATGATAATTCATAAGCATGTCATACATAGATTACATGAGTATTATGTACAGTTATTTTATAAAATTTATCCACTTATTGAGCTTTGAAGCTCACAATTTATATTTATTTTTCTCTTTTAGATAATAGGTTTTGAGGTCACATTACATGAATTTGAAGGCTTACAATTTACCTTTTGTTATATAGTCTAGGTTATTTTTATCTTCTTGTCACGTATATTCTGGCTGTTGTGTTTTGATCTAGTAACCATGGCTATAACTCTTATATGGTATATAGTATGTATCTTACAATATGTAGTTATGTTTGGCCATGAGCCACCTTTTGTATGTGTAAGGTTATATGAAGCTTATTGATTGTGAAAAGTTATACTTTAGGATTGTTTTTATTTTCTTGCAGGGATGATAGTTCAATAATTAGGGGGATTCTGTCCAAATTTTTTTAAACTTCTTATATTAAATTTTCAAGTAAAACTAAAGTCAATTCAGGATGTTAGTTATTATGATTCTTCCAGACATGTCACATGCTTTAGAGTTTCGTTGAGACGGATCTTGACACTTCGAGAAGAAACATGATCTTAAGTTAGGGCTAACATGCTTAGTGAGTCACAAAATTGTCATAAGAAGTCAACTTTCTTAGATGATATTCTTAAAGTTAGAACTCAGATTATTCAAAAACTTTGATTTTAATGATAATTGTAGTCTTGACAAATATATGACATTACCAAACATGAAATAAATTATTGCTTCTATATACAATGTCATGGTGGCTACATTCAATTTACATGGGTCATGAGATTTTTTTTCCTCTTTGTTCTGAAGCACCTGCTAAGTATAAGATAATTATTATATACTTTGTTGATGAAAATTATTTTGTAGGTAATCCAACATTATTCTAATGACATTCTTTACATTTGAATTATATAACTAATGTTAATATGTCAACTTTTTTAATTTCATGTAATGCAGTTAGATTTGTACCTAAGAGCTCCAATACCACATATACATGCAACTTGGCATGCATTCCATAAATTATGTGCAAATGGTTAAATTATACCTTATGCAAAATAAATTAAAGGTTACAAGTCATTGCGACCATTTACAAGTTATACGGTGACAAATCCAACAATTTTTATTAATTTAGATTATGATTATTCACTCTTTCTTTTTAAATATATAGAAGTTTGATTTCTTTTGTTTAGGTATTAATAATATTAATATGATAGTGTGTAAAATTGACGGTATCTATATTTATATTTTTGTTAATATTTTACTTGATTATCTTCATCATAAAATACAAAAATAGTATATAATTTGTACAAAGTTTAAATTATTATTATTTTGACTTTAAGACTTTGATTTTGATGTATCATAAAATTTATAATTAATGATATTATTTTTATTTTATATTAGCTAATATTTTAACAATTTCAATGAAGTAAAGCTCAAATTAATTTACTTTTGTAAAGTTCAAATAAAATTTGTTTATAATAACATCTTACATAAGTATATATTGATACTTGATCTAATATGATAAATTTTTCTTACGTTATAAAATATAATATATGTTATATTTAAATGAGTTAAATGAATCAAATCATTTATTAAAACTAAGTTATACTCTCTAACATGTTTAATAAATGAATTAGATCTAAATCAAAATTATACAGGTCAAAGAGAAATGGATCTACCAAAACTTAATACGACTCATTCGTTTAATAGCTCAATTATAGAATATAAAATTAAAGATATAAAATGTTTAAATAATTATATTGTAATAATTTTACAACTATTTATTAAATTATGTAAAATGTTGAAATAATTATATAATTATTTTTTAAAATAGAGTCAATAATATTATAATATGTGTGTGTATAAATATATATATTCTTATAGATGAATGCATTGTGTTATAAAAAGTATTATTTTATACATATTTTTTAAGTATGAATTTCTATACTTTTAATTGTTTATTTTATATTTTAAGGAAAACATAATTTTTTTTTTTTTTATGGATCTTGTTATTAAGTTTATTTGATAGGTAGATGTACTGAGACAAGCCGTGGATCAATTTAGAAGCCCATACCACAAATGGCATAATTTTGAAGTCCTACTAGACGACACCAAGGACGTGCGACACATCGTTTGCGCATCCCTTCCCATGGAACTTGTCATTTGCTCGCCCATTCCCAAACGGCTCTCAGCGTTTTCCTCACCAGCGCCCGCGTCGTATGGCATCCATTTCAGCCGCATTTGCTGACCCTTTCCCCTAGTGACACATGGACACACGGAATGTCCTCCAATTTATATCATCCAATGCCTCTGCTTTAATCTGAAAATAAAATTCTATTTATCCCATTTAAATCCCGAATAGAGCACCGTCTGAACGAAACAGCAGCCAAACAAAATTGGAGAGAAAATTTATCTATTTGAGTATTTGTCATTCTTAAAAATCTTTCTACGAATATTAAGTAAGAAGATTGAAGATTAGTTTATTTAGTTCATTTGGCTGGATTTATTCGTCAATATTATATACTTTTCTTTAATATTTTATATTTTATTTATGTATGATGAATTATTTAATTTATTTATTAAATTTTGTGAATTTTATAGCTAGTTAAATATTTAGGCTAAATAGTTTTTAAAATACACAAACTTTGCTTTATTTTTATATAAATATATTATTTTAGTTAATTAAAAGTAATTAGTTAACATAACAAAATTTAATCATGAATAAGTACTTATGTATAAATGAGATAAAAATTTGGATATCTTTATAAAAGGAAAATAATGCATGAACCTTTTTGTAAAATGAATAAAAGTTTAGGTACCTCAAGAACTGTTTAGCCAACTATTTAATGTGATTATTGGTGATTCAAAGCTTTAAATTATGATTTATATTTTTTTATGGTATTATTTAATTAAAGTTTTGGATTTTAATTTGATAAAGTGATTAATTCTACCTCTACTAAAACCAAGAATGCATGGCAACATAGTTGACACTTGGAGGGATCAACGATATACTGCTAGTGTGGATGTTGCAGAAACATTAGCGTTAGAAGCGACAGTTACCCATGCTCTAACAATCAAATACAAAGCCATCTATATTGAAGGAGATGCCAAATTTGTCATACAAGCCTTAATGGAAGATGCGCAGGAAGTTATATCACACACAACTGCCAATATCATTCAGGAATTGAAGCTTAGGCTACCACTATTCTCAATGATTTCTATTTGATGGATTCCACGCAAATTGAATGATCGGGCTCATAATTTGGTTAAACCCACTACCGGCTACACATTGATCGCAGCTTCAGTACAAGATCCCTCTTGCTCAAATCACACCACCTTCTTCCCCCCCAACACTCACCTTTAGGCGACCGCCTATCCTTAGTAGCAAAAAAAAAAAAAAAAAAATCAAGCAAGCGCTTCACTCCTTAGTCCATCCTTTTAAAATGTAATGTGGTCGAATTAAATCTAAGTATCTTAAAGGTTATTCAATATATTAGCAACGTTTTAGATTTTATTTTTTTAAGTAATTAATAAATTAATTTTATTAATCTTTTGCAAGTAATAACCCTATATACTATTGTTATATTTTTTAAAAAATAAAATTAAATATATAATAGTTTATTTTGAAACCATTATATCAAATTGATGTGCTTTTAAAGCAGATAAAGAGATATAATTTTCAAAAAAAATAATTCATTATTATATTTAATAAATCATGATATGCTTTAAATTATTATATATAATAAATAATATATTTTTTATTAATTAAATATAAAACTAAAAATAATAAATAATAAAATAATTATAAAACTATTTACTAATAGACCAATTAAATAAAAAAAATTACTAAAGAACTCATAGTTTTAATCAAGTGAGTACTTTAGTCCAATGATTATCGGATTAGACACCAAATGTCTAATAATTTTTTCAAAATAAGCACTTTAATTCTATAATTTATGAATTAGACATAATAAATTATGTTATTGTAAAAAACAAACAATCATAGTCATATAATTTTTTAAAATAAACACTTACAGTTCAACAAAAATATCAAAATCGAGTACTTGTAGTGCCAAAATTTTATAAATAACGAAATTATAGGTATCCAACTAAAAAATTATACAACTAAAGTATTCATTTGTACATAATAATGAGACTACTATGATAATTTTAAGAAATTATTGGACCTTTGGTATCCAGTATAATAATTATTAGACTAAATTACTTAAATTAAATAATTATGAAATTTTTACTAATAATTTTTTAAATTAAATTATATCGTATAAATTAATATATATATAAAAAAAAAATTTATTAACAAATATAAAATACTACCCACCCAGTACCCACCCAGCACCTTCCCCATTGTAATTGGAGACTACGATGACGAGAAAACATGACGCGTTTTGTTTGGGAAAATAAAAATAATTGCGATACCAAAGTTGTGAAACGACACCGTTTGAATGATGTAAATATTTCCTTGACGAAAATATTCAAAAAAATATTAACACACAAGACTTGAGAGGAAAGAGCAAAGCATTTTGAAAGCGCGGTGAAAAATGGAGAACGGAAAGGTGGGTGCGATTCCGAGAGTAGCTGTGGTTGTGTTCTTAGTTAGAGGCAAATCGGTGTTGCTGGGACGAAGACTCTCCTCTGTTGGGGATTCCCCTTTTGCCCTCCCCGGTGGTCACCTTGAGTTTGGTTAGTTTTCACCATTTATGTTCCCTACCTTAGTTTGGAAAAATACTCTTGAAATCCACTGTGTTAAGTAATAGAAATTCTCTAAACTAGGTATTTTAGAAGTTCTCTAGTTTATATTTGTTAATTTTTTACATTTGGAGTGTTTTTTTTTTTTATAGCAATTATTGTCTTTTTAACTAAAAAAAACAAAATATTTAAACTTTATACGCAATATTTCCTTATTAAACTTAATATTTGTTATTAATTTGTTTGTTGTTAAATTATTTTCATCAACAATATATATAATTTTTTTGATAAAATAATTTTCATTTTTTTTATTGGTTCAAAGCATATGTTCGATGTCGTATGACTCTTCGTCTTTGTCTTCCTCTGTTGAAAAAGACATTGCTCTTCTACCTTGTGTTTTTACCCTTTGCTTGCGGTTTGTCTTCCTCTGTTGAAAAAGACATTGCTCTTCTACCTTGTGTTTTTACCCTTTGCTTGCGGTTGAAGTCTAAAGCTTTATATTTTTTTTTATTTATGGTTAACTCTGCCTTAATTTTCTTTGGATTTTCTCTTTTCTTATTTGGGTTTTTTTTTTTTTAATTCGAGTCTTATTCATTCTGTTTCTTTCAGAAAGAAATGGATTTGCTTTTATATGATATGAAGTTGTAGGCATCATGATCTATTACGAAGCTTGAATAACATCTTAATTTGAGTGAGTTCTTTTTTTTTTTTTTTGTCGTTTTATTCCTGGTAATTCTGAAAACAAATGTTAAAGTTCTTTTTTTATTGAACATGTTCGCCGGTCAAATTGCCCATTTGTTCTGATACTCTTCTAAAATCACTTATGATGGAGGGGAAAAAGTCCGAAAAATTATCAAAAATAACACCCCTAAAATTCATAGTAATAAAACTAGCATCTTAATAATATTTAACATTGAACGGATTTAAATTGCCGTTGTTTAATTTCAATTGAATGGGTGTTCAAAAAATATGATGTATCAATCATTTTTTTAATTGTTAAAATATAAGTTTAAACATGAAGGGTACTATTTTTATTATTTTAAGTTTTAAGGAATATTATGTTTATTATTTTTCTGGTCCCTTTGAAACCAACATGAAAAAAATATGCACTTATGAGTTATGACCCTAAATTAGTATTGAGAAGATTATCTTTCAACTATATTGATATTTTTATTATTTTGCAGTTAGGATTATTGGCTGTTTAAGCACAAACGTGAGTTAATAATGTCATAGACCAATCAAACACAATAACTTTTAAGTGTGGGGAGACGGATTTGTGTTGTTGATGTTATTATTACAAGTTGTTAGAAGCTGGTGTTAGAATTTAACATTTTGGTAAAAATTATCACTAATAACATATCTAAAAATATTTATGTAAGATCATTAAGAATTAAAATAAATATGCGAAAACGTACCTGTAGTTTGTGATTTTTCTCAACTAAATCTCCTTAGTTCTTCAAAGGAACCGTCGTTTATATTCTACAAGGAAAGAAAAAAAACTGTATTATGATTTGATATATCGGGGACTATAATCTAAATAGTCTTTATATATTTTTTTAATTAGGATTCCCATAATTCTCTAATTAGAACAAAATTGGTATTTATTCAATAAGTTTATTCTTCCTCAACCAAATCTCCTTAGTTCCTTAATGAGACCATCGTCTATATTTTAGATGGAGAGAAAAAAAACTGTGTTATGATTTGGTATATTGAAGACCATAATCTAAATAGTATTTATATTGTTTTAATTATGGTTCTCATAATTCTCTAATTATAATAAAACTGATATATATTCAATAAGTCCATATTAAAACTCAGCAGTTAATTTTGTAGGAAACGTAATTTCCTAACAGCAGGTTGGTGTTTAAGTTAGATAGCATATGGCTTGTCAATATAACATTTGGAACTGCTTGTTGTGTTTAGGAATCCAGAGCTACCTCAGAAGAGAGACTGATGCTGTATTCTTTATAAGACAGATTATCACATAAGTGGCCAGCTCGATAGCTGGTTACAAGGAAAATCTCCATTGTATTTAAAGTTAGAGCCTTTGATTAAACACATTACTGATTTGGATAGTTCTTTGGTCCACAGGGGTTGTGAAAAGGAACTTTAGTTTAGCTACTTAACTATTATACCAGTGTTTTTTTTCTTTACCAAACAATAATTAGCTCAGCGGATTTGAACTAGGAGACTTTACCATTTTACTAGAGGTATTTGGATTTTGGAATGCATTACAATTTCGTCTCCATCCTTTTCTGTGTTAGGTGATTTGTTTGTGAGAAGATGAGCAGACGATTCTGTCTTTAAAGCCGTCACGTTATCATAGAAAGTTTGAATTCTGATTAGTTATTTTGTTTGTACTTGTATCTTACTATCTTAGGATCAGCACGTAGATAATTACTTTAAATTGATGTGTACCAAAAGAGCTGACTTTCAGTTTGCAATTATGTGATTGACTTGACGTTAGGGGAGAATTTTGAGGAATGTGCAGCAAGAGAAGTTAAGGAAGAGACTGGTTTGGATATTGATAAGTTAGAGTTATTAACAGTAACAAATAACATTTTCTTAGAGGAACCAAAACCCTCCCATTATGTCACCATCTTCATGAGAGCAGTGTTGCTTGATCCTCAACAAGTGCCCCAGAATCTTGAGCCTCAAAAGTGTGATGGTTGGGATTGGTATGACTGGGACAACCTCCCAAAGCCATTGTTTTGGCCTTTGCAGAAAATGGTATTGTCGGGCTTTAATCCCTTTCCTAGGAACTAGAATTTATTATCAACATAGTACAATTATGTATTTTTGGATTATTCAAGTCTTAAAGTCACTATGAAGGCTTTATTTCATTTTGATGATCAATTTAGCATGAGGGCGTTTTTCTCTTGTTTGTCGGGTTTACTTTTGGATATTGACAAAACTGATGGTGATCTTTGTAATATGGAAAGTAATAGAAGCTTGTTGGTCATATATAAAGTATCAATTTAAAAAGTCTTAAAAATTGGCAAGCTGAAGCGAAATTTTAAGAATCAATTTGAATCATACAAATAAATAATTATGAATATGATTCGACTTTTTAATATAGAAAGCTTACTCCATACAAATACTGATATCTAAAAAGAAACCAACTTACAAATCAAATGTCTAAATACACCCAAATCTCACTATGAACAAAAGTAGTAACCAAAAGTAATAGCAATTGACAAATCTTACCGACAAGGCATAATGTTGAATTAGAGAAATAATGGTGTAATAAACAGAGGTGGACTTGTGAAGGGTCTAAGAGGGGGCTCGATCTCTGGCTCGTTTTTTTTATAATATAAAATTACCATTTTATCCCTATAACTTAATATTACCTCCCCCCAGCTCGCGTCTTCCATTCCAGTTCATGCCTTGCGTTTTCAATTCTCACTTCTCACGTCGCCTGCCCGCCTCTACTCACCCTCGCATGGTTTACGTCTCTTGCTTAGTCCAGCCTCCAGTTGGGGCCAACCTCCATGCAGTCACTGCCTTACGTGTGCCGATTCGAAGCAACAACCTGTTGACCTCTAGCCTTCAACGCCTTACGCCTCCAGCTCCAGCCTTGCCTTCAATTGTTGTTCGTTCAATGCCTCCACTCCAGGCTCTAGCCGTCAACTCACCACCACGGCACTGCCCACCAGCAACAGCCAATAGCCACTTCAGTTAGGTCAGCCACGCGACGCTTACGAACCAGTAACTTATAATTTATGAAATATATTATTTTTTTTCGAATTATTTAATCATTGTTGAATATGCTTAATATTAATAATATTATTGTATAAATAATGTGTATTTTATATATGGGCTAATTGGCTGAAATAATTTTTATTTAATTATATATTTACATGCAGGAGCGGAGGCAGAAAATAATATTTAGGGGGTTGACTTTTTTCATAACATATTAATATAAACAAAAAATAAATAAAATGCCTTAATAAATTTTAAAAATATTATATTAGTTAATAGTAAAAATAACATTAGCATAAAAAGTATTTATATTTTACCTGAAAATGATGTTACCTTGTTAAGTGGAAAAAAAAACTATCAAAGTAGAGCTATGCGATGCTTCAAAGCATAGAATTCATCTATAACTCAATCTAGATCGATAGTTTCAGCAAACTCCCTTTCAATATAAAGAACCACACAATTAGCTAAAAATTCCTCCTTCATTTTGTTTCGAATAGATGTTTTAATAAACTTCATTGTTGAAAATGCTTGTTTTATAGTTGTAGTGGATACCGGAAGAATCAATATTAAACGTATTAATCTATCAATTAAAAAATATATATTTGACTTTCCATTTTTAACTAATTCCTGTAACAAAATTGAAAAAAAATGTAATTTCATGAAACTTTGAATCTTTGACATCAATCTCGTAATGTATTAATTGTCTTCTCAAGTTCTTTCTGAGTGAATTCTTCAGAATAAAACTTATTAGCAAGATTGCATATATGATCAATGTTGAATGACTTAAAATGACGAATAAGATCTAAAGCAGAGTTAAGATTGAGAAGCTCCATTGCATTATTTGAAAATCTACCACTTATTTCATGTAATTGAAAATCAATTACACCATTGAATATATCAAATTGATAATGAGGATTCGTTGTGAGATGATTTTTTTCAAAGCATGACCGACGTGTGCCATCCAAATAAATAGCACTTATAACAAGTGTATTAATATCATGTTTTTTACAAAATGATAACACGAGTTGTAAAAAGTCGTCTCAACTACATGGTCTTAATTTCTCTAAAAGTTCTTTTGTAGATTTGACTAGTCTTGTAGCATCAAAATATCTTGAGATTTAGATTGCAATGCTTGACATAAAAAGTTAGTAATTTTCATAACCTTGTTCATAAAAAATAGAATGAAAACAAAATCAAAACATCTAATTGCTTTGAATGCCTCCTTAGCTTATCCTCTTATATTATAATTACGTCCATCTTTAGCAATGCTTTCAAGTACAGTACATGTTGCACTAAACATTTCAATTAATCTATTGACGGAAGCAAAATGAGAACTCCACGTTGTAATTCCAAGTAGTTGTAAACTGCGAATTTGATTAACTCTACTTCTAGTCTCAAGTTCTCTACAGTCTAACAACGCTGTCAATTTAAGGTCTCTTGCACATTTAAGTTCTGAGCAACGTTTGGTTGAAGCTCCAACAAGATTTACAACAAAACTTAACTTTGAAAAAAATTCTAACACATCATGGACATCTTTAGATGCTGCAACCAATGCTAATTGAAGACGATTTGCAAAGCAATGAACATAGTGCGTACATGGAGAATCTTCCATAAATAGAGCTTGCAATCCATTCCATGCATCACGCATATTGCTAGCACCATCATATCCTTGACCCTGAATGTCTTTAATTTGAAGATTATATTTAGAAAGAGCCAAACAAATTTTCTCCTTCAAATTCAAAGTTGTAGTTTCTTGAACATGAACAATATCAAAAAAATGTTTTCGAATGAAGCCATCAGAATCAACAAATCTTAAGATAATCGTCATCTGCTCTTTATTAGACTCATCAACAAGAATGAAAAATTTTACATTACCAGCTTTTGTAGTATTTTCTTCCGAACGTTGTTTGCAATAATTTTTAATACCTCTTTTTGAATTGTTGGAGAAATATTTGAATTGTTGGAGAAATATATTTTGCATTTGATGGAGCACAATCTAAGGTAACATTAACTATATCTTCATCAATTATTCCAAATAATTTTACCATTTTAATGAAGTTACCACGGTTAGATGATGTGCTACATTCATCATGACCTCTAAAAGTACATGTTTAATTGTTTCTATATAAGTCTTGAGTCGCAAACAATTTTGTATTACTTGTTCTGAAGATTTTTTATGGATAATTTTGTCAACATGTGTTGCAAGATTTTTTAAAGCATGTCATTGTTACATAACACCATTATGTGATGAATTTGGCTCCCCTTCATGAGTAAAAAGACCACATCTACTTTTATTATTAATTCTCTTTCAATTTTTGTATCCTTTAATAGTAAATATTGGATGATTTAGAGAATTACTCTAAAAAAGAAAGTATGAAAAGCAAAACATTTTATCATTTTTTGGAGAGTATTCAAGCCAAGAAAATTTTATGAATCATGAATATTGAAATCGACGTTGCTTTCTATAAGAAGTTGGTGGATACAAATCAAATTTGGGTTGATATGGTCTCATGTTAATATATTTTCTTCGAATATGATCTTGTTCATTAACATGATATGACCAAATTAGACAACGTAAACTTCGATATTGTTGAAAAGTAGTATCATTTCTTTCAAGTTCATTTTTTTGAGATTTAGAATAATGAGTTTATCAACAATTGAAAAATCAATAGACACACTTGATTTTGTTGAATTTGTTTCCATTTTCATAAAAAATGAATGAAGAGTTTTGATCGACTTTGAGCTTTCACGTTCATGTTCCATTATAACTTATCATCTAATAAAAATTTACAAATATTAAAGTATTATTTAATATTTAATTTATCAAAGTTTATTAAAATAGATCTCTAAATATTAAAAAAATATTCACTTTTTTAAATATTAAATTGATGTCGTTATATTATTTATAGTTATACTTCCACTTATTTTTTATTTTATTAATCTAATTAATTGATTATTATCACAATATAATAACAAAAATTCTAAATTTAAAATTTTATAAATCAGTTCAACAGTTGTATTATAATATATTATTGTTATTAACATGGGATTATATCAATTCAAATTGGATTTGTATCTACTAACTTTTTATGGAAAGCAACAACATCGATTTCAATATTCATGGTTCATAAAATTTCTTTGGCTTGAGTACTCTCTAGAAAATGATAAAATGTTTTATTTTTCATGCTTTCTTTTTTAGAGTAATCCTCCAAAGCATCCAACATTTACTATTAAAAGATATGAAGATTGGAAGAGAATTAATGATAAAAGTAGATGTGGTATTTTTACTCATGAAGGAGAGCCAAATTCATCACATAATGGAGTCATGCAACAATGACATGCTTTGAAAAATCTTGCAATACATGTTGACAAAATTATCCATAAAATATCTTCAGAACAAGTAATGCAAAATTGTTTGCGACTTAACACTTCAATAGAAACGGTTAAGTGGCTTGCAAAGTGTAACGATTCGCTTAATTACACTCGAATCGTTCGGCACTTGCTACACTTACAAGGAAGCAAGTCAGCCTGATTAGCACATGGCAACATGAAATGCACCTTGCAAACACCAAGTAGGCAAGGGGGTAATCACACATCTATCACATAGGCACAACATCGAAACAAACACACATCGAAGCATACAAACATGGCAAGAACAATCGAGGCAACGAAGAACACCGAGGCAACCAAGAAAATATAAAACAAGCAAAGATCATAAATCATGGCACAAGGATTGTATATGAAATTCCTCTACTTGTTGTTATTGATGTGGGCAAGGGAGTACACGGTTAAGCCCAACACCTCCGATGGCTTGGCCCCTTCATGGGTCACCTTACCACCTCCCCCTATAGAGTTCTTATGACCATTCCCCTTCTGGCAGAAACAAACATCACTTTGCTTGAGTGGACATAAGGACTATGAAATTACAAGAATACCCCCTTCTTTATTCTAAGATGCACACAAGCATGCAGCCATAGGCTTTACTAATGACCTTGGACAAGCACACTTGGTGGCATTTACATTGGGCACCTAACATTCTCCCCCACTGGAGCTGTCGGCGTCCTCGTCGACTTGGTTGGCTTTGAAGTCTTCAATTAAACCTTTGTACTGCTCCAAGTGCTCTGCCTGCTCCCAGCTGGTTTCTTCGACTCCCAGATTCTTCCACTTTACTAAGTATTCCTGCCGCTGTTGACGTCTCTGTTGATGTCTGACCTTCACGACCCTTTCTGCTAAAATCTCCTCTGGCTCTTTGGTTGACTGCAGCTTGATGTCGACTCCAGCTCTAGTGGACTGGTTGCGCTCTTCATCTTCGACGTCTGGATGGTAGGGTTTCAGATTACTGAAATGAAATACAGGATGCACCTTCATCCAATTCGGGGTAACTACCTTGTAAGATGCCCTTCCAATCTTAGCAACAATAGGAATTGGTCCCTCATATCTTCTAATAAGTCTTTTATCCTTTGTGCGTAAAGATCGAACCTGTTCAGGCAATAGTTTAACCATTACAAGATCTCTCACTTGAAATTCCAGCGGTCTACGGTGAGTGTCTGCCCACTTCTTCATTCTCTTGGAAGCTTTCTCCAAGTAGGCACGAGTAATCTCAGCATTGCTTCTCCACTTTTTTGTGAAGTTGAAAGCTCTAGGATTCTTTCCAGTGTAAGGCCCTTCTACTGTGTGGGGTAACAATGGTTGCTGTCCATTAACAATCTCAAAAGCGCTCTTATTGGTAGAAGAGCTCTTCTGAGCATTGAAACAAAATTGGGCTATGTCAAGCAACTGCGGCCAATTCTTCTGATTTGCTGTCACAAAATATAGCAGATACTCTTCCAATAACCCGTTGAATCTCTCTGTCTGGCCATCCGACTGCGGGTGGTAGCTCGAAGAGCTGTTAAGCTGTGATCCGAGAAGCCTGAAAAGTTCTGACCAGAAGGTCCCTGTAAATCTGGTATCTCGATCACTCACTATGTTCTGGGGAACACCCCAGTACTTCACAACAAACTTGAAAAACAAGCGAGCTGTCTCCTCTGCCGAGCAATACTTCTCCACAGGAATAAATGTTGCATACTTTGAAAACCTGTCAACCACAACTAAAACTCCTGTTAGATTTCCTACCTTAGGAAAGTTGTTGATGTAGTCCATTGAGACAGTTTCCCATGGTCTCGTTGGAACTGGCAAAGGTTCCAATAACCCTGCTACCTTCTGTTTCTCAACTTTGTCTTGCTGGCATATGAGACAGGTCCTTGTGTACTGCATCACATCATCACGCATTTGAGGCCAATAATACCCTTGTTTCAATAGAGCATATGTCCTCTGCCAACCTGGATGACCCGCCCACAAGGTGTCATGACACTCCTTCATAAGTGTCCTTCTTAAGTCCCCTGCTCTTGGAACAAAGATTCTGCTTCCCTTGTGCATGAGTAAACCATCCTCCTCCCAAAACTGACGTGTCTTGCTCTCACGTACCAGTTTGAGGATTGTCTTCGCCACTGGGTCCTTATCCAGGTTCTCTTTAATGCGCTCCCTTACAGATGTGCCTACAGAACTGGCTGACACAGCTGCCATCATCTTTAGAGCCGCAAGCTCCGCCTTGCGACTTAAAGCATCCGCTACTTGGTTGGTGCGACCAGCTTTGTGCTCAAAGTGGAAGTTAAACTCTGCTAAAAACTCTTGCCACCTTGCCTGCTTCGCAGTCAACTTTGGATGAGACAAGAAGTGACTCACTGCTGAGTTATCTGTCTTGACCACAAACCTTGACCCCAAGACAAAATGCCTCCATGTCCGCAAGCAATGAATGACTGCAAGTAGCTCCTTCTTTTAAGCTGTATATCTTCTTTTAACATCGGACAACTTTCGACTCTCATAAGCCACAGGGTGTCCGTCTTGAAGTAAGACTCCTCCTAGAGCAAAATCTGAAGTATCTGTTTGTACCTCAAATGACATGGTCATGTCTGGTAGAGTTAAAACAAGATCCTTCATCATTGCCTCCTTCAAATCTTCAAAAGCTTTTTGTCGCTGGTCGTTCCATGCCCAAGTGACACCCTTCTTCAACAATTCTGTCAAAGGTGTTGTCTTTTTGGAGTAGCCTTCTACAAATCTTCTATAGTAATTGGCTAGTCCAAGAAATGACCTTAGTTCCTTCACATTAGCTGGTACCTTCCACTCCTAGATGGACCTCACCTTCTCTATGTCCATGCGCACATGGCCACGTTCAATAATGTGACCAAGGAACTTGATTGTCTTTTGAGCAAAGGAGCACTTCTCCTTTTTAACATACAACTGATGATCTCTCAACTTCTGAAATACCAGCTGCAAATGTTCTGCATGTTCTTTAAGGCTAGAACTGTACACCACAATGTCATCCAAATAGACCACCACAAATTTGTCGAGATACTCTCTGAAAACCTGATTCATTAGTGTGCAGAACGTGGCTGGAGCATTGGTTAACCCAAACGGCATCACCGCAAACTCAAATGCCCCATACCTTGTAACACAAGTTGTCTTCGGCTCATCCCCCTCTGCTATTCTGACTTGATAGTACCCTGACCTTAGATCCAACTTGGTGAAGTATTTGGCCCCACTAAGTTGATCAAACAAATCAGCTATCAAAGGAATAGGATAAGTGTTCCGCACCGTCACCTTGTTGAGAGCCCGATAATTAACACACAATCTCAGACTCCCATCTTGCTTCCTTTGAAACAACACTGGCGCTCCATAGGGGGCTTTTGACGGTCTAATGAAATTAGCTTCAAGTAACTCATTCAATTGTTTTCGAAGCTCTGCTAGCTCCGGTGGTGACATTCTATATGGTGCCTTAGCAGGTGGCTTGGCTCCAGGTAAGAGCTCAATTTGATGATCAATATCTCTCCTTAGTGGGAGAGTCTTTGGAAGTTGATCTGGCATGATATCTTCATTAGCCTTCAATAACTGAACAATCTGGAAAGGAACTACCACCTTATCACTCCTCTTCTCTTCCTGCGGCATGGGAATTGCCACGAATGAGGGCTCACCCTTCTTCAAACCTTTCTTAAACTGTAACGCAGATAAGAGCCTTGATTCTCCAGGTTGTCTCATCTTTCCTTGTACCACATTTGGATGATCACCCATGATTAAGAGACTTTCTGCAGCTGGCACAAGAATGGCTTTCTGTCCCATCATAAATTCCATCCCTAGGATTACATCAAAATCATCCATAGAGACAACAACAAAGTCGGCACATCCCTCCCATTCTCCAAGTTTGATCTTCACTTGTTTGGCCAACCCTGCAGTGGCTCTTGCTTGAGCATTAACAGCCTTCATTTTGCCGGTATCTTTCTCCAACTTCAAGCCCAGTCTCTTAGCTTCACGCTCTGTGATGAAGTTATGGGTGGCTCTAGAATCCACCATTACAGTCTTTGCAGATTTGCCATTAAGAGTACCTTCCAAAAACAAAAGGCCTTTCTCAACAACCTTCTTTGAGTTCTGCATTTGGTTTTTCAGCGCCCCCAAGAAACGTAGCGCACCCATGCGCCCAACTTCCTCTTCACTTTCTGTCTCTTCTTCTTCTGCCTGTTCTTTTCCACCCAAGGCAGCTTGTAGTGCAGACAGCTGGTTGCGATTCGGGCAATCAGCTACTCTATGCGGCCCATTGCATAAAAAGTAACCAGATGAGGGTTTTGGTTTCCAACCCTGATTATTGAAGTTTTGTGATGAGGATTGTCCTTTTCCAGTTTGGGGCTTTTTGAAAGTCACTCCCCCACTTTTGCTGTTGTTCGGCTTTGAGGACTTGTTGCTGTTGTTGTTTCCACCAGAAGTTGGCTGAGATTTTTTGTTCTGACTAGGCTCAGCAGCATAGTCATTTAAGTGCTCTGCAGCAGCTTGCGCTTGCCCAAGGTCCTGAACTCTTTGCCTCTGTAATTCAGTCCTTGCCCATGGTTTCAACCCTTCTAGAAAGAAGAACAACTTATCCTTCTTTGACATGTCCTGAATGTCCAACATCAATGCCGAGAACTGTTTCACATAATCTCTGACTTGACCAACCTGCTTAAGGTTTTGAACAACTTCTTTCGAGCCATGTATTCCACATTTTATTCTCCTCTCAAATCTTCCACGAGCCAATCTGGTACCTCCCCTTCTTAATTTCATCGTACTTTGTCCTCCACCACAACTTGGCATCACCAATTAGGTACATGGTGGCAGTACTGACTTTTGCATCATCTTAGTCAGTACCTACTGCTCGGAAGTATTGCTCCATATCAAAGATGAAATTCTCAAGCTCTTTGGCATCCTGTGCCCCTCCATAAGCTCAAGGTTCTGGTACCTTGACTCTGCTATATCCTGCTCCAACAGGATTTAGTGGTTGATTGGCAACTGCTCGATAAGTGACATTTAGCTTGGTGCTCATCTCACCCAATTTTGCCTTGATGGCATCAATTGCCACACGAACATCATCTCGGAGTTCACCTACTAACCCCTGTGCTGCATTAAGAACCCCTTCTGTGCCCTCATCACCAGATGATCCGGAAGTCAACGGGGATCCTCTTCCCTTATCTCTCTCAAGGGCAGTGACTCTTGTCTTCAAACCTTCAATGGTTGCCAGTAGACCTCGAAGGTTGACTTCTTCAATTGCATTTAGTCTTGCATTCAGATCATGTACTGTCTCTGGTAAGCCTGCTAGCTCACCTAGTTGTTGATCGTAGGAATCGAAGCGTTGTTGGTTCGTCATTGTGCCTCTTCCTACCATATCGCCAAGCTCTGATACAACTGTAACGATTCGCTTAATTACACTCGAATCGTTCGGCACTTGCTACACCTACAAGGAAGCAAGTCAGCCTGATTAGCACATGGCAACATGAAATGCACCTTGCAAACACCAAGTAGGCAAGGGGGTAATCACACATCCATCACATAGGCACAACATCGAAACAAACACACATCGAAGCATAAAAACATGGCAAGAACAATCGAGGCAACGAAGAACACCGAGGCAACCAAGAAAATATAAAACAAGCAAAGATCATAAATCATGGTACAAGGATTGTATATGAAATTCCTCTACTTGATGTTATTGATGTGGGCAAGGGAGTACACGGTTAAGCCCAACACCTCCGATGGCTTGGCCCCTTCATGGGTCACCTTACCACCTCCCCCTATAGAGTTCTTATGACCATTCCCCTTCTGGCAGAAACAAACATCACTTTGCTTGAGTGGATATAAGGACTATGAAATTACAAGAATACCCCCTTCTTTATTCTAAGATGCACACAAGCATGCAGCCATAGGCTTTACTAATGACCTTGGACAAGCACACTTGGTGGCATTTACATTGGGCACCTAACACAAAGCAAGCATGTACTTTTAAAGGTCATGAGGAATCTAGCTCATCATCTAACCGTGGTAACTTTATTGAAATGGTAAAATTATTTAGAATAATTGATGAAGATATAGCTAATGTTACCTTAGATTGTGCTCCATCAAATGCAAAATATATTTCTCCAACAATTTAAAATGAGGTATTAAAAACTATTGTAAACAACGTTCGGAAAAAAATACTACAGAAGTTGGTAATGTAAAATTTTTCCTTCTTGTTGATGAGGCTGTTGATGAGTCTATTAAAGAGCAGATGACGATTATCTTAAGATTTGTTGATTCTGATGGCTTTATTCGAGAACGCTTTTTTGATATAATTCATGTTCAAGAAATTACAGCTTTGAATCTAAAGGAGAAAATTTGTTTAAGACATTCGAGGTCAAGGATATGATGGTGCTAGTAATATGCGTGGTGCATGGAATGGATTACAAGCTCTATTTATGGAAGATTCTCCATGTGCGCATTATATTCATTGCTTTGCAAATCGTCTTCAATTAGCATTGGTTGCAGCATCTAAAGATGTCCATGATGTGTTAGAATTTTTTTCAAAGTTAAGTTTTGTTGTAAATCTTGTTGGAGCTTCAACCAAACGTTGCTCAGAACTTAAATGTGCAAGAGACCTTGAATTGACAGAGTTGTTAGACTGTAGAGAACTTGAGACTGGAAGTAGAGTTAATCAAATTCGCAGTTTACAACTACTTGGAATTACAAGGTGGAGTTCTCATTTTGCTTCCGTCAATAGGTTAATTGAAATATTTAATGCAACATGTACTGTTCTTGAAAGCATTGCTAAAGATGGACGTAATTATAATATAAGAGGAGAAGCTGGGGCATTCAAAGCAATTAGATGTTTTGATTTTGTTTTTATTCTGTTTTTGATGAACAAGTTTATGAAAATTACTGACTTTTTATGTCAAGCATTGCAATCTGAATCTCAAGATATTTTGATGCTACAAGACTATTCAAATCTACAAAAGAACTTTTAGAGAAATTAAGACTATGTGGTTGAGACGACTTTTTACAACTCGTGTTATCATTTTGTGAAAAATATGATATTAATACACTTGTTATAAGTGCTATTTATTTGAATGGCACATGTCGATCATGCCTTGAAAAAAATCATCTCACAACGAATCCTTATTATCAGTTTGATATATTCAATGCTATAATTGATTTTCATTTACATGAAATAAGTGGGAGATTTTCAAAGAATGCAATGGAGCTTCTTAATCTTAGCTCTACTTTAGATCTTATTCGTCGTTTTAAGTCATTCAACATTGATTATATATGCAATCTTGCTAATAAGTTTTATTCTGAAGAATTCACTCAGAAAGAACTTGAGAATACAATTAATGCATTACGAGATTGATGTTAAAGTTTCATGAAATTACATTTTTTTTCAATTTTATTACAGGAATTAGTTAAAAATGGAAAGTTAGATACATATTTCTTAATAGATAGATTAATACGTTTAGTATTAATTCTTTCAGTATTTACTGCAATTATAGAACGTGCATTTTCATCAATAAAGTTTATTAAAACGTCTATTCGAAATAAAATTAAGGATGAATTTTTTGCTAATTATATGGTTCTTTATATTAAGAGGGAGTTTGCTGAAACTATCGATCTAGATTGAGTTATAGATGAATTTTATGCTTTGAAGCATCGCATAGCTCCACTTCGATAGTTTTTCTTTCTACTTAACAAGGTACAATCATTTTCAAGTAAAATATAAATATTTTTTATGTTAATGTTATTTTTACTATTAATTAATATAATATTTTTAAAATTTATTAAGATATTTTACTTATTTTTTCTTCATATTAATATGTTATGAAATTATCAGCCCCAAATATTATTTCTTGCCTCCGCACCTCGTAATAAACAAACTCCAATTAAATAGCCGAATGGAGTCGATCTAACTTGCCGCTGATAGCTTCAATATTAATTCAATAAGATATGTCAATGTCGGTTGTATGGCTGATGGCGTCAAGGTTATATTGGATTCAAATGTGGCTTCAAAGAATTCTATGAAATTAGATGATCACATTCACTGGTGGTATGCTAATATATATAGGCTTGCGTAATTACAATTGAAGTAGGAATCTGAAGGAAAAAAGAAGTCTTCCAAATCAATAGTAGATAGGCATTAGGCAATGAAATATCAGTCACGTGTTTTTGCAATCATCATTCAATAATGAAATTACCAAACTGCCCTGAAATATGACATCTTAAGCCACACTAAGTAACAAATTTTCACCTTGGCTTAAAATAGAATCAAGTTCTTCAAATACCAAATTTATTAAAATACCAAATGTCTATCACCTCATGCCCCAAAGGAATACAAATGCTTGAACTTGTCAAATAAAAACATGCTTGGTCAACACAATTGTTGAAATATTTAAAGTGACTATCTTCTTGACAACAATATCATCATAAAACATAATATTACCATTGAAGTAATATTTGACATCAAATGATTTAGTCTTCTCAAAATATATATTATAAGTCGAAAAAATCAAACTTTGGTTATCACAAAATACAATAAAAATGTTCTACTGTAAACTCAAACTACAAACCAAACATCCAAACAAAAAAACTTCCTCCACTGCAGTCATATATTTTACCTTTGTAGTACACAAACTAACTTTAGATTGTAAAGTCGTCTTCTAACTAATAACACAATAAGAAGTGAATATGAAATTTGTCATAAAACTTTCAATAAAATTACAAGCATAAACAAAGTCCATAAAATCAATAATACTACAGCTAGTATTAGAACTTGTATAAAAAACCAAGCCAAAATTCAAAGTGCCAATCAGATTTCATTTCACAACTTCCAAAGAATCCTTGTAAAAGTTGCTCACAAAATAAATGGCAACATAAACTGCATGAGAAATGTCTGGACAAGTACAAACCATAGCATGCAAATTACTAATGATACTAGCATATTGAGTGTCATTACTAAAGAGCAACAAATAAATCAATGTGAAGGCAATAAGTTTGCTTAAGTTACTCCTCTGGTATACCATTGGTAGATTAATATAACATGTTCACCAAAGGTTGAATATAAGTGCCCACTTGCACTTTACTTTTAAATTCACTCTCAAGCTCCATCTGCTTAATGACATCGTTGTCTTTAACTACCAACAATTTTTATCTTTCTCAATATTCAACACAAATGTAGTCGATGAAGACCAATTTATCAAATAATAGGCATTACAAGCTTCGGTCCAAAAGAGCATCCAACACACTCATTTCAATAGAGTCAAACTCAAATGTTTTGCAACTCCACGAGATGTACTTCATATAGTGCGGTATCTAACTATTCCACTTCTTTAACAGAACTCAACAAACTGACTATTCTAAAATAACAAACTATTGTCAATTCTAAAGCACTTAATTTTCTAACCACCAAACAAACCACGCATTCTCAAAGTAGGCATCCAGGCATCCCTGCCTCACTCATAAGACAAAAGTGAGAAATATTTGTAAACTAAATATGATGAAGATGAAACTGAAGCACTATTGAGAAATGTGCTACCTTAAACCTTATAGAGGCCATGAAACAACTGTCCTTCCATAACAACAAGAGCATCCATGCAAACTATTAATACTCCACCTTCAGCTAAATATCAATAGCCATGTGAGTTAAGAGTATCTAAAGATATTTTTTTTTTCAAATTCGTAACATGGAGAATTTACTTCAAAATTCTAACAATATCATCATAAATCTTAGTTTGAATTGTACCACTACCAACAATCTTACAAGACATTATTTTCCATCAAGACAATACCGCTATTAATAAATTGATAAGTAGAAAACTAACTTCTATTGGTGTATATATGGTAAGTGCAACCCAAATTAAGAATCTAGATGTTTCTAGGAGAACCAATAGATACTGTTACAACAATATCACTATCAAACTCAGAACTATTTGTAACACGATCAATATCATTAGGAGCAAAGAATGTTGTGGTAGACTTATCATTATCTTTGAGTTTAGGACAATTCAATTTTCAATGCTCTTCTTGACAACAATAGTTGCATTTATACTTTTTCTTGGATTTTGACTTGCCTCTATCATTATGTGAACATTTTCTTGAGTTCTACCTTTGACAGACTAACCAATGCTGCTATATTACTAGCAAATACCTTCTTCAACTCTCAAGAGTTCAAAGCTGCTTTCACATCCTCCAAAGAAATAATGTCTAACCTTATAGCATTGTATCAAGAAAATGTTAAAAAAAAAAAAAGAAGAGGTAAAGACCATAGCAAAACCAAGGCCTGATCCTCATCATCAATTTTCACACCAACATTTTTTCAAATATAAATAATTATAGTAAATTCATCAAGGTGATCGTGCAAAGGAATATCTTTCGACATTCTAAATGCATACAAGCGCTGCTTCAAATATAATTGATGAAGACATGGCTCAACCTTACAACTTCAAAATGTTTTATATGTATCAAATTTATCTCTCTACTTAATATCTGTCCCACAGTTGAATACTAAGTCTAAATGTTCAGTAATTTTTTATCCTATATATGTGATTTTTCAGGATCTTCTTACAAGGGAAATAATTGGTCGGGGGTATCTGAGGAATAGATTGTTTCGTCTGGATCAAAACTACGCAGGAAAGAAATCAGGAGCACAATCCCGCACCGCTTTGACTTCGAGTTATGACCAGCTAAGTGAAATTTAGTTATGGCATCGTCGCTTAGGGCATCCGTCTTTTAGTCTTATGAAAAAATCTATGCCTACCCTGTTTATTGGTGTGAGTGAATCTGCTTTACGTTGTGTGATATGTGTGTTGGCCAAGAGTCATCATACTACTTATTCTCCAAGTATTTCTAATAGAAGCACTATTCCTTTTGAATTAATTCATTTTGATGTTTGGGGACCGTCTAGAGAGCCTACTATATCGGGTATGAGGTATTTTGTGTTGTATATTGATGATTGTACAAGATTGTCATGGGTTGCTCTTCTTAAAAACAAAGATGAAGTTTTTCAAGCCTTTCAAAATTTTCGTACTCGTGTTCAAACACAATATAATAGCACCATTAGAGTCCTACGATCTGACAATGGGGGAGAATATGTTAATCGTGTTTTTCAAACACTTGGGATTGTTCATCAAACTACTTGCCCACACACACCAGAATAAAATGGGGTGTCCGAAATCAAAAATCGTCACTTACTTGATATGGCTCGTGCGCTCCTATTCAGTGATAATATGCCAAAATATCTTTGGGGCGATGTTGTACAAGCTTTCGCTTATCTCATCAATCGTCTCCCATCTAGTGTCCTTCACGAAAAAATCCCGTTTGAGGTTCTAGCATCTCATGTAATCCATATCATTATTTCATAATCTTCTTACTCGTGTATTTGGTTGTGTTACTTTTGTCCATATTCCTAAGAATTAGAGGTCTAAATTAGATGCCCGAATAATTAAGTGTGTGTTTGTTGGTTATGGAGGATATCAAAAAGGGTACAAGTGCTACCATCCACCTACTAAAAAGTATTATGTCACTATGGATGTCACTTTCTTTGAAGATATGAGCTATTTTTCCTCATCTGATACTGCTCCTAAGAGGGAGAATTCATATTTTGAAGAGTTGAATGATGGTAAGGGGGGGAAAATTGGAAGGAACTGTAGAAGTAACGCAATCAAGAGATATTTCGATGGATCCAGTTGAGGTTCTTATCTCAATATATTCAGTAGTAGAAGAAGCAGATGCTTCAAGTATCCAACTATCAGTTCTGATCACTGAAAATCAAAATGAAGATACAACTATTCCCTCTCCTACCCATGATCAGCAACTCCCTAGTACTAAAGGTCACTCATCTGAGGTATATACACCCATTGATATTAATAGCATTGAGTCTAATGTTGAACAGTATGTGTTACCAAATAGGTCTACTCGGGGTCAAACCGCCAAAATGTATGAATCAAATATTCATGCAAAATTAAAGTATCCAGTAGCCAACTACATGTCCCCTAAAAAATTGTCTAAGTCATATAAATCATTTGTAAATCAAATATCTGCTGCATCAATACCTAACAAAGTGCAGGATGCGTTGGGAGATCCAAAGTGGAGGAAGGCAATGGATGAAGAGATGGAGGCGTTACAGAAGAATGATACTTGGCAACTTATGCCTCCACCACAGGACAAGAAGGCAGTTGGTTGTCGCTGGGTGTTTACTGTGAAACATAATGCTAATGGATCTGTAAATCGATATAAAGCCCGCCTTGTAGCAAAAGGGTTCACTCAGGCGTATGGTGTAGACTACGATGAGACTTTTACTCCTGTTACCAAAATGAATACTATCCGGGTTCTGCTTTCACTTGTTGCTAGCTTAGACTGGCCACTTCGACAGTTTGATGTTAAGAATGCGTTTCTTCATGGAAAGTTAGTCGAGGAGGTGTACATGAGTCTTCCACCTAGGTATGTAGCTGATTCTCCTGGTAATTTTGTATGCAAATTGAGGAAGTCTTTGTATGGTCTCAAGCAGTCCCCTCATTCTTGGTTTGGAAGGTTTTCTCAGTTTATGTAGAAGATTGGTTATATACAGAGCAATTTAGATCATGCGTTATTTCTCAAACATCAACAAGGGAAGGTAACTGCTTTAATTATTTATGTTGATGATATGGTAATTACTGGCAATGATACTGTTGAGATGGATAGATTACAGAGACAACTAGCCTCTAAATTCGAGATGAAGGATTTGGGATAACTGAAATACTTCTTAGGGATTGAGGTAGCTAGGGGAGAGAAGGAATTTTTCTGTGTCAGAGAAAGTACATTCTTGATCTGTTAACTAAAATAGGTATGTTGGATTGCAAACCTATTGACACTTCTATTGAGCAAAATCATTGTCTAGCAGAGTATCCAGATCAGGTACCAACTGATTGAGCTCGCTATCAGACGTTCGTTGGGCGCTTAATTTATTTAGCGCATACTAGACCAAATGTTGCATATGCTGTAAGTGTAGTAAGTCAGTTCATGCATAACCCGAGTCAGAGTCACATGGATGCAGTTGTGAGGATTTTAAGGTACTTGAAGTCAGATCCAGGGAGAGGAGTAATGTTCTCTAAACACAACAACCCTCTTAAAGTTTGCGGCTTCACAGATGTAGATTGGGTAGGAAATATTACAGATAGAAGGTCGACATCAGGTTATTTCACTTTCGTAGGAGGTAATTTGGTAACGTGGAAAAGTAAAAAACAGAAAGTTGTGGCACTATCCAATGCTGAGGATGAGTATAGAGGTATGGCTCATGGGGTATGTGAATTACTGTGGATAAGAAGTTTGCTATTTGACTTGGGTTTTGAACCCAAAAGTACTATGAAGTTATATTGCAACAATCGGGCAGCCATTGATATATCACAAAATTCATTACAACATGATCGCACTAAGCATGTAGAGGTTGATCGTCACTTTATATAAGAAAAGCTAGATGCTAAACTAATCAGCTTTCCTTTTATTTTTACTGGAAAGTAACTTGCAGATGTGCTCACTAAATGAGTTTTTAAGAAAGTGTTTTATGACTCACTTAACAAGTTGGGCATGATCGATATGTATGCTCCAACTTGAGGGAGAGTGTTAACGTGAGTCATGTAATTTAGTGTATAATATATGTGTTTATCTGTAATAGAACTTTAGGTTGCACAGAATTCTAATTTATTCAAGACTCTTGTAATTTATTTTTTATATATACTTCTATAGAAATTTTAGAACTTTCAGCATAGAAATAAAAAAGTCCCTCATTTGCATCCGAAGTCCAAGAGTTAACGTATTTAATACCAAAACAAATAAAAAAGCATCAACAAGTATATAAGTTTTGAGGAGTAGATGTTGGGTTTTAGAAAATCTTTATAACGAAAATAGCAAAAGTGATTGGTATTGGACAACCAAATTTTTTCCCATCATATATCTTTAATCTATATAACTTAATTATAACTAAAGTTAAAAAATAATCATACTTTTGTAGCATGATCAAATGGTTAAAACCTTTGGTCTTTTAAGCTTTATCTCCTAACGAACATGAACGAAATTAGTGGGAATCCTTACAATCTCTAAATGGATCAAAAGTTAATTCTAGTTCCCCAACTAGAGCCTCATATGTGTGAATGAGTGAATAACAAAACTAGCACCCCTTGTGTTGAAATTTATATTTTTACAATTAAAAAAATGATAAATATGTCATTTTTCTTTAAACACCCACTCAATTGGAATTGAAAGACGATAATTTAGACTCGTTCAATATTAAACGTTCAATGATTTACATTCAACTTGAACGTTTAATATTATTGGGGTACTATTTTTGTTATTATAAATTTTAGGGGTGTTATTTTTGGTAATTTTCCTAAATTTTTAAGTACAATATTATTTTAAAAAACACCATCTTGAATCGCCTATAACTTTAATTTGAATTTTGTTATCATAAAACTCTCTCAATTAAATGAAAAAAGTCATCTATTTGTTTCTATATTCGCCCGTCATAAGGGGTGAAAAAAGTGTGAATAAATAGGTTTCAATTTGGCCAAAAGTTGGTGTAAAACTAAATTCCTAATTTTACTCCCATTAAGAGTCCTTCACATTTTCAAATTGTGTACTTATGAGAGTCCAACTCTTATACTATACTATACTATACTAAGAGTCTTACACGTCCCACAATGAGCCCACTATTTGTGGTGTGCTACAATTAATTTTAATTAATTAATCTAAAAATTATCAAATTTAATTTGACAATTATCCAAAATGACATTCTTGTCTTACAAGAGTTTAAGTGCCTATCAAACACTTAAATTTAGTATTTTAATGTTTAATTAATGTAAATAAATATTTAATCAAACCAAATATTACGTAATTAATTAGATTAATTTAGGGTACATTAATTACTATTTTACCTTTACATATTTATCGGACATTTATGACTATCATAAAATGTCATAATAAACAAAAATGCATTTTAATCATATGAAATAATTATCCATTTATCTTGAAAGCAACATTGTTCAATTATTGCTATAGAGAATACCCTGGAACCAATACAACTACGAATTCAAGTTTACATAAAATATCGATACATTAGTTAACCCTTTAATTAATTATAAATATTTATTAATCTCTAAATTACTTCTTAATAAACTTGAGACTCAATACTCTTGAATATTATAGCTAGTATTTAACTAACACAATGTATATGAGGAATATAAGTTTGTTTAAAATTTTAAATTAAATGTGTAAAAATTTAAAAATAATGGGACAAAGTTGTAGGTAAAAAAGTAAATGAACTAATTGTAAAATTTTAAAAAATAAAGGTACCAATATAAAAGCAAAAAAAAAAAAAATTTAAAACTTTTAATTTTTTTTTTTAATATTGAGACAATAGCCAAATTTGATTTTACAAAACTTATAAACACATTTATTTATTTTCTTTAATTTCTTCTCTTATTGAAATAGTTTTAATTTGCTTAAGGTTTTCAGGAAGTTGAATTAGACTAAATTAGGGGCAGCAACCATGTACTATTTATGTCATTATTATGTTAACTTTTTGTATTTATTTACCCATTAGAAAATGTAGGAATTTTTTAATTGATTTTATTTATTCATTTGACAAGCAATTGTGACAATAAAAAAAAATAAAGATTTTGAAATTTTTTTATTTTTAGTTTTTTTTTATTTTGACCGGCAATTTTTTGAATGAAAGAAAAATAGTTTTCAAGATAAATATTATGTAGTTTACTTCAGTATAAAAAAATTGTGATTAAGTTATTTAAAAAAGAAAAATGATTATTGATGTTACTTCGTGGACATGAAGAATTTATCCATGAAATTTGGTCGGTTGATGGATGATTGAAATTCAAATATTTATAAAGAAATTTTGGTTTTTGTATTAAGCCCCAATTGGATTGGGGTTGGCACTAGAGAAAAAAGAGAGTAAGGTTTTGACCTAGAAGGTTAGTTTGCGTCACCTGTAGAGCAAGTTCCGTTCAGCTCTACAAAATCTTGCCTCAGGATCTAATGAATTAAAAATGGGGCTATTTTGTATTTGTTTTTAATTCAAAACAGAATAAGTAATAATGAGATCTAGGCCATTACTATATGTAGCATTTGTTCTCTGTCAAAAAGCAGTTTATTGGCTCAATGAGTCATGTTTATTCAATTATGAATTTTAAAAGAAAAAGCAAACTTGGTGCTTTCACATCCACAAACTTGATAGTCTAGTTCTACAGCAGCACAGCGAAACATGGCTTTAAAAAACACAGATTTTTAATAACAATGAATATTATTGTCATTTTAATATCTTCTCTAATAAATAAATATAAAACAAGATAAAGAAAAACTTAGCAGTTTTTGGTCGGAAGAGTTTGTGATGAGAGGCATATGCGGACAAGAACCAAGTGGTTTAGTTTCTATTTTGTGTACGTATCTTCTAAATTGTGAATGTGTTTTTAATATTTTGTTAATGAAATATTGTCGATATATATATTATTAAAATAACATGTTGTTCAATGTTCATGTTTCATTGATACTAAACTTATATCATATCATAAACAGTTATAAACATGGTAGAAAGGGAAAGAAAGTACGTTAAGTACTACTGTTTCTTATTTCTATAAGAAAAAAAATGTCTTTTGTTGCAGACTGTTTTTTCATAAACTGTTAAGTAATAAAACCAAGTTTCTTTGTTTTTTATATTTATTTATTAGAGTGAAGATTAAAATAATAATAATATTTTTCAATAAAAACATGTAAAAGTTTTATTGTTCATTTTGATTAAAAAAAAAAAAAGCATCTTTTTAATAACTTAAAGATTAACAAAATATCACAAAATAACTTTAAAAACAATAAATATTAAAATATTAATATGTGTACTACCAACCCAAAATTTAAGAATCTAAAATATACAATTAATTTTGTTTATTTTAAAAAATTACAAATAAAATATAAAGAAAATGATAAAAGAAGCCCTTCACATTAAAATAAAATGTATATTTAATTTCTTACAATTAAAAAGGTGTTTTTAATCTTCCACATTCATTAAAATGAGTGAAGACAACAATTATTATTTTAATATATTGAAATGTAGTAAGGAATAAAAGTGATATTTTAAATTTTGTTAAAAAAAGAAAAACAAACTAAAATAATTAGCCATCACCTACCAACTTTTCCTTTACATTTTTACAACTTCATTGCTTTGGTAATAAGAAACAAACATTACAATGAATATGTGCTGAGTAAGAAGAAAAAGCACATAGTTATGGTAATATTGTTAAACCTTATTTTTTATTTTACATTTATTTGGGTTGTCTTTTCCGATATCTAAAATTATTTAATATTTATTTAATTTATATATTATATTTTTTAAATAAATTTATGGAGGTAAAATTATGTTCTTCATATCAAAAACTTTAAAATATGCATTATGTCTTTAATTGATATATTTACATATTTATGAGAGAATAAAAAATACATTTTATTATTTGGAGGTCCAAATGACCCAAACTTTCAAATATAAGGAATTTGCATATATTCTATCCCAAACATAAAATGCCAATCATTAATAGAAAATAATAAATTATTTATTAAAATATATATTGTATTTTCAATTAATACCTTTACATATATGTAAGAGACTTAAAAATATATATATTATAACCCTGAGAATTAAATGACATAAACTTTTAAATATAAAAGACTTGTAGGACCTCTCTCCCTATAATATAAGGATTGAGATTTTAATGCAATGTAATAATCCTTCTCTCTTTTATTTTATTTTTTAATAAATCATTAAATCAATTGGTTTAAAAATAACTAACAACCTCCACATAAATGTGATTTACCTAATAATTTTATAATAAAATTTATTATTTAAATTTCAAGTTATATATTTAAATTATATTAAATATTATTTAAAACAAAATAAGTTCAACAGGTACATATTTAAAATAATTGAATCAACATTTGTTCCAAAATATTTTGTTCAATAATATATTTTGAATATTATATGCTTTTTTTTTTTTCGTGTTATATATACAAATTCAATAACTAATTTAGTATGTAAGAAATTTTTGATAAACAAAAAAACGAAAAGTAAAAGGTCTCGAAAAAATTGGAAAATCATGAGAAATATTGAGTTAAAAATGAAACTAAAGTTTGTTGATATGTTGCTATTAAGCATATAATAATCTAAATGGTGGAATTTATAATTTAAAAAAAAAATCATTTAAAAATCATCTGAGCTATGCAAGGCTATGTTCTCAAAATTGATTTATATTTTTTTTAAAATAATATTTCACAACATACATTGGGTCGAATTCCTAATATCTAATTTGTGTGTTTTACAAAATGATTTTGATGTTATTGTGTTATAATTATGTGGGTAAAAATTATTTAAATTTTGATTTTGGTGATTTAACTAGTCCGATAATTAAAGCTTGACTTTTAAAAAAAAAAATTACATGTTCCAAAAGCAACTATATTTTTGAAAAAAAACAAATATTATTGAAATGTAATATACAATATTATAAAATGAGTTTTTAGTTGACAATATCGTATTTAGTTAATAGAATAAAGACGTAATAATAATAAGAGTGATAATATTAATAAAATTTAATCAAAATAGTATTATTACAATTAAAATTATAATAAATAATAAAGTAATATTTATAAAAATATAAAAGAAAAAAATTAAAAAAATACATTTTTTTGATTTTTAAATAAAATAAAATAAAAAAATTATAAATAATTACACTAATATGTAAAAAAAGAAAAATAGAACATTCAAACAAAATTTTCAAGTACTTTCTATTCTATTTTATATTAACAGTTAAATTAAACAAATAAATAATTGAATTATTTTCATTACTATTATTAATATATTGAGATAAGATAAATAATCACACATACATGAACATGGCTAAATTTATATTATATATAAAATTCAAAATTATGCGTTACAATTATTGGACAAAATTGCCCACGTATATGTTAGAGTAATGAATGTTATTATTCTTAGCCCCTTAATTATTATAAAATTTATTTAAGACTCTTATATGTTTTTTATCAATTAAATAAACATTATTATTCATATTATTGTAATGAAAATAATATAAAATAAAATATTATTATATTATATTTAATAATCGTAATGAAAATAATTTAAAATATTATTATATTTGATTTAATTTTTAATTTGTAATGTATTATAAAATAATTATAGTAGTAACAGTAATCTTTATTACTTTCACACTCTTTAAAAATATGTTATAATGTTATATTTTTTTCACAATTTATATAATTATTTATATTTTTTTTCATTTTATCTCATTTAATAATCAAAATAACTTTTTTTTATTTTATTTTATTTATGATTTTATAAATTTTATTTTAATATTAATATTTATTTTAATTATATTATTTAAACAAATATTATAATAATAATAATATATTTTTTTTTAAATTTAATTTTTATTATAATTTATATTTTTGTTATAATTTTTATTGTGCAAACTAAGCATCACCCTAATGTCCCTTACAAATATAGGCCAACTGCCCTATAAATATAATAACAAAGTTCTGACACTTTGTTCAAATTAAGTATGGTGCCGTATAAAAAAAAAAACTATAAATAGTGACATAATTAATTAACAATGTGTATTCAGACTAGTTACATACATGACAGAACCTTCCAGACTTAATGATATCACTGCTTGATACTCAACAAATTAGCTGCTGCAGCAGAGTAAATCTGTAAATGTAAAATCAAATCACTCTTAATTAATATAAACTCAAAAGAGAAAGTTGGGATTCAAAACACAAAGGAGGCTAGTTGTTGGCTTCTAATGGGAAACATTTACAAAATGAAGTGGTGCATCAGTACATTAATGAGAACAATGGGGGCAAGAAAAGACTAAAGGACTGTCCTGTACAAAATGATGGTCCTAGTTGGTACGGTTGGTGTTGTTTCTACTTCTACCTGCCCATAAAACTGTTTCTGTTTCCGAAGTGATTTGTCAAAAGTCTCAAGACTAACAAGTCAGTGGGAGGATCACTTTCTATGTCTCTACCACCACCAAATACACACTCACTTTATTTCCTGCCCAACACCTATAATAAAGAAATTTGAGTTTTGCTATGCTAAAAGCAACATTATTTCATATGTCATGCCCCTGTTCATTTGTATATAAATTAACATTCACATGGTAAAATGTAGAAGTGAAAAATCACCTTTATTAATTTAATTTAAGAGAGTAATTTTACAAATTTTATACTTATTTTAAAATAATATTTAAATTTTAATTTAATCATATTATTATTAAAAAATAATTCTATAAAAAAATGACTTTTATTTTAATTTTTATGTTTTTAGATTTTTTATATGTTTATTTATTCAATTCTTTCGATTATATTTACTTCAAGTTAAAATAATTTATATTTAAAATTGTTAAAAAAATAAAAATAAAAAATAAAATTTAACTTTGTTCTTGTACAATTACTTTTTCATAATAATAGAACGAAATTGTTGTAAAAATAAGTTATAAACTTAAGTATCTTTTTTTTAATAAATATCAGATTCTGAGATATTTCTCTCTATTAATTTATACTATAATAAAAAATTAGTATTATTTAGTACATTAAATTAGAATTATGATGTTTACTTTTGAAAAAAAAAACTTAAAATTAAAGACACATTAGTTTATTATAATAATTTTTTATTAATATATTATCTTTATACACAAACTTTTAGCAAAGTTAAAAAATGAAATTATTTAAGAAAATTAATAATAATAATATTTTAATATAATTTTTTTAAACATATATTTTAATTTAAATATTAAAATAAAATATTAAAATAAAATAAATTAAAATGAAATGGTGACAATAAAAATATTAAAATATTTATTTTTTAAATTATGTTATTATTAATAGTCATTTTATTATTGTTAAAAGAATTTATGTTTATGTTCCAAATGTTTGGGCACGTTAGTAAAAATACTCACAATGTTTAATTTTATTAATATTTGCATTTTTTTTTATTTTTGTTAAAAAAATAATAATTAAAAACTAATTTTATTAATAAAATAAACAAAATAATATAAATATTAATAAGACTAAATATTTGAAGCATTTGTCCAACAAATTAAAGGATAAAACCAATTCTAATTATTAGAAAGAACGTATTAATGCCTTATTAAAATTATGTGTTTTAATCATGCTTTAATAACTTAACAAAAAATTCTCTAGCAAAAAAAAAAAAAAACTTAACAAAAAATTATTTTAATGAAAAAGTTATTAATAAAATGTAAATTATATTTATTTTTTCAAACAAGAAAATTAAATAACATTCATTTTAATTAAAAGAACAAACGTACCAATAAATTAATTTAACAGACCAATCATACCTTCTTCTTTTTTTAAATAATAAATTAACTTATTTTTAATACTTTTAATTTAAAGATTTCCTCTGTACGTATAAAAATAAATTGTTTATATTAAAATAAAATTAATTAAAAAAATTATATTATATTAATTGCATATTATTTTTACCTTCAATACATAATACTTAATTATTTAATTAATTTTAATTTTAATTTTTTTATTAAAAAAATATATATTTATTTTCTTTTATATATATATATATATATATATTCACTGAAAGTGATTAAAAATAAAATTCTATATATAAAATAACTTATATTATACAATTAAATTTTATTTTTATCGCATTTATATTAGGGGTGACAATTTATGCTATAGCTTGATTGACTGAATCGAACACGAATCGAATTAAATTTGAACTTGTTTCGACCCAACTCGAATAACACAAAAAAATTTGAGCTGGGTTAGAGCCAGCCCATTAGCCCGAAATTAAATTAAATTTTAAATAAAAAAATAAAAAGATTATATTAAAATTAAAATAATCTTTCATTTCTTACAGTACTTTTCTTTTATGATATATTAGTTATTTTTTTCCTTTTCTTTTGAAAAATAAGCTAATAATGAATAAATAGTTATAATATATTCATTTTGTCATAATATTATGCTATATTATTTTATATTAATGTATTTAGCGTTTAAATCTATCTAACTCTTTAAACAAAAAATAATATTTATATTTAATTTAAATTATTATTATGAAGTGTCTATTTTTAAATTGATACTTGTATTATATTATTTTCTTTTCCAGTTGTTTATTGTCTTTAGACTTATATATTATGTAATAGTCAAAGTTTTATTTTTGTGTATATATAAAAAATTATGTTATCGCGTAACATTTTTATTTATTTTAATTGTTCATTTTTTAGTAAATATATTTATTTAATCTACTCATCTTTATTTATTTTGTTTAATAGCTAGATGAAATTTTATTTAGACTTTAGAACTCTTTATTCTAAATATGAGTTTTCATGAGGGCACGGTTTCTAACTTTTGCATGAGTGAGATTTAATGCATTTACTAATTATCTAATTAATTTAGTAATTGACTTTTTGTTTTAATAATTAATTGTTTTTTATATTTATATATATATATTTTATTATTTTATGTAATATTATTTGATTTTTAATTAATAAATATATTTTTTAATAAAAAAAATTATATTAATTAAATATATATATATATAATTAATAATTTAAACTAATTTAGGTTAGTTTGAGCTTTATATTTGATTTGGGTTTGCAATTAATTTTTTTATCTAACGCTATGTTATCGTATAGTGTTTTACCTTCCCTCCTAAAAGTCCTCTATCTCCTCTTTTTTCTCTATATATATCTTCTGGTCTTTGTTCGTATTACAATTAGGTGAGACTGATCACCATACCCTTTGTCAGCAGTCTATTGCCTTTCCTTTCAAGTTCACTCATGCAAGTCTCTGACTCCTACGAACAAATTTGAAATGAGCCTTAAAATTCATATTTCTCTTCATTGTTTATAGTCATACCCACCATATCTATAAAGAGTACTGCTAGCAGCTTTACTTCTCTTTCGCAAATCATGAGGACTATCATGGCTGCAAAGTTTCCTCATGAAACTTCCTTCTCTTTCTCTAAAAGGTGCTTCAATTGCTGGAAGAAGAAGGCTGATCAGAATGATGAAGACAATGAGGAAGAAATCTTAACCTTCAACTCTTCCTCTCACTTCTTTGAGGAAGAACAAGAAGAAGACCACAAAATCCCATTTCCAAATGGAAAAAAGATTGCTTCAAAATTTCCAATTTCCAAATGGGCTCTTACGGTTTTTAGTAAGAACCGGTCTTCATGTTACCATTCTAGCCTTGGTACAAAATTTATTGGTACCCTTTTTGGATATAGAAGAGGGCATGTTCATTTTGCATTTCAAGAAGATCCCAAGTTGTGCCCCGTTTTTCTTATTGAAATATCTTTGCCAACAAGTGTTTTGGTTAGAGAAATGGCATCTGGGTTGGTTCGATTAGCCTTAGAATGTGAGAAGACCAACAAAAATGAAGACAAAATTTATAATATTAAGAAGGGTAATTCGAAGAAGAAGAAATTGATAGAGGAAGAGAATTGGAGGACTTATTGTAATGGGAAGAAATGTGGGTTTGCAATGAGAAGAGAGTGTGGGGCAGAGGAGTGGAAAGTGTTGAAAGCTGTGGAGCCAATTTCAATTGGTGGTGGTGTTTTGCCTGGTTTGTTTTGTGAAGGGAATGGAGAAGATGGGTCCGAATTACGGGAACTCATGTATATGAGAGCCCGTTTTGAGAGAGTTGTTGGGTCTAAAGATTCTGAGGCTTTTTATATGATGAATCCTGATGGGTCTGGAGGTCCTGAACTCAGCATTTATTTGCTTAGAATTTAGCTTTTGTCATGAAATTTCATGCTCTTTTGTACTTCAAATACTGATGTTAATTTCTTTATTTTGTAGTTTTCTTTGTTTCATTTTGATGTGGAGAATTTGGATACAGCTCTTTTGTTATGGTAATTGGCATGTAGAAGAATAAGATGTATTATAATATGCTGCAAATGGAAAAAAAGAAGCTTAATTACATGACAAATCTCATTTTACTTCTTATTTTTTCTGATTTTATTCCTATATAAGTAAAACATCATATGTTTACCAAAAATATACACGTTGTTTTACATGATAAGATAATCGGCATGTGTTTTTTCTTTAAATGGTTAAAAATAAAATTATGGTAATAATTAATTCAGGGGAAAAATTTAAATCCCATTCCTTTTTTTAGTGTTTTTCCCTTACATTCTATGCATGTGAGGTCTGCAAGATGTCTGAGAATAATTTTTTCAAATTTATGTTCAACATTTTAGTTCCAAGTCATAAAATTAAATTTTTTTTTTTTTTTTCCAAAGTTTACTGGATGGATAGCTCCCCCGATTTCCATTTAGAGAATCGATTCATTGAACGTCTGATAAAAAACCTGCGCTTAGCCCCCCCTCATGAAACGGTCCCTTAAATGAATGCTGCATTTCTATCTCAATAAAACCATACTCGTAGGATTCATCCATGCGTGTTATATTCATCTTAATGCAATGCGGCAAAAGATCATGTGCGTGTAGAGTTGGGTTCGATTTGGTTTTTTTTTTTTATTATTATTTTGTAAAACTGGTCAGAAGGTAGGTTGATTTGTTCGGTTTAAATTAATGAAATTATTGACTTCTTGTTTCTTTAATTTCTTGGATTACTCTATATTTATTAAGTGTGATTAATTAGTTATTAATTAAATGTAAATTAAAGTTAAAAATTTGAGATAAATAAGTGATTCTAAAACTTTTTATATAATATGAATTGATATATTAATTAAGTTGTAATAAAAATATTTTAAATATCTTCAGACATCATTTCAACCATTATCTTTTAAGTAAATAGAAGCAAAAATGATAGATAAAAACTTCACTTGGAAAATCTTACGAAACAAAACACATATCAAATTAAATACAACTTATATTTAAATAAAAAATTGTTTGAGTTTCTAAATTGTGTATCTAATCAAAGTGCCTTATCAAAACAATCACAAATACATGGATATGGATAAATTTATATTATATACAAAATTCAAAAGAATAATGCTATATATCATAAATTTATTACAATTTTAATTTATGTGATAATTTTTTATTGAATATAATTTTATAGATTTGACTATGCTTAATAATAATGTTGTACCATATTATTACTTACGATTGATTTAAATAATGTATCTATAAATAAATATATACAACTACGTTACTGTTCATATATTTTGTAGGTAGTGTACTGCTAGTATAAGCATATTTTTTGGAAAGTATATTTATGTTAAACAGTGTGGCAAAATTAAAACATTATAGTAGGAGAGGTGGTTGTTATATGATTCTTAAAAAGGATGCAATCTTCTCAATAGTAGATCATTCTGACTGCTTTGAGTTCAACTAGAAACTTTTGATAGGAAGATAGAGATGAAGGTATACAAATACTTCTCTCCACCCAGTTTATTATGTAAGGATGATAATTTGGTTCTTTATTATTATTATTATTCAAATGTAGATACCTCTCCCATCTATAGCTGAGGAAAAGAAACATACTCAAACTGTTGATTTTATTAACTCACCTACACCTCTTTAATTAGTTATGAGTTTTTAAATCATTTATTGAGATTATAGCAATAATTTGTGTTTAATTTTATAAATTATATATATTTTGTTAATAAAATTTGTTCTTGTCATGCATGTATATCAAAACCTTCTCTATTATACTATAAATATTTAAACAATCTTGTATTTTTAATTATTAGTTTAAATACTACTTCAAATATTTTAATTTCTAAAACTTTTAATTTATTGTTTAAAATAAATATTACATTAATTTATATGTACTAATAAGAAATTAAATAATGAAAAAATAACTAATTGATTGTGTTGATAATTTTGAAGATCTTTTAAAATTTTCATAGCTTTGTTTGAATCTTATAAATTTTGTGAATTTTTATAAAATTTTCGTTTGACTCAATTAACTTGTCCATTTTAAATTATATATGAAATGTTAAAGTAATTATACGTCTAGATGATCAATTATATTATAATATTTGAATTATTATATGTCTAAAACTGTTAAAAAGTCATTTTCTTTATATTTTAGGTTAGTGTATTAGTCAGAATTAGTTTATCTATGAAATTTTGTCGGATGATGGATTATCAATTATAGAAAGCATGGCAAATATTTGGTTTTGTATTAAGCGATAAATTTGTAAGCAAAACTAGTTAAAAAGGTGATCAGTATTGTGTCACAAACATTTGTCGATAACAATAATATTTTAAATATTTTTATTAAATTTAAAATCACATTTTGATTGAGATATGTATTAATTAATATGTTAATTTCAAATACGCGTGAAGATGATCTGAGCTATAATAGTTCACATGTAGCGTGACACCATCACACGGCACTCAGTCGCCGTCCTATCCATCTCTTTTTTGCTAGAAGTGGCTTGATACATGTACCGAATTAGAATACATGTGTACAGATGACGATGAGAAATGCGAAACAAAAGAAGGATCCTCAATTAAACATGAAATAATTGTGTCATAAATGATTAATTGTATTATGATACCTGAAATATTGTATGTTTTAAAAAACATTTTCTTTAGTTTTTATGTTAGTCTAATACTAGTCAGTTGATGGATTATTAATTATAGAAAGTACGACAAATATTTGGTTTTTGTGTTAAGCACCAATGTGATTGGTGGACTTTTAGTATTTTCACTACAGTTGAGCAGTTGATCGAAAATTGACTATTTTTTATCGATATAAATTTAATCTGAGAAGCAAATTTAAAATTTTTTAATCTAAATCCAATAAAATGATGTAGTTAATTTGAATCAATTTAAATTTAAATAAATTAAATTTTTTTTGATTAGATAAGGTCAAATTGAAATTATAACTTCTTTTTTTATTATTATTATATATTAACATTTAAATTTTAAGTTTGCACATTTTTTATAAAATTTATTTATTTATAGTTACAACTAAGAAAATCAAAATAATAAAAAGTATACCTTTTAACATTATTAAATTATTATAAAAAAATTAATATTTATATTTATTTTTTAAACTAAAATAGTAATTTAATTGTGTATATGTAATATTTAAATATAATACTTTAAAAATAAAATTTGCATTTATCTATAATTTTAATAGTAATTTGATACGGATTGAATTACAGCGAATTATAAAATCTGTCAATCTAAATCCGACCGAATTACATACTTTTCGATCAGAATCTAACACTAATTCTACAAATTGGATCAAATTTTTCAATTTAAAAAAATTGATCAGATGATTTGCTCACTCTTAATTTCCACTTAAGAAAAAAAAGACAGTTTATGGAGTTTATTTAATTTGCCCATTTATGGCATCCAATTATACGTGATACTAATGCACGATTAATATATGAGGAAAAGTAGTTAAAAAGGTGGACATTATTGCATTATAATTTTTGTCACTAACGATAATATTCTTAATATTTTCGGTAAATTTAAGATTATATTTTAATTGATATTAATATATATCAATTAATGTATTAATTTAAGATGGTAAATATATTATTGAAATAATTTTGTAACTTGAGGATAATTATATCGTGAAACTTAAGTTATTTTACTGGTTATTTTTCTTTAGTTTTTATGTTAGTCTATTGGTCAGAATTAGTTCACTTATGAAATTTGGTCGGTTGTTGGATTATCAATTATAAAAAAGTATGACAAATATTTGGTTTTTGTATTAAGCACCAATTGGATTCGTGGAATTGTAATGTTGCCACTTGAAAAAGGGGGGAAAAAAGAAGTCAGTTTATTGAATCTAATTAATCTGTCACACTTTTAACATTTTATTATATGCGTCAATAATATCTAATAAATATGTGGACGAAAATGGTTTAAAAAGTTGACATTTTTGTATAAAAATAAATGTTGTATTTGTATGTTTATGAATTATTAGTACGTAGCCCAAAAGAAAAAGAAAAAAAGATTTGTAATTTGAAATCCAAGTTTATAAACTAAAATGTTACTTGTGTCATATTTCGAGCATGTTTAGTTCAGTTGGACAAAATCTTGCCATGGAATCTAATGAATTAAAAATGAAGTTATTTTGTATTTTTTAATTTTTTTTTTTTTAAAATAACTATATACTCAAATATTCATAATTAAAATTTAAATTTTAAACTTTTTTAAATAAATTATATGTACGGTTGAGTCTTTCTTATCAAAAAGCAAATGCATGAAGAAGCAAATGCCTAAGATTCTGATACGAAGCAAATTAGAGCAGAGGGCTATATAAATTAGGATTGGAAAGAGAAATTAGATAGAAGAAGATGTAGAGATTAATAGAAATGATACATCAAGAACGAAGAACTCCATCAGCGTCGAGACTATGATGCATCTCACATGCACCAACATGTCTGTCGAGAAGATCAATCGCGCTCTCGACACCATCAAGTCCAACAGTATCCACAATGTACTTGCCCTTCGTGGCGTGATTATGGTTATTTGCTTGTTTTTTTCCTCTATTCAATTTTACATCCGATGCATAAGTTAAATTTGAATCTATTAATAAAATTATAAATGACTTAAATTTAACAAGTTAAAATAAGAAAAATAGAGTATTCAAATATAAAATGACCCAACTAAAAATGAAACCTGAGCAAGCTTCGGTGATTTGCGCGACGTGGTAACTAAGAGTACATTTAAAAGTGCTTCTTTTCGAAGTAATTTTTAAAGAAGTGATTTAAAATGAAGAAATTTTAAGAAAAATATTTAAGTATTTAGAATGAAAATATTAGAACACTTTAATTAGTAATAATTTTAAGATGATAATATGTATTTAAAGTTACTTTTTTTAAAAATATGTATTATTTTTTTAAAAATATAAATAATAATTTTTAAATTTTTAAAAATAATTTATATTAATATTATAAAATATTCTTAAAAATGTTTTAATCTATTTAAAAAATCTTTCAATCAAAATGGGAAGTAATTCCAAATATAGTCTAAATCTCCCTCATGGATCTCTTAGTTCTTTTATCATACATATGCGCATTGCTGATTTGACAACTGCTTATAGAGCCTAGCCTTTCCGTAGTGAATATGACTGAATGTTGAACGTGTGTGCGTGTTTAATTAAATATTTCTAATTATATGCTTTTTCCTGGTGCAGGCGGAACACAGGCTCAAGTATGACGATTACTTTGGCATAGATGTTGCAGGTTACCCAGGTTTGTTATACATCTCTTTAATTTGTTTGTGTTGAATTCAATAATATACGCACTGATATACTGACGTTTATCAATATTCACGGCAGACAGCACTAATCAAAGAAAACTTCTTAATGCAAAGCAGCTGTAAATTGATTGTGGTAGTTGTAATAGTAATTAGTATTTTCCTATATAAACAATGTACAACTCATACAAATTAAGAAAAAATATATCTGAGAAACCATTTATTTCTTCAGATCATTTCGAATAGTTTCTTCAAATTATTTATTTCTTCATGGTATCAGAGCCAAGTCGTTGCTCTATACATATTTGAAGCTATAGTTCTCATAAACTGAGTTTTCTTTTTCTGAAAATTATTTTTTTCTCTGAAAAAATACTCCTGAAACACCCAAACAAATATTAATTTAAAACTTCAATTTTGAAGCAATATTTGTTTCACCTAATTTTACCAGATTACTCTAAACAAAAATCTGAGCATTTTGGTAAAATTAGAGTGGAAAAAGAGTCGTCCACACGCCCCCACGCGCCTTCAGAATTTGACAGAAAAATTCACGCGCCACCACTCGCCATCACACGCCCTCACGCGCCAGCTGAAGGTTGAAGATGCTGACGTGGCCGGTTCGATGACGTGTCGTTTTGGTTCGCACTGTTTAGGCCCGATTGAACCAGCGGTCCTTCTGAACCCGGTTTGAGCCAGCGGTTCGGTTTTGAACCCGGCTTGACCCAGTGGTTCGCCCAAACCCAGTTTTTTACTCGATTTTTCCCTTTTAACCCGGTTCAGTCCATTTTATCAACTCAAACCCGGTTTTTTATCCGATTTTGCCCATTTGGACCGATTTTTCACTCAAATTGACCGATTTTTATCCAGTTTGTTCCAAATTTACCGGTTTTAACCTATTTTTGATCCAAAATTTACTAGTTTTAACCCGGTTTGATCCAAAATTACCTTTTTAACCATTTTTATTCCCAATTTGATACTATTCAAACTGATTCTTGAATTTTTCTTTCCAATTTTGAAATTATTACACCATTTTTTTAGTTTTTTGTACTATAAAATCATGACAGATGATACAAGTTCATTGCCTGTGGAGAAAATAACTCCAGTTATTGTACAATCTGTTCATTCTGAAGGTGTATTTAATGCTAAAATTATTCTTACTGAGACTAATTATGATGTTTGGTCTCAAATCATAGAAATGCATATTGCAGAAAGAGAAAAACTCTCTTATATTCATGAAAAAAATTTGCAACCTGAAAAATCATCAGCAAGTTATAACAGGTGGTATGCTGAAAATCAAAAAGTGAAGAGATGGATACTTATGTGAATGAGTCTAGAAATCATGAAGCGTTATTTACGCATACCAAGTGCTCTTGAAATTTGGGGTGCTTTGGCAAAAGCATTCTACGATGGAAGTGACGAATTACAGGTATTTGTCTTAAATCAAAAAGCCTTTACTTCCAGACAAAATGGAAAATCACTTTCTGAATATTATGGAGAGTTGACTGAAATTTTTCAAGAACTAGACCATCGTGATAAGGTGGTCATGAAAGATCCTAATGATTTAATATCGTATCAAGAGTCTGTTGAAAGACTGAGGGTACATATTTTTCTTGCTAAATTAGATGATGAGTTTGAGCAGGTTCGTGGAGAAATTCTGCGAAAAGAAACCATCCCGGATTTAGAAGGATGTTACTCCTTGATTCGACGAGAAGTAGTGCATCGAATATCATTGAAAGAAAAATCTGGAGACTTTGACGCTTCCGCCATGATATCTCAAAATCGTTCTTTTTCAAATCAGCAAGAACGAATGAATTTTAAAAAGGGTGTTGAAAAATCATCATTTAAATGTACCCATTATCATCAAAATGGTCATACCAAAGAACGATGTTTTGAACTTGTGGGGTATGCTAATTGGTGGGATCACCGCCGTGACTCTCGAAAGAAAAATCCAAGACAGATGTCTATTGCCACCAATGTTGAAACAATGAAGGATCATGTTGCAAGCTCCTCAGCATCAGTAGCAACCTCAAACAATGTTGGTAAGAAAGCTTTTCCTCTTGTGTTTAATAATACATGGATAATTGATTCAAGTGCAATTGATCATATGACATTTAATTCTAGACAAATCTCAAAACCATCTTCACACAAAACTGTTTGCACTGCCAATGGTAACACAACCTCAGTTATTGGGGAAAGCTCTTTATCTCTCACTAGTACTTTAAATTTAGATTCAGTGCTAGTTGTTCCCTCTTTAGAGTATAACCTTATATCTATTTCTCAAATAACCACTGCTTTATCTTGTTTTGTTACTTTTTGGCCTGACTTTTGTGTGTTCAAGGACATCCAAACAAAGCAAACGATTGGTCGTGGTATTAGGCGAGAAATCTTGTATTATTTGGACTTGGCTTCAACAAATCATGCACTGGTAGCAAATGGATCTAAAAAAAATGATACATCAAATATATGGCTATGGCATAGGAGATTGGGTCATGCTTCTTTTGGATATTTAAAGAAGTTATTTCCCAGTTTATTTTTGAATTTAGATATTTCTTCTTTAAAGTGTGATGTTTGTGAATTAGCAAAAAGTCATCATTCCTCTTTTCCTGTAACCTTAAATAAAAGTTCTTTTCCTTTTATGGTTATACAATTTGACGTATGGGGCCCTTCTAAGGTCTCTACTTTGGGAGGCTCACGTTGGTTTGTTACATTTATTGATGATTTTAGTAGAATGACTTGGGTCTATTTAATGAAGTCTAAAAGTGAGGTAAACTTATTATTTAGAAAATTTTATAAAATGGTTCGTACTCAATATAATACACAGATTCAAGTTTTACGTAGTGATAATGGAGGAGAATATAAGAGTTCTGAGCTTCAAGAATATCTTCAATCAAAAGGAATTATTCATCAAACTACTTGTGTTGATACGCCTCAGCAAAATAGAGTTGCAGAAAGGAAAAATCGACACTTGTTGGAGGTTGTCTGTGCCTTATTGATCGAAGCTCATATGTCATTATCTTATTGGGGAGAAGCACTTGCTTCTACTGCATATTTGATCAATCGAATACCTTACAGTTCAATTGACTTCCAAACACCACTACCATCCATCACTAAAGCAATTGTTGCACCAAGTGTTCCCAATTTATCTCCCCATGTCTTTGGGTGTGTAGCATTTGTACACCTACATAAATAGCAACGTAGCAAGTTGGATCTACGAGCAATACGTTGTGTTTTTATGGGATATGCTACACAACAAAAAGGGTACCGTTGTTATCATCCTCCAACAAAACAAATGATTACCACCATGAATGTTATTTTTCATGAAGATACAATGTATTTCTCTTCTAAGCCTGAATTTCAGGGGGAGTACAACCATGATGAAATTCAGACCCTCACATATAAATTGTTACCTTATGAAGAAAGAAAAATTATATGTGATCAAAACACAAATAATTTGAATTCAGATGGTAATAACTCCCAAAATGGAAGAGATTCAAGGGAAATGGAATCAAGCCCTCGTCAACTCCAAGATCATCAAGCAAGTTCATTACTACCACTAAGTGAGTACGAGTTTCCTACTCCACAAGTTGCTGATATACCTAACCAATCGTTTGCAGAGGATATTCCAACTATTGAACCAACCAGAAAAATACTTCTACCACGTCCTAACAAAGGTATTCCTAAAACTATGTATGAACTTGAGATTTCAAGTAAAGTCAAATATCCCATGAATAACTACGTGTTTACACATCGTTTGTCAAAATCAAACATGTTATTTGTGAATCAATTATCTGTTGTATCTATTCCTAACAGTGTGAAGGAAGCTTTAGCTGACCCAAAATGAGAAGAAGCTATGAATGAGGAACTAAGATCCTTAGAAATAAATAGAACTTGAGAACTTATCAATCGTCCACCAATAAAGAAAATTGTTGGATGTCGATGGATTTTTTCAGTAAAGTACCAAGCAGATGGTATGATTGAACGCTATAAAGCAAGATTGGTGGCAAAAGGATACACTCAGACATATGGGATCGACTATACAGAAACATTTGCACCTGTAGCCAAAATCAACACTGTTCGAGTCTTGGTATCTCTAGCTGCAAATTTAGATTGGCCATTATATCAGTTTGATGTAAAAAATGCCTCTCTACATGGAGATTTAATTGAAGAAGTCTATATGGATCTACCACCAGGAATCAAGAAATAAAAAATACATGATGGAAAGGTGTGCAGATTAAAAAAAATCATTGTATGGTTTAAAACAATCTCCAAGAGCATGGTTTGGCAGGTTCACAAAGTCTATGAAGGCATTTGGCTACAAGCAAAGCAATTCAGACCATACTTTATTTTTGAAAAAAAGGCATGGTAAGATCACTGCACTTATTGTATATGTTGATGATATGATAGTAACAGGAAATGATGATGAAGAAAGGAAAGCTCTACAAAGTTATATGTCTAGAGAATTTGAAATGAAAGACCTTGGTTCCTTAAAATATTTTCTTGGGATTGAGGTTTCTCGATCAAAAGAAGGAATCTTCTTATCTCAAAGAAAATATGCCTTAGATTTATTAAAAGAAACTGGTATGTCGGCATGTCAACCAGCTAATACACCAGTAGAGGAAGGATTAAAGTTATGTATCAAGGTGGATCAAGTTCCAGTAAATAAAGAAAGATATCAAAGGCTTGTTGGAAGGTTGATGTATTTGGCACACACAAAACCAGATCTTGCCTATGCTTTAAGTATTGTAAGCCAATTTATGCATAATCCTAGAGAATAACATATGAATGCAGTTATTCGTATTTTGAGGTATCTAAAGTCTGCTTCTGGAAAAGGAGTATTGTTCACAAAAAATACAGAGTTCCAAAGAATAGAAGTATATACTGATGCTGACTTGGCTGGATCAATAAATGATAGGCGATCTACATCAGGCTACTTCATTTTTGTAGGTGGAAACCTTGTAACATGGAGAAGTAAGAAACAACATGTTGTCGCCCGTTCAAGCACAGAGGCATGGCACTTGAACTTTGTGAGGCTCTGTGGTTACAATCTCTCCTGAATGATTTGGGATATCCTGTTAAAGAATCAATTAAATTATTTTGTGACAATAAAGCAGCATGTGATATTGCTCACAATCCAGTCCAACATGATCGTACAAAACATGTTGAAGTGGACAGATTCTTTATTAAGGAAAAGTTAGAAGAAAATTCTTTGGAATTGCCAAAAATTAAGTCAGAAGATCAATTGGCTGATATTCTCACTAAAGCAGTCTCATATCGAGTATTCACAGAAGTTTCAGTCAAGTTGGGCATGACAGACATCTATGCACCAACTTGAGGGAGAGTGTTGAATTTAACAATGTACGCACCGACGTACCGACGTTTACCAACATTCACGGCAGACGGCACCAACCAAAGAAGACTTCTTGATGCAAAGCAGCTGTAAATTGATTGTGGTAGTTGTAATAGTAATTAGTATTTTCCTATATAAACAATGTACAAACTCATACAAATTAAGAAAAAATATATCGACGAAACTATTTATTTCTTCAGATCATTTCGAATAGTTTCTTCAAATATTTATTTCTTCAGTTTGATAGTAAGTAATGATCCTTTTAGTAAATTTCCCCCCAAACATATATTAGTGATTTCACGGATACTTCTTATTTATTTTTAATTAGCGTCTACTTCCTATAAAATGCACAAACGCTTGTTAGAGAACCATGCACTACTTTTGTTTAAGCAGCAGAAATTTTGTAAATTGACTACACTTTTGTGATAGTTTGAGTTCTTGATTTATGCACTGCCATGTTTTCAGTTTTTCACGTACACATTTCTTAATTTCAATTAGAAAATGGGGTTATGACATCCTGATATGATGGAAAGTACAGGTCTAGCTTCACAAGAAGCCTATGAAGCAGAGATCTTGATATTTTGAAGAGCAAGCTCTGTGCGACTAACCTCCTTAATTTGTCCTAAACAGTATTGGATTTGGTATCACCTAATGCAGTACTCGTTCCTGATCTGGCTGTTCTCTTATCTTTCTTTTATTTTATTTTATTTTATTTTTCCTTTCTACCCTTTTCAGATGCAACGTGACATTATCTACTCAAAAACTAGGTTTTAGTTACTAAAGGAATAAAGTTTTCCACTAATGTATTCCTCTTGCCAAAGCTAGGGATTGTGGAAGTACTTCTCCCTTTATGGTTTATGTCAAATGTTTGTTTTATATTTAGTGAATTTGCTCCATCTTGGGGAAGTGACACTTAACGGCTTGTTTATTACAAAATATTAAAGAACTTAACTTTATAATTTTTATATAGTTATATGCTTAGCTGTAATATCAAATCGTAATATATAATATGAAAATAGTACGGTTACGTAGATAATTTGTACGGTCAGCAAGTGTAGGTCTAAAACGTACTAGACATTTATCTTAGTCTATTCGAATTTTCCATAATAAAATTATGTATTTTGATTTATTCTTTCGTATCAAATTAAAAATAATATTTTTTATTTTTAAAATATAATAAAAATATATAAATTTATTAAATATGAATTTAAATAAATTTTATAATAAAAACTATTTTAATTATAAAATATTTATAATTAATTTTATTCGATTATATTAAACAATTTATCATCAAACACTGTATATATTAATTATAATACAATTCAATCTAATTTAATTCAATACAATTATACTTGATGTATCTAATGCGATTCACTAAATATGTTGTTAAAGTTATGTATTGCATTAGGTAAAAGTTTGAGTCATGAGCAAAAATAATGCACCTTTCTTGGATTTTCATTCTATTTCACTCCTAGAAGCTACAAGTTACACTAATTAAGACACATAATGTGTACGTGGTTATAACTTGCGATATATGAAGCATCCTCAACGTATGCTTGCTAATCTTTAAGACTATCTATGCTTTTGAAACACAAGTGGTCACTGGTCATCTATTAATCCCAATTCCCAAGTATATATCGGTAGGAAAGTGACTAAAATTCAATATTCCGATGTTTGCTAAATATTTTTTGAAAAATAACAAAAATAATATTTATTATATTTAAATTACATATTTTTATACTTAAAAAATGACTATTATATCATTTTTTTAAATATTATTTAAATTAAACTGTGGTAATTTAGACCCGTTCAATGTTACACATTTATCATTGAATATTAAATATTATTAGGGTGCTATTTTTTATTAAGAATTTATGGTGTTAATTTTAGGGATGTTTTGATTTGTTGTCTAAATAAAGTGTTACGTTTAAACTACGTCTCTCCCAATAATAGTCTTGTTTATTATTGTGTAAAATATGGGATAGGATCAATGGCATTAATTTATTACTTAATTTTTTTATACTAACACATCTCAATAGTTGAGATTAATAAGAGATATAAGAGAAAATTATTCCTTAAATTTCGACCCTTAAATTAATGTAGTTTAAAAATTTAAGTAAAAAAATAGACTTGATTCTATCCCTTAAAATTTATAATTTAAGATACCGTCTGAGATTGCTTCCACCATGCATGGGCTCTATCAAGGACAATGAAGATGTTGTTAAAGCATATGCAATCTACGTTGGATCTGAAATTTGCAAGAAGCTTTTAGCCTATAGGGTTTTGGATTATTCTCGCTCACGTGGTTTGTACGTGGATAAATTATTGATAAATGTATAAAAATATAGTATATCATTTTTCTAACAGCCCAAGTTTTGAATAGAATTGGTAGCCAACAAATTCTAATAATTATATTCTACCATGCTAACAAAAATGTCCCTTGATTTGTTCTGAAAATTTAACCCGTGATGAATTTGGTTATTAAATGTTTCATTTAGCTTATGAATAAGTTGTAGCAGATGATTGAAATAGATGTAAAAGATAAGTAAAATACAAAACGTAATAGTTTTTGTAGTAAATAGAATGTTTGCTCAAAAGATTACGATTTTTTGTTTTTTAGTTTATTTTAATTTATCATTCTAATTTACTTATTCTATTCTTTATAGCTTTGCCTGGATTATATTTTGGTACATATAACTACTTCGTCGCATACACATTTCCTGTTTTTGGATGATGGTTAGAATAAGAAAAAGATTTTTTAAAATCACCACTACAAATTTGAAAATGGGATTTTCTAGACACTAATGTTAGAGGACTATGAAGACTGGTTCGAAGAAAAATATAATTTTAGGTGACGTTTGGTTCGCTGAATGTAAAAATAATGGGAATGGTAATCGTAATAGAATTAAATGTAAAGGAAACAATATTACTATTACGATGTTTGTTTAAACAATGTATAAATAATAATATTAAATTAAAGATTATAGAATTTTAAATAAAGTAAAATTAAAAAATAAATTTTTTTTATTACTAAAAGAGATAGAATAAATAAAAAAAAAATCATAAATGATTATAAAAATTGTGAAAAAAATAAAGAGTATTGCATACATAATGAAGATTACAGAGGGCTGCATGCGTAACGAGGATTACCGCTACTGCTATAATCCCTTTACATTTCATTACATATTACAGTCAAACTAAACACAGTAATACTCTGAATCAATTCTATTACGATAACGATTATTATCAACTAAACATGTCCTTATACACAAAGAGAAATACAACATTCCAACTACTGAAGCCATTGCCCTATTGTTTTTCTTTTAATAAATTGCTTGCTTAGCATAGCGCAAAATAAAATAAATCTGCATAAAAGATGCCTCTTATATTTATTTAAACCTGCAACACAATTTTTTGTTATTTTGTTTAGTACATGCATGTTGAATTTTATAATATTATAAATATGTGTATTGAACTCTTGTTTATATTTTAATATATGCTTATTTTTAACCTTTTTCATTCTAATAGTTTAAGTTTTTGGAAGAGTTGATCTTACAACAACTTTTAATATATTTGTATAAGTTGATCTCCACATTAATATTATATGAAATTATTTATTGTGATTTTAATAAATATTTATAAATTTTAAAAATATATATTCAACACATGTTCAACCTACAAAAATACGATTTCTTCAAAATTAGTAATAAATCCTGTAATAAAACAAAGTTATATATAAGACATAGTAATTTTATGTCTAAAACGTGGATGGTTACTTTGGTTTATTAGTTTCAACGCTCACCTAATTCATAATTCCTTTTCTTTTACTTGGTAGGTTTCTTAATATTTCAAATTTTATGCTCACAGTTTCAGTGGGACTACATACACAGACTTAATGTTTATCATTCAATCTCTTTAAACCTCACATTTTACTGTTTGCTTAGCTAATCAAAACAGTTCTAGCTCTTATTAAATCAAAATTGATAAGCAAACCTAATTTCCAAAATGCAATTTTTAAAGAGAGAAAGAAAATACAATGTATTTCGTTTTAAAATAAGAGAAGTCTAGTAGATATTATTTTCTCCATTCCTGTGATTCAACTTGATCAGAAAAGTTTTAGTTTTATCCATCAAATTATTAGACAAACTAACAGTACATTTCGATCTCTTACAATTTTGTTAACTAAAATTCCGTCCTTAAATTTAAAAAATAATATTATTGTTGGGACAGATTGATACTTAAATATAATATTATATTAAATAGATCTCTTGTAATTTTTAAAACTTTAAATATATTATTGATATAATTAAAATATCATTTATCATTTTTTAACATGCAATAATTAGTCAAACAGTTGGTTGGTATTTATCTAACAAACCAAATAATTAAGTCATCATAAGTTGTTGGGTGAAAAATATTAAGTGCCATGTGGTGAGCAATGAGTGCTCTTAGTCAATATAATGATTCACAAGCCACCCATTAAGTGCTGAGATAGTAAATAAGTATAGACATATAATCGGATAAATGATTAATAAATATCATCTAATTATTTGATAAAAATAATTATGAAGAAATAATATTGGTGCTACACAAAGTCTATCTACGTAAGTAAGGAATCAGCATCATGTAGATTATCTCAACTACTTTTACTCACATTGTACACTTCATACAACATGAAGAACATACTGAGATATAATCACTGCACTTCCTTTGGTCCTAACCACAAGAAATGAAACGAAAGTGGATCACTGAATACGCACATCATAAGAATAGTACAATATATGTAGCCACTGCCTCTAACAGACTATTGTAACAGAACTATGCAAATAGAACACGTGTACTACTACTCATTTACACTTAACACGCATTATTATAGTTAATAATTAATAGCTAGTAGTCACCCCCAAACTCATGTCTAGGAAGAACCCTAAGTTTGGTACAAAGAACTCCAAATATGTGAGATGGGATAGACTTCGTGAGGACATCAGCAAGCTAGTCTTCAGAAGAAATATGCTTGACTTCAAGTTGCTTAGTAATGACAAACTCTTTAAAAAAATGGAAATCAATTTCCATACGTTTGGTACGGACAAGGAAGAAAGGATATTTAGCTAAAAACTAAGTGCTTATATTGTCACAAAAGATCACTGGTACCTTAGTTTGAATTCCAAGTTCTGTAAGCACTGTCTTGATCCAAATCAACTCTGTGGTAGCAAGTGCTATAGCCTTGAACTCAAATTCAGCTGTTGATCGAGGCACAACCTTTTGCTTGCTTAATCTCCATGACACAAGGCTATCACCAAAGTAGACATAAAAGGCACTGGTACTTCTTTTGACATAAGTAGCTCTTACCCAAGTAGCATTACTGAAACATGTAAAATTCAGATAATCTGATTTTTGAAGAAGTAAACCATAGTGAGTAGTTCCTCTAAGATATCTAAGGATTCTCTTCAAACCATTCCAATGAACATCATTAAGACAGTCAAGAAATTGACATATACGATTCACAATTAAAGAAATCTATGGTCTAGTAATGATGCAATATTGTAATGCACCAACTAACCTTCTAAAGATAGTTGGATCTATAAGTGGAGCTCCATCGTACTTTGAAAAAAAAATTCCTTGAACCCACTAGTGTAGTAGCTGGTTTGGCTTGCATCATATCACTCTTCTCAAGTATATCTTCAATATACTTTTTCTGCCTGAGATGAAGTTTACCTTTCATACGAGAAAACTTCAATTCCTAAGAAATAGGATAAATTATCTAGCTACTTTAAAGCAAATTGTGACTGTAAAGAAGAATGTACTTTTAAATTTTACTTGCACTATTACCTGAGATGATAATATCATCTACATAGACCAAGTTGTTAAACAAACAAACATGGAAGCATCACCTTTGGACATAAGAAATCCCAAGTGAAAAGACATGTCTTCAATTTGTCATACCAAGCTCTTGATGCTTATTTGAGTTCATAAAAAGCTTTTCGAAGTTTGCAAACGATTGGTACATCAGATTGAACCTCAAAACCTTTAGACATAAAAACATCATCTTGAAGATCATTATTGAGGAATGCATGATTGACATCCAACTACTTAATACATCAATCCTTAGAGACAACCAATTTTAACACAATTCTAATGGTGCTATGTCTCACCACTAGGGAAAATGTATCAAAGTAGTCAACACTCTCTACTTAATCATAACCCTTAGTTACAAGTCTAGACTTATACAAGTCAAGAAGACCATTTGGCTTTGTTTTGAATTTATACACCCACTTGTTTCTTATAACTTTCATATTAGGAGTTAAAGGAACAAGCTCTCATGTGTTGTTCTTGATCAAAGCATCAAATTCACTTTGCATGGCATGATGCCACTCAAAAACTTTGCTTGCCTGAGCATAAGTCTTAGGTTCAGAAAGAAGAGCATGTGAGACAGTAAGGGCTTTATGTTGATGAGCACCTTGTTTTAGAAAGTGTAAGCATGGGATGAACATTAGAAGGACTATTTGGTTTATGAACTGATTAAATAGGTAGATCAATGACTAAAGGTATTTTAGTATAAAGATCAACACTAAGTGTATCAAAATTGGGATGTAAAGGAACCTAATTTGCTACCGTGAGAGAACTAGTAGTAGACTGTTCATGTGAAGAAGATGACTTCTGAGATGTAATATCTACAAAAGCAACTGAAAGAGGTGATGAAACAGGAGTAGTTAAATTATGAAGCGAAAATGATTGTATAGATATAATCAAAATAGGTAGAGAGAAGAATAAAAAAATTAAAGAGAGACATCTTATTCTCATTCATATATTATTGAAAGATTATACTGATATTTATAGCGATAATAAACTAGAATCCTAATCCTAATATAACTCTAAATAAGACTCCTAAACTAATAGAAAAATATTATAATAATTATCCACATCCAACTAGATAATATTAAACTATTTCAACACTCACCCTCAAGCTGAACATAATTTATGTTCAGATTGGACAACATAAATAAAAATAAGCAAAACGTTGGCCGGTTGACCTTTCTAGAAAAAAGCGACAGGTCGATTGATCTTTCTAGAAAACGCGGCTATGATGACACACGACGGTAGTCCGGTTGACCATTCTAGAAAACGACGATAGGTCGATTGATCATTCTAGAAAACGCGGCTACGAAGTCGAGAGCTTGACAGGAAGACACCAATCTGGAATTGGTGATGACGACATATGACGGTAGACCGGTTGACCATTCTAGAAAACGACAATAGGTCGATTGATCATTCTAGAAAACACGGCTACGAAGACATAAACTTGACATGAAGACACCAATCTGAAATTGATGATGACGACATACGACAGTAGACCGGTTGACCATTCTAGAAAACGACGGTGAGTCATTGATCATTCTAGAAAATGCGGCTACGAAGTCGTAAAGTTGACAAGAAGACAGTCTTTAACTCTCCCCCACAAATTGGAGCATAAATATCACACATGCCCAACTTGAATAGTGAGATTAAGATTGAGACTGATACCAACAGTCGTGAATCCTTGAAGGTGATAGTGGTGAAAACAGGTCGATACTAACTGTCGTGAAGTTGACAAACGACATTGTGACAGAGAACGGCGTTGATGGGCCATGGTTGAAGGCGATTACTGCTAAATTGAGATGACAGACAATAGTGATGGAGATGACAGTGGGGTATATGTATGACAAATGATGCTAGTGATAACCTCCCTGATGATAACCTCCCTGATGATAACATTGACGATGAAGCCCCTGATGAAAACACTGATGATGAAACCACAGACAAAAACTACACCATGATGAAGCCAACGTACATAGAAGAAGTCAACGTGCTCAATTGTAGATGGCTATAACAGAACTCCCGCTGCCGTCTACAATTGATGTCAGCTAGAAAGTACAACTGTCATATATTCATAGAAAATAAACCCATATTTTTTTTTCTGACTGGACCGTTGACTGATTTGCTGACTGGACTGCTGATTGAGCAAGTGACTGCTGACTGGATTGTTGACTAGACTGGTGATGTGCTGACTGGACTATTGATTGGATTGTTGATTTGCTGACTGGACCCTTTTTTTTTTTTTAAAATGGGCAGGAAAGTTTGGGCCTTTTTTTTTGTTGGATGTGGGCTTAGGATTTCTTGTGGTTGGGCTAGGGTTTGATGTGTTTGGGCTAGGGTTAGGGTTTTGCTTTAAGGAAATCTGGAGGACAGGTGGGCGGCGGCGGCAGATCTAAACGGAGTGCGACTGACGGCGCTGATGGATCTAGACGGAGTGCCACTGGCGGCGTTGAAGGAGGAACTGAATTAGGCCGGCGGCAGGTGATAGGCGGGGCACGTTGTGAGAGGAGACAGGCGCACTGTGGACACGCTGGTGACTAATTGAAGCGACGGTGTTGTGAGGCGAAGACACTGGACGAGCAGGGAAGAGGCTGACGGCGAGCGGAGCAGAGGCAGGCGGACTGACGGAGGGACAGAGGGCGAGGCGCGCGGACTTGGACGGAGCGCGAGGCGCGGCAGAGACAGGAGCGCGGAACTAGGCTGTGGATCTGGTCTGAGGCCGCATGATTGGCTGCTGGTGGATCTGAGGCCGCGTGGTGATGCTGGTGACTGGCGTTGGTGGCGCTGACGGCTCACTGACACAGAGGCGCGCGGAGTTGGATGCTGGGCTAAAGACGTTGGGCGAGCAGGACAGAGGCGCAGAGCAGAGGCTGACGGCGAGCGGAGCATATCTGGATGGAGAACTGGTGGCTGGGCCGTGCGATGAACGGACGGTTGGTGAGTGCAGATCGGTTGCTGGTGGACGGCTGATCTTGTAAATTTTTTTTTTTTGGCTTTGATACCAAGTTAAATTATGAAGCGGAAATAATTGTATAGATATAATCAAAATAGGTAGAGAGAAGAATAAAAAAATTAAAGAGAGACATCTTATTCTCATTCATATATTATTGAAAGATTATACTGATATTTATAGTGATAATAAACTAGAATCCTATTCCTAATATAACTCTAAATAAGACTCCTAAACTAATAGAAAAATATTATAATAATTATCCACATCCAACTAGATAATATTAAACTATTTCAACAGGAGTTACCTCTGATAGAGGGATGTAACAATAGGAAGTAAAGGAGCAGTGTGTTAATGAGAAGAATCATGAGGTGGACTTGTATGCGACAAGAAAGCATCAAATTGGCCATTTGTGGGAATAGAAGATTGAGGAACAAAAGATGTGAAGAATGGCTAGAAGAGATGGACAATGTCAGTAAAGGATTGAGTATCAAAAGGAGACGGTGTTGATCACAGGTAAGGAAATTGAGTTTCATGAAAAATAACATCTTTCCTTGTATATATTTTGTCTGATTCTCTGTCTAAATAAAAATATGCTTTATGCTTAGGAGCATATCTCAAGAACACACAAGCTACTGACCTAGCGTGTAATTTGTGTTGATCATAGGATCTTCAACATGGGTAACATAGATAGGTGAACACCCTAAGAAAACCATAATCAAGTGCTCGTGCATAGAGAAGTTCATAAGGTGACTCGTAGTTTAAGACCTTTGTAGGTAACCTGTTTTGCAAATATACAACCGTTCTACAAGCATATATGTCTGAAGATTCACAAGCATACCACTAGCAAGCATAAGAGTCATACCAGTTTCCACAACCCTTCTCAAACGACTCTTAACAGCATCATTCTAAGATGAAGAGTAAGGACATATCAGCCTGTGAAGAATGCCTTCCTTTTCCTAATCAATAGATAAAAATTTGAATTCTCTTCCACCATTAGACTATACAATCTTAATGTGAACCTCAAATTGTCTTTCTATCGTTACTTTGAGCATATTCAAGGTAGTTTTGGTTTGGCTCTTACTAGATAAAAAACAAATCCACATAAAATGAGAAAAGTCATCCACAATGAGTGAAAAATACTTTGCACCAATAGAAGCCAAAACAGGAGATATCCATAAATCAACATAAACAAGATCAAACATCGTAGTAGAAGTTTCATATGATTAGTATAAGGTCATTTGTGAGACTTCCATAAAGGACAACTACTACATTTAACTAAATAAGCAAAAGACTTGGATATATGAAGATACCCTTGTTGATCAATCTTATATAGGGTATTGTATGAGGGATGCCTAACCTATTGTGCCATATGCACTTGTTAAAAGTATTACTAACAGAAGTAGAAACAAAAGCTTGACCTGTGGTACTTGTTGGTGCTTGGGAAAAATGTTGTAAATGCTTGATCTTATACAACCTTTTGTCAGCTTTGCCTTGGAAGAGTATCTTTTAAGTTCCTAGTTTCTTGACATAAAAACAATTGGGGTGAAATTCAACATAAACATAATTATCAACACAAAGTTTATTTATTGAAATTAAATTGGTAGAAACTTGAGGAGTATGCAGAAGCTCCTTAAGAGAAATTCTATGTTTATTAAGAAACACATCACACTGACCAAATTGCTCAATATGTAGTTTACTATCATTGCCTATAGTAACACCTACATTACCATTGTAATTTTGCCTATTATCCAAGTGTGCTACATTAGAAATAAGATGATGGGTAGCACTACTGTCAAGTAGCCATTCTTGAGGTTCCTCAAATTCAGTATCATCAATCCTGACTGCCATAACTAGTCTACCTTGATTCTTCATCATAATGTCTCTTAACGGAAAACAAGAGTCAACAATACGACCCACTTTAGAACAGATTTGGCATAGTGGCTTCTATGTTGATTTCTTGCCTTTGAACACAGAACATTCACCCTTAGGTTTACCTTGACCACTCTGATGTAAACTCTGAAGAAGGTGATGGAGATTCCAACTTTGTAAAGACGTAATGCCAGATACATCTCCTCCTTCGTTTCATGACAAAGAAGTGCAGCTACTTCCTTTAGCATGTAACTTACCAACCCGTGCAATATGTGCCTGCAACAAGTTTTTATCAACTTGGTAAGCATGTTTTTTTTCACGAGTTAGCAAGAGACTATGAACCTCTTCCAATGTGCCAAGTTCAGTCCTAAGTAACACATCAGTGACAAAATCACTTGATCACCATTTAGTTCATGAAGGAATCAAATCATTCTCAGTAACTCTCTCACCTACAGCTCTCAAATGATTATTGTAAGTTTTTAGTTACGGATCAAATATACATAGAGGGGGTGAATAGGTTATTTTCAATTTTAACAAATATTAATTATATAACCTAAACACATTGGCCAAACATACAATTACGTGTAAAAATACAATGCAAAATTAAAGAATAACACATGAGATTTTTAGGTGGAAACAACCTAGGTCACAACAATGACCTAAGAGGAAAACCACCGGTCCACCGAACCATATACTATGAAAATTAATGTTCAATTACAACCTCAGGTCTTAGACTACCCTTCACAGATAGATCCCCCTTATATAATTTACTTACGAGCCGTCGCTCCTTTCACAGCCTCCACAAGCTAGTTGTTTAGATCCGAACCAACGTTCCGATCTAATTGAGTCTCACAAGATCAATCGAACCCGTCAACTTTGGTAATTTCGAGTCACACGAAATACCGAACACATCACCTCAGTACCTGAAAAGTTAACACAAATAACAGAAGTGCAAAGTATATCCTAGAGCAGATTCAATAATGAAAAACCTTAACTAGCAGATTCAATAGCATACAATGTAAAAACTAAATCAACTAGCAAACTCTAGAATAATCATGTAAAGCAATTAGACATATGAATTATTCAAACATGACCACACAATATGTTTGAACAATTAAATCAAGAAAAAGCCTAAGATTAATAGATGAAGAGAAAACAATTTTCTTTGAAAGCTTCAACAGATGTAGAAAATATTATTTGCAGTGTGATATATTTTTTTCTAACAAAGGTTGTTTATATAGAGTGCAATTTGACCTAAAAGAGAATTAATAATAAAGTACAATTTTACTCATATCATGATTTAACTTTTACAACAATTCTACTCATACCAAGATTTAGCTTTCATAACAATTCTACTCATACAAGAATTCTACTTTCACAACAATTCTACTCATATAAGAATTCTACTTTCACAACAATTCTACTCATATAATAATTTTACTTTCACAACAATTCTACTCATATAAGGATTCTGCTTTCAATATTAAATGAGATCAAATTGGTAAGTAAGATAAGTAGAACAAATTATCAAAACACTTCGATCTATCTAACTGTGTGCACAGAAATTCTTCTACGTGTACGTGCTTATTGTGTGATGGTGTATGCTTGAAACATATATTTTTATCTGATATATACGTATTGAGAGCTCAGTAGTTTCTTCAACTTTGATTAATTGACTTGACAACAAGTCTAGATACTATATTACAATTAATTGTTTTGTACACAAAAATTGCCAACACTCATAAACCTTACAATTAAATTTATTTAGCTTCTAACATGTAATCATCAATGCTTCTATGATTTTGCCTCAAGTTTTGAAACTAATACCTAAGCTCCATAATACAAGATTTAGAATTTGCAAGAAAATAAGCTTCAAGAATGCGTCAAATCTCAACTGCACTTTGCTTACCAACAATTCTTGCCCTCACAGATGAAGTGACAGAACCATATAACCAGCTCTTAAGCAAGTTATTCATCCTATTCCAACTTACATAAGTTAGATTAACCACTCTCATTGGAGTGTTTCCTACAGTTCGAGTAAGATACTGAACTGGAGGTGTCTTGGTACCAAACAGATAATCCACAAGACCATAAGCAATAACCACACTCTCGATCTGTTCATGTTAAAGCAAATAGTTGGTCCTATCAAGCTTAAGAGAAAATGAAAGATTAATCGAAAATGTGACTACCTGTGACAAATTAGGTAGAGCAACAAAATAACCAGGAGGAGCAAATTGTGGATGCATGCCAAAGCCATCACCAGAAAATTGTTGTGATGGACAACTGCTTAACAGAGTAGAGTATGCCATTTTAGAAATTCAAAAATTTCTTAGAGCATGCAGCTCTAATACTATACAAGAAATGATAAGAAAGGTGGAACAAACTCTAAAAGGAAAATTGAATATGCATAGCTCAAGTTCATTCATGATAATAGTACAATATATGTAGCCACTACCTCTAACAAACTATTGTAACACAACCAATACAAATGAAACATGTGTACTACTACTCATTTATACTTAACACACATCATTATAGTTAATAACCAATGGCTAATAGTCCCCCTATTTAATAATAACAAGTTTTTTTTTTTTTTTTTGAAGGATGACATAAAAGAAAAGAGCAATCTATCTTAAATATTTACAAAAATTGATATCAACATAAGTCAAGTCACATAATGAGGTAACAATTTGAAATAAAAATATAAATAATGTTATATATCATAAATTTATTTTCATATCAATAAAATTTAGCCACATTATTATTTTTCTTTTTGGAAAAGCGTTAAAAGATTTAGCCATATTATCTGAGATAATAAAAAAAAATAGTGAAAATTAGTATTTATCTAAAAATACTCTACAGTAAAAGGAAAAAAAATTAAAGAACATAGTCAGACTCAACATTAGTTAGTAGGCAAACAACTTGTCTTCAAATGTGGGCTATGGGGAAGACACAAAGGAAACATTAACGCCTTTACCTTTGAAACATAAAGCACCTCATTGTTTTTTTATTTTTCCTAAAACTCATGGCAAAAAAAATATATATATATATTATTAATAATAATAATAATAAATTTCAAATTATGGAGGGCTTCTTTTTGTCAACTATAACGTACAATTAGTTTAAAATATTACAGAAGTCCGTACAACAATGTCCACGTGAGAGAAGGAAAATGTGCAAGCAAATCCAACGAGCTTTCTGAGTTTCACACCAGGAAATTAAAATATGAAAACTAAATACTAATTAACTACATATTTCTCTCCATTAAAAAAAACAAAAGTTAAGTTCTTGAAATCTGGGTTTTTCATAAAAAATGTGAATATGCACAAATTTTTAAGATCATATGAAGCCCAGTCATAAGGCAAAAATTCAGTTCACCTTCTGTTTTTCTTCTTTTCCGGGTGCTTGGCTACTTGGGTACTTGTTTAAATATTAGTTTTACAATGTCAACTATCAGGAAACACTTTTCCCACATCACAAAATACAATTACCAGATCAAGTTAGGGAAAAAAAATCAGATAGAAAACATTTTAACATGTTGCTTTTCTATTTTATAGGAACGAAAATACTAAGGGGATAATTGATCTATAGATTCTATATTTTTGTACTAAAATATTATGATGAATAATATTGTGTTTTATTTAGTTTGACACTTACCATATAACGAGATACTATTTAACGTATTATTTTTTTAACTTTTATAAATATATTTTTTTAATTAATATTTAGTGCAGTGTGTTAAAAATTAAAAATATATATTATAATTTTTGCAATAAAATAGTGCAAGGCGTTAGAGTTGATTGAAAAATTATTCATTTTCAGCGCACTTTTGTCATGTGTCGGTGTCTGCATTTAGCACTAACACGACTTTTTCTTTTTCTTTTTAATTTAGCATTACTCATGCGTGTGTGTATATATATAACACAAATTATAACATTAATTTCTAAATTTTAATTAAATTCATATAAAATTCTACAAATTTTTAAAATGTACAATTTAATTATCAAATTTTTAAAATTTTACGCATAAATTCTAAAATTTTGATTTATAAATATGTATTTTAGTAGTCAACATAAAATCTATGCATGAATTTTTAAAAATTTAGTGATTAAATTATAGAATTTAAAAATTTAGAGACCTATGTGCGAAACTTTTGAATTTGAGGATTAAATTGTATAATTTAAAAGTTTAAGAACTTACATATAAATTTAATTAAAATTCAATGGTGTAATTAAAATTTATATATAGTTATTTGTATAATATCACACATTTATGAAGCAACATTTGTTCGTATAGTTGCGTCTTCAAATAATAGCATGTAATATTAAACAGGCATGTATACACAATGAATAGTTATATCCAATAATTCATCCTACTAAATTATGAGCAATTATAACAACAACAACCAAAAAAAAAAAAGTATAAAGGAAAAACATAGTGCCTTAGGAAAAGGTTAATCACAAAGCCAATTAAGAGTTCCATATTTGTACTGAAAGGTCTGCACAAATAATTGGTACCCATTATGTCAACATAATTCCTTTTTATCAAAATTTGTCATGGCATTTGCTAGTGGGTTATGTCAATCAGGTTCCCTGTATTAATCCATCTACACAATCATTTATCAGATCAAATAAATACATCATAAAAAGATGTTATTTCCTAGCCACAATAAATTAAGATTTATTATAGGGTTTTAGTCAATTTTTTAAACATATATTTATATAGAAATGCACATCGAGTTCTATATAGATGAAAAACAAAAATTAACAAGCTAGGATTAGGGAATGTCACGTGACAAGCATGCCAAAATAGAGGATGTAAGTCATTTTAAACCAGTATGAAAAAAAAAAAATTATTTTTGGACTAATCTTTTCAACAAAATAAAATTGTTAGAAAATAATTTTACTAAAATATTTTAAATATAATATTATTTTTCTATCAAGTCTTTAATTTTATTAAAATAAATAACTCAAAATTTTTCCCCATAATGGTGGAGTTAACAAACCCTTAAATGGAGGTGGTCACATGCTTGTCTCATAATTTTTATATAATGGTATTAATTTAAAAAAAAAAAAAATTAAGGTGCCCATTTTATATAACCTACGAGACCAATATATCATGACTATTCGTCACACTTAAATTATCAAGCTGGCCATGTGTTCATCACCCAAGAGAAAAAATTATAGGGTTATTTTTAGGATTTTAGGTTGAGATAGTCCTATAATTATAAGTAATTGACATATTAGTTCTGTAATTATTTACGTAGGTAGATTTAGTACAATAATTTTTAAAAATGATCCAAAAAGTCCAAATTTCTCAATTTTGTTATATCTTCTCTTTTTATTGACATGTGCTTGGCACATGACTCATTTATAGGGTTATAATTGGATATTCAAATTTATATCATCTAATAGGGTTACTTTTAGGTAATGTTTACAAATTTGATATAACTCAAATAGGGATCTACTCCAACATGAGCATATAGAGTGACTCTTAATCTAGGAAACAAAACTTGCCCATTTGATACCTTTTTAACTTGTCCTTTAGCTTGGTTATATATTATTCTTCAATATAATGCAGTATGTACTATTTAGTGGTATTCTTATTCATGCCTAAAAAGATAACTAGGTTGCTCCATTTTAAGCTCAACGCTGAACCTTTCTTTGAAATACAAACCGAATTGGTATTGCTATAAACTAAGTATTATTGTATCAATTAATGAAGCATACACATCTTTGTTTTCCATTTTCAATTCAAGAAAGTTTAGCTAGAAATTAGAATGTCGTTCAAGTAATAATTTATTTACTTAGTTTGAAATTGAAATTAGTTTAATACAGATCATAAGGTCAAAGTTAAGGTATAGGTATAGGTGTCAAAAATACTTTTGCTAAGGGTGTTAACAATAAAATAAAATTGTGGAACGGATTAGTAGATGACAAACTTGAATGTGGTGGTTTGAAAATTTATGAGTGAATTTAGGAGACTTTTGGATGCATGGATTTCATGGAAAAGCTTAAATTATTATAGTAATCTTCTTATTAATTATCAACGTTATTAATTAATTGATGTAATTAATGAGGTGTCAGCGTCATGAGTTGCACGACATTAATTGACCTTCTTTAGAAACAAATGTTTCCCAAGATTTATCAAAGAAATAAGGTTGTAAATGAAAACTAAGTTGAACCCTATGTTACTGGATCTTTCATTTTTTTTTTCTCATAGACACTTGTATTTTAAACCACATAACATGAATATGTGTGAGTTCTCAAAGACTGCAATTTTGATAAAGATTTACTAATTATTTTGAGAAAATGGATTCGGACAAACCAGATAAGTATCAAAGATGGTTCAAGTGGATAACATAATCTCTTTATAAATAAAGTTTCTTTTTTTAACTCTACGTAGTATATGTAAATATATATATATTTTTATAACCTAAAATAAACATAAATTTTTTTGGATTAAAATAAAACAATTAAGTAACTGGGTTGTCTACAAATATCGGAGTGTAAAATAATTAGGACTTGTTCAGAAAGAAAAAAAAAAATCTGTTTATCATAGTTTTTGCAAATTTTGTACTCTAACATCTCGTCATATTGAAGAACTACTCTCATTCTTCTTGTTTAAAACTTTTAAATACAGAAAATTAATCAAATCGAATTTGATGATAATATTAATAGATAAATAAAAAAAAAACAATGCTGCTCCTTTTTAACTAGAATAATACAGAAGTATATCAAACGAAACCATCTGGAGACAGCTGGATCAATAACTTCAGCTAACATTAAAACAAATTGATGAAAGATTAAATGTTGCTTTTAATCTCATAATCAGAATTCTAAGAATTAAGAAAAGAAAAGAAAAGAACAGAGAACCTCAATTTGATCAAACCTGTAATAACATAGAAGAACATCATATCATTATGATATAGGCATAACCAGAAATCAGAATTTGATCATCCCAAACTTTTAAACACCTGGAGATCAAGTATTATAACTCTATTTTTCATTACATATTCATATGAATATAACTTATCAATAAATTAATTAAGGTTTCTATACAGTATGTCTCAGAAAAACAGAGCCCAAAAGAAGGGGAAGAAAAAGAAAAACAAAACAAAACAAATTAAGAACGAATAATACCCTGATCTCATTAAACTGCACATGAGATTCCCAAAAAGTTTCTAACCCATCAACCCAATACAATTCTAAGAAAGAAATCAAAGTACAAAAATATCAGACCCCAAAACAGAGTCTGTCAAATCTGCTCAATTTTCAGGAGCAGAGTTGTGCCTCTTAGAAGGACCAGAAGGTGGAACAGGTTTTCCTTTGGGAAAATAGTTGAATATCTGACCTTTATATCTAAAACCCAATTGATTTTTTCTTGGTTGAATCTTCATATGTTCGTATTTGATGGAACCTTCCTTTCTCACCCCCATTAAAGATCCAATTTTTCCTAGCCTGGAGGCAGAGCAAGAAGAAAGAAGAAGAACAATGAGAAAGATCAAAGTCATTGTTTTGCATAATGGGTTTGTAGATTTAGAAGAGAAATAAGATGCCATTGTATTGAGATCCAAGAAATATGTGTTTATGGAGGAGGGTTTAGGTGAGAAAAGGAGATTCAATAGTAAATTTTTTACAGAGGAAAAATAAGTGATTTTGCTGTGTATATATGTGCATGGAGATACAGGGAAAAAGTTTGGCAACTGGCCTTGTAAAAGAGTAGGAAAGAGAGATGAAGAAGAAGTGAAAAGCACGCTAACGAGTGATGACTATTGAAATTTTTGAATGTCAACGGATGAAACCATATGTAAGAATAATATAAGTATTTGGTGCCGTCTTAAGATGACTTAAGAGGGTTCTGTGTTTTTATTTACAATTTTTCTTTGATTGGGTCAATGGAAAAGGCTTTCAGTGAAAATAAACCAATCCCTTTAGGCTTCAGGTTTGGGAAGTAGAAAAAATGATACATCATAAGTTGACATGATACGAATAAAAAAATTAATCAAAATTATTTAATAGTATACGTCGTTTTAAAAATTTATTATTATATATATAAATAATAAAATATTAAGTAAACTTTCTTTTTATGTATTAACTTATTTGTAAATATAATACGATTAGTATCAAAAACACAATATAATTACAAAGTTCTAGGTAGTTTTGAGACTTGGAGAACACTAACTACTAAAAAAAAATTAGTTTCTTTGTTCCAACTGTGAGTTGTTTCTTAATGGAGCTTGGACCACAGACATATAGTCTGGAGTAGATAATATATCAAGTTATCTACCTATTAATCAAAATAATATAAATATTTTTGGAATGTTTGGTGTAATAAAAAAAAAAAAGTGTATAATAGTTTTTAGGGTGATGGATACTATAAAAAAATGCTCCCTTGGTTTTTTTTTCTTTTATTATGGACAGCATACTATTACTTAGTCTACTTTTCTCTCTGGCAGGAAAAAGTAGACTTTATACACGGCAAGTTTACTTATTAAAAAATAAAAATAAAAAAAATTTGACCAAGAAATTTTAATTAAATAAGTTTTTTAAATTAATTAAGTTAATTAGAATAGAAGGAAAATGAATAATTTGAAGACAGAAATATGACGAAAGGAAGGAATTGAGAAAGACATGCTTGCACAAGCTTCAAGAAATTAAATGCCTACTTGTATGACTTTCTAGGTAAGCGACATATGTGATAAAATTCTCAACTTTTAAAATTTATATCATATTAAGTAGAAGACATCATCGAAATTCTAAATTACCAATAAATTTATTGAATCATTTTGAAAAATTATTGAATTTTTTGTTGACAATATCTTAAATTGATATATAAGTCGTAGAACTAATTAATTTAAACCTCCTTCGCAATGAGCTAATTGTTAAACTATTTTTATTTTAACCTTTAATAAAAAATCATATATTTATTTTTTTTTAAATATATATTCATTTATATTTTATGAAAAATAATTTTTTTTTATGTAAGATTAAAAAAAATTTCATATATAAAAAAAAAATTATGCTAAATAATTAAATATAAAAAATGCATTAAATTATTAAATAACAACATATCTATAATATAAAGATTTGAGCATTTTTTTTTTTTTTTGTAAGTCTTTATGTTTTTCACTTAAGTTTGACTCTTTCAATCGATAATATGATAAATTTATTACACATTTTTGATATTTGAAGCCTTGATTTGTAAATTGTGAACTATAACAAAATTCAATATAAAGATGGTAGATCTATAGTCTAATTTATGAAGAAAAAAATTATCAAAATATAGCAAAAAATACCTAACATTACTATAAATTAGATCAAATTTAGGTGAAGAATAATCACCTTAGATCTAAATTTATATGAAGTGAAAAACAAATCATAGAATAACTTCTTATTATATTTATTCAAACAAAAAACAACAAAATAAAAAATAAGATCAATGTCAAATTTAGGTTAAGTAGGGCCAAAAATGTTATCGGTATCGAAGAAAGAAATGAAAGAGGTACTAGAAAGATATGCCACTAAGAAGCCCCAAAGATGAATTTCAAAATCCTTCAAAATACACAGCAAATTCAAACAATCGAAGACTACGATAACAGACTAATGACGGTGGATAAAAAAGTATTAGACAATAGAAACGACGACTAACTTGAATGATATGGCCGAAAGTAAGCATTGAGCCCTCAACTAGAGAAAATAATAATCAACTTTTAAAATCTTCTTAATTGGTTGATGATATTTGATTTCATTTAATAGTTAAAGCCTAATTTTATGGTTTTTAACAGTAGCTTAAAATTTCAATAATTTTATTTTAAAAGTAGTGAAATTTAATTACTATTCAAGAAATCTTTTGCGTGCGAAGCTCATACAAGAAAACTAGCAAATGGGGTCCCAACTGATATATTGTTAAACGTTAAATTGATTGACACATGTACTATAAAAATAGTGAATAACTGCATATAATATACAATCTCTGTAGCAATTGTTAATTCTATACATAAAGACACTGTTTTTTCCGTAAGAATAATCAAATATAAAGTACCTTTGCTCACTTTGCTTCCTTAGCAACTGTCTTTTCTATCATGTTAAATCTAAATATAAATCAAACACAGTTCCATAACAATTCAAGGTCCAGTATTATTAACTTCGGTCATGTTTATCGATTTTCACATCAGATATTTTTAATTTTTTCAGATGATACTATTCCACTTTTAAGTATACTTGATAACTATTTATTTATTTTAATTTTTATAATTTCATAGTATCACCTATAAAAACTACGGTGATTTATAAATCTATAAATATAAGACTTTTATTTATGTTATTTATTTTTAAAAATTTTACCTAATAATTTTATGATAGATGCCAAGGTTTAAACCACCGATCTTCTATCTAAAAGGTAGCAATACACGATCACATACAGCCGAGCGTCCGACGATATTTATAAATTACATTGATGATTACTTTTATAAAAGAGTTAAAAAAATTAAAAAAAAATAATTATGTAATTATAAATTATAAATTAAAATTATTATATTGCTCTATTGTTACTTTAATTTACATGAAATAATATAGATAAGTCTACAGCGGGTGCACACATTCACGTGCATTACATATGACACAGATAAGAGCCTAAAATGGGTCTTAATCAGAGACTAAAGGTATTGATATTGCGTGTGAAATTTTGCCCATATGGGTTGATACGAGAATAAAGATGAACTATTACATGTCATATGTCAATGTGATGTGTATTGCGCATGATATATATCTACCATATATGGAACAGAAAGTGTTAAATCAAATGTTGATGGGTTTGTTCAAGGCTAGAATTGTAAGATAACAGGTATATGTACTTAAGATATACTAGCTAGTACTCGGTATCTAATTTCTTCCTCAAAGTATAGCATTGTACTGATCACTGTTTGTTCATAGAAAAATAAGATAGACGATTTATCACTCCTTTTACTATTTTTCTTGGACTATATGAACTGATATAACAATGTCATAAGAAAATATAAACATTTAGTGAGACCAACATTTGGAGCAAGTAATCTTAAATCTAGGCCAAAACCGGATATCATGGTAAAAGTTGGTTAAGAACACATGAGGTGTTTTGCGCGAATTTAGCAGCTTCTTAAGTTACAATAATTTTTTTTATTAAGTTGGCACTGACATGAGTATAAGTAATTGACATTCCAATTTGATAAAAACTTACAAAAAAAAAAAAAAAAAATTGGTGTTTTTGAAACCTAAATGTGTATCAAATAATTTAAAATACTCGGCATCTAAAAAAATGTCAGTGTAATGATAGCACCCGATCTAAAATTCTAGATAGCATTAAATTACTCTAATGATACAAGTAAATGATATTGGGACCAGAAGTTCATGTAAAGGCTGTGTATGTGGCTGGCACATATGATGGGGTGATAATTTGTAAGAGTTGGACTAGTTTGAGCAAGCTTAAAATTAGTTCAACTTAAATTAGTTAAATTCTATCCTAATTTAAATTTAATTCGCGCTAGTGAATGTGTGTTCAAATTCAAACCAAATACAAATAAATTAGTCTAAATTAGTCCAAATTATTAATTAATTTTTTTTAGTTAATAGAACTTTTTTTATTAAAAAATATATTTAATGATTAATGCTCAATCATCATTACATGAAACAACAAAAGAGTAAACACAAATATAAGAAAAAAAACTTATTCTTAATATAAGAAGTCAATTTTTAAATCAATTAGGTAAATAGTAAATATCATTAAACCTCACTCATGTAAAAGTCAGAGGCCTTCGTGTCTTTATAAAAACTCAAAGAGCTCATAAATTTCAATAAAATTTCATCTAACTACTAGACAAAAAAAAAAGATGAGTAAGATTAACAGAAATATTTATTGAAAAATGAAGAACTCAAGTAATTTAAAATGTCACATTATTACATAATGATTCTCTGAACTATGGACTAGTTAAAAATAAAATAGCACAACACAAGTTGGTAAAATGTTTGAAGTTTTATTGCCAAAGTCAATGCCTAATCGATTTAAAAATATAAACTTCATAATATTAATTAGAATTCAAAATGAGTATATTTTTTTGTTTAAACATTCAGTAGATTTAAATGATAAAAATATTAACGTTAAAAAATGTAACATAATAATGTGATAAAATAAATAAATTATGATTATTTATTTATTATTAATTTATTTTTAAAAGAAAAAGGAATAAAAATATTATAAAAGAAAATTATTAAAAGAAATAAAAGAATATTTTAATTTAGAAATAAAATTTTTTTATTTAAAATTTTATTTTAGTTAGAATTAATGAATAAGCCCTAATTTAACTTAGTTTTTTTGAAATTATTTAATTTGTATTTAACTTAAGTTTAATTTGATTGTATAAATTATGACCTTTAATGATGAATTCGTTTATGTGACGCAATGATTTTACAACACAAATTTGTTGTTGAACAAGTGCGAGTGACTGAGAAATTTGTAACACTTTGAGAGAGGAAGCAGAGCCACTCATTCTTGGGAATTTATGAGACATTCAACGGATTGTCAGGAAATGTACCATTCATTTCACAACTTGGGCTGCGATTGGAGAAACGGTGGTAATTTTTTACGCAATTTAAAAATATAATTTAAATATGATATAACATAGTACAAATATTTTTAATAAAAATTAATTAATAATTTTTTAATGTATTTAAAAAAAATTATTTTTTATTATTATAAATAGATAACACGAAAAATATTAAGTAAATTTTTTTATGTGTCAACTAACACAAAAATTCAACACAAATAATACGAAATGAATACGATACCGTTCTGAATAATACGAAAAGAACACAATACAGATACAACTAATACCACACGATTGCAACTCTTGTGTTCGAGTTTTGAGATGCTATTTGAATAACATTATATGTATTTTATCGTATACATTAAATTATATATTAATTATTAGTTAAATTTAAAATAATAAAATATTACACACCTATTTATTAATAAATAAGACAATTAAATATGATTTAAACACAATTCTTATTTTACGAAACGTAAGTATTAGATCTGATTTATACTAAGCATGGTTTCTTGTGCACGACAATACGTACATCATTAACAAATCATATCAAAAAGAATGATATCGGGGGGTGTCGCATCCCATTTGATGCTTAAGTTAAATTCTTTTGAAAATAATTAAGATTTTAGAGGAATTTTAGAGATTTAAGAAAAAATAATATGTAGACTCTGACATTCTTATGCATAATTTTTTAGATTATGAGTCTCTATTTAACGAGTTTGGATTAATGTCATTTTGGTATTAAAAAAAACTCATATTAATTAATATTTATATTATTTAATAATAATATAAATATCTTAATCATTAATACGAATTATTTAGTAAAGATTTATATGACTATACATTGATTATACTATTTAATTTTTATCTTGTTAACATAAGTCAATCAAATATTTCCTCCAATATTTGGTCTATTTTTTACCCAATAGTAATTATGCAATTATAAAAATTAATTAAGTATTAAATTAAATGATTTAAAATTTAAGGCGCACATGTTAAAATAGTTAAGTTTTAAGATCAACGAAATAATTTAGCATTTATGATAAATATATAGCAACAAACTTTAAAATGCATTATTGCATACTTTAAAAAAAACACTTAACTACTTCATTACTCCTAAAATTTAATTAAATTTATAATTATGTCTCTAAAATTTTAAATTCTACAATTTAGTCTTCAAACTTTTAAAATTTTACACATATGTTCCTAAATTTTTAAATTTTATAATTTACTCCTCAAATTTTTAAAAATTCACACATAAGTTCTCCAATCTTATGTACTAAAATATATCTTTTTAATCAAAATTTTAATACCTATATATAAATTTTTAAAAATTTGATAACTAAATTGTAGGATTTAAAAATTTACGAATATATGTGTGAAATATTAAAAATTTAAAAATTAATTGTATGATTTAAAATTTTGAGAACTTAAATATAAATATAGTTAAAATTTTGATAATAATAATAATAATATAATTTAGCCTTAAAAAAACATAGAGCTATATATATATATATATATCAAACCTTAAGGGAACTCATATCAAACCTTAAGGGAACTCTACGACATTTTCGATTCCAAAATTTTTAGTATCTTGTATAATTTTAGGTTAGAATTTTATGTTTTCCATATTTAGCTAAATAATTTGTTTTAGAGTTGATAGTTGGTAGATATGGTAATATTATAACAACTTAAGTTACTACAGTAGTGATTACTTTTATCAATAAAAATTTTATTTAATAAAAATTATACTAAAATATAATTAAATATATTATCTTATTATTATTATATAAAAACGAATGCATAATTAATAAATTTTGAATGATTTAATTATAAATGCATATATATTATTAATTTATTTTATTTTATATTAATTAGATAAATAAATAATCCTACATTTTAATACAGTTATAATCTTATTTCATATTAATCAAGTGCATTTTATTAATTTAATATATATATATAGTTAAAATATTATTTTTAATAGAATTCTAATTTTTTTATGTCTCAAAAATTATAGTTGCATTTATAATATCAAATATTCAAATATAATAAATAAATTGTTTAATTTTATTTGCAAAAATTCTAATCAATTTACTCAGATATATATTATTAATTAATTTTTAATTACTAATACATATATATTCTTAATTTGGTTTATTTTGTATATAATAAACACATATATATTAAATAAATACATAATCCTACATTTTTAATGAAATAGAGTTCTATTTCTTCTAATTTTTACATTAATTAATTATATATTATTTATTTAATTTATTTTTATATATATTAAATGCATAATATATTTATATTATTAATCTTGATTTTAATAGAGTTAGAATACTATTTTTAATAGAGTTATAATTATTTTATGTCGTTTATAAATTATAGGTGTATTTATTAATATCAAATATAAAAAAATATACTACTAAATTTTACTTGCAAAGTTATAATCAATTTGTTCATCACATTATATTATACTAGTTAAAGATACATACTTATCACGTTATTTATTTTACTTATTTTAATTTTTTTAGTTAATTTCTACAACATATTTGAAATAAATATGAAATTAATTTTTTTATGCTTTCAAATTAATTATAAAATTAAAATAATATTATAGTCCTTATTAGATATGATAATTATCATATTTAATTTTTTTATGATTTTAAATTAATTATAAAAGTAAAATAATATTTAGAGTCCTTATTGGATGTGGTAATCATCATATAATTATAATCCTTATTGATGTAGTTTTTGTTCACTATTATGTTTAGAGTTCTTATTCAATGTGATAATATGTCTTAGAAAAAATAACTAATATCAATAATTTAAAATATAAAGATAATTTTTTCTAAAATAATATTACGTGTGATTCAGACTTTTATATATAATATAAATATAAATTAATTTAAATTTTTTAGTTTTTAATTATAAATTTAATAATTATTTAATTAGATATAAGATATTGTATGTATATAAAACACTATTTTGCACATGGATTTTTCTAGTTATTATTATATAGACATGAATGTGATTATGTGAAGCCAATAATTTGGGACAATTTTATCTAATATTTTGATTTAATTTAAACTACGTATATATTATTAATTTAATTTATTTTGAATATATTAAATAAATAGATAATATTACGTTTTAATAGTTAAAATCCTAATTAAAAATAAGTCTCATATTAATCAAGTATATATTATTAATTTAATTTATTTTTGTATATATTAAATATATATATTATATAGATATAGAATCATAATTTTAATAAAGTTAGAATTTTATTTGTAATAGAGATTTAATTTTTTTTTAAATCTCCCATAACTCATGAAAATTAAAATTAAAAATTTAGAATTTAACATATTATTTAATTTTTGGATTTATGATATCAATATAACAAAATAGATTGGTTAATTTTATCTACAAAGCTTCAAATAAAAATTTTCATGCACATTATATTATATTAATTTAATTTTTTTTTTAATTTCTAATTATAAATTTAATAAATATTTAATATTATATACGATATTATACGTATATTAAATAGGTGCGTTTGCACCAGTAAAAATATAATTCACAATACCGTTAAATTAATGGTTCTGTATGCATTTGGTAAACAAATATGTTATTTTCGTAAGATATGTAAGATGATAGATTATCACATTCATGACTTGCCTTGTCTGACAATCACATTTATGAATTGTGGTAACATGTCAAGACCTATCTGCATTGGATTAATGGGTTCTTAAATGCACATGTATGAGACATGACTTGGCAGCTAATTTATATTTAAAGAGACAATTACAAGTATAAATTTATATACACACGTATCAAATTTACAACAATGACATATTCATAATTAGTTAATATATTTGTACTAAAAAAAAATAATTGACAATGACCCGGTACCTTGTTAAACATATTGTTGCATATTTAGTGAAACATGACGATGTTTTATGCCAACACATATTCTATATTATTTAAGAAATTAAATGAGATATATTTATAAAGAATAAATATTCTCTAAATAATCTAACATAATTTGAAATTTTTAAAGTTATGAGGTCTCATTAAACTGTCGTAGCCTTAGACTCCCTAAATTTGTAATTATGGACCAAAAGAGACAATCTCATACCACACAAAGTAGATCCTATCCTGTTATAGAAATGAATCTCTTAAATTAGTTGGTATTAAAGTTATAACACAACTAAGTCATGTGAGTTTGCCTCCTTACAAGGACGTAAGACTTCCTAAGTGAGACTGCATGATGCAGTGTACCTGCATATATTTCACATTATTTAAGAAGCTAAATATTGAAGTATTTATTAAAGATAAGCACTATCTAAATGGCATGACACGTTTTGGGATTTTTTCTTAGAAGCAAAGCCGTGAGATTTTGTTGAAATATCGAATCATAGCCTTGAACTTGCTAAACTCGCAATTATGGACTAAAATAGATAACCTTGTACCACATAGAGTGAATCTTATCTCACTATACATAGAAAAATTGACCATTCTACATCACATAATTAACCAAAAATATAAAACAATAATGAATAATAAAAATATAAAAATTATCTTAAAAATTTTTCCACTCTTTTCAACATAACATGTTAGTCTCTTTTATTTTATGGGACATTTTTCCCAAATTTTTTACATGAAAGAAAAATGAGTTCAAATTGAAGATTATAAAAAAATTTCAAAATTGATAGATACATACAGGGAGTAAATGTTTAGTTGGGTGACAATCTCTCACACAATATGATAAAATAAAAAATTTAGTTATGATTGATTAATAATTTTTTTTTTATATTTTTAAAGATTTTATTATCATATATAAACAATAGAAAAAATTGAAGCAAATATTTTTATAAATCAACATATTAATACGATACGATTTGTCACCCCTAGTGTTTAATTTGTTATGTAAAACAATTGAGTACAATTTTAAACAATGATGAAAATATATTCGACATTGTCGACAATATTTAATATTTAAAAGTCTTGATATTGATAAGCATTATCCGTGATAATATCGACAAAATGTCAATGTAAAGAAAATATCGATAAAATATCAGTTAATAGTATAAATAATGTCAATAAAATGACGAATAATATCAATAAAATATCGTTTATAATTTTAAAATAATTTATCATTATATATCTTTATTTAATTTTATTAATCATAAAATTTATTAGTTTAATTAATTATTTTAATTATTTCAACTATCTATCCTATAATATTTTGATTTATTAGTCAACATAAATATGAAATACATTTATATTTATATGTATTAAATAAAATAATTAATTTATTGTATAAATAATTAATTATTTTGATATTTTTAAAATTTTATTAAATTTTTGAAGATTTTATTTGTCCATAATTTTTGTAAATTTTTTTTTTAATATTTTTATCGAAAATGACAATATTTTTAATAAACCATAAATTTTATCGACACCGATAATCTAAACGCCTCTAAACTTTTGGATTTAAATGAAGTAAGTAGGAAATTAAATATTTCATGATACTAATTAGTGTTAAGTTTGATAAAACTATGAGACTTGATTGCTAGTCAGGACATCTAGGTAACTAGTATTTTAATCATTTTTTATATAATTTATTTATTTAAATAATTTTTTTTAATCTCTAAAATAATGGGTTTTTTTTTTGGGAAATTACCAAAAATAGCACCCTTAAAAATTATAATAACAAAACTAGCACCCCCTTGTGTTCAATTAGAATTGAACGTTTAATATTGAACATTCAATATTCAATTTGAACGTAAAATATTGAACGTTCAATATTAAATAGGTCTAATTATCGTCATTCAATTCTAATTGAACGGATAATATTGAACGTTCAATATTGAACGAGTCCAAATTATTGTCGTTCAATTTTAATTGAACACAGGGGTGCTAGTTTTGTTATTATAATTTTTGAGGGGTGTTAGTTTTGTTATTTTTCCTTTTTTTTTTTACCTTATAAAAATAAAAACATATATGTATAACATTTTTAAACTTACGTTTTTATACTATAAAAAAAAATATGTGCACCAAATGAAAATAAGGAAAAAAAAATATATAACTTCATTTTTGATGGGAGATTATGTTAATCTATATGATTTTTCTAAGGGACTCTTATCTTTGGAGCTAACTTTCTAGTATTCGTGCTTGTTCATCTCCTGCCGATGATGGATCTATTTCTATAGTTGTACTAGTTTACATTCAAGTTTAATTAAGCTTGTTTTGGAGGTGTGATGGCTGACCCAGCTGCAATTGGATAAGGAATTGGCTTCTAATGAGTGATTGGTTGGAAATTCACATGGCTTTGTTCTGATTTTGATTCCTCATCGTTTAATTTCAATCTTACCATGTTTTCTTTTGACTTTGAGGAAAGAAAAATAAATGGCTTTTGGTTTACATTATTTTTTGAGTTTGTCTATTGTATTCGATGGTTGCTTACTTATGATCTATATTAAAAACATTATTTTATATTATTTAAATATAATATTAATGTAAAATATATAAATAATTATGAGACTTAATTATCTTAGAGCTTAACTTTTTAAGGAGTGAATATCTCATACTGCTTATACATTATATAAAATTTATATGGTATCAGAGCTTCAGTCAATCAGTAGGCTAAATACTTTGGGCCTCGCATCGCAGAAAAAAATGAATACGACTTGTGAAAGAAAAAAAGACAAATTATCCAAATATAATATAATATAATATAATAGGTTAAAAATACAAAGTGATAGGTTTTATAAGGACAAAGACCCATATTTTAAGAAATGATATTAGAGATATTATTTCACATTACTTAAATATAATATTAATGTAAGGTTTATAAATAATCGTAAAACTTAGCTATCTTAGAGATTAACCTTTTAAAGAATAAATATCTCATTTTGTTTATATATATAAAATTTATGTTCTACACCATGCACGTGAATTTTTTGAGCGTCTTTTAAAGCATTTGTTAGTAGCTTTTATGGCTATAAGTCTCAGTTCTTGGATTCCTTGGGAGAGTGTGATTTCAATGAAAGTTTTTACTCTTTGATAATAAAAAAGATTATATTAAATATTTTTTTTAAATTTAAACACTTTTAACCCTCTTATTTCCATTTTGTTTTACACAAAAGTATTATTCATTAATATTGGATTATTGCCCAGGCCATAACATACATAAAAGTGAACAGCATTCCTCGGTTTTTCTTTTTTTATCCTTTAATATTGTAATTTTAAATTCGTTGGGTCCAATCTACAGCGAACTGGGCCTAGTGGTCCTACTTGTTTTAATGAGCAAGATCAGTCCAATATCTTTTGAACAAACCAATTTTAATTATTTGATCATTAAAAATTTAAGGATTCAGATATTTTGTAAATTTACTTTAAAATAATTACTTTTTCTCACACGTAATAATTGAAGCGACAGGATTTGAACTACAGAATAAAAAATAAAAAATAAAAATAAATGATTTGTACAAGTATTTCTTGAAAGCCTAATTCTAATTTGATACAAGTTGTTGATCACAAACTCTTTAAATAATTTAAATTGTTGATTTTATATGTCATACAAGTTAAACATTTACAATTTAATAATTGAAGTTGTTAGGATTTGAACACAAAATTTATAACTTTGATACCATGTTAAAAATTGTTAAAAAACTAACCCTCTTAAAAAAAATTAATAATTATTTTATACATTTATCATAATTACATCTTATGAAATCTCAAAGTACATCTTTTCGGAGTCTAAAATCATTGTCATTGGTACATAATTGAGTTTTTCATTAGTATGTTTAAACTTGCTATTCCTTAAAATTAACAAGTGTTTACCATTTATTAGAGAAATGGGCTATTGATTTTCAATATTTGGCTTAAAAAGGAGATCATTCTCTTATACCTAACTTGAGGTCAATCATAATTTTTTTTTCCCAAAAATCAAGTTGTACTATATTTTAAGATAAATAAAGTATAAGTATGATATAATACATTTTAAAAGATCAAAAGCTTTTAATATTTCAACCAAATGAATAAAAAAAAATAACTGTTCAAATTTAATGTATTAAACGCAATAACTAAATGCACAAAAGGCATAACAAATTCCAAATGAAAAAATATAAAAATTTCAAAGTATAAATAAATACCCAAAGATCACTATAAAATCCTTTTTGAGATTATGCATGAGAATAAGTGTTTTCTCTTGCAAACATTCAAATCGAACTAGGAAACTTTCTAAGTATTCACTCTTTAATGAAAACAAGAATGCACAAACAAGCGCATAAGGGCGCACTACAAAAGTTGGAAACAACAAATTATTCCAACTTAACGAAAAACCTGGTAGCAATTATAAAATCAACAAGAAAATAAACACGAAATAAAAGCTGATTAAATCGAGTGTTGTACCCAAGATCAGATAATAATGCGGAAGCGATAAAAATAATAATAATAATAACGAGCACCCACAAAAATATAAAGAAAAATAATCAACACAAAGGACACAAAGATTTAAGTGGTTCGGTAGTCAATGCGACTACCTAATCCACTGTTGAGGCCGGCACCGAAATATTCCACTATACTTGTCAAAGAGGAGTACAATAAGATTTGCCAACAGTTAATTGGCCAAATCACTCAAATATCCAAATACCCAATTACACCCAAATTAATCTCTCTCACAAAAAACAGTAAATAAATAAATCTGTCTTACCAGTTTAGCAACAACAGATAAATTAAAACAGTAACTGTAAATCTGTTACCAAATAGATGAAGAGAGAGATAATATTCTTAATTGGGTTCTTCAAGAACTGCCGCCTCTGCTATCTGTTTGCTGTTCCTTTGGTATCTGATAAAACTGCCGCTGTCGTTGACTGATGGGTGTAAGTCTTCAACGTAGCACATAAGGAACAAGCCGTCACTGATTGACTTTTCTAATTTGTAGATTTCCTTGGAATCAGCCGAATACTCCACGCCCCTTTAATTCATGTATATTGCTTTATATATATATATGATAAAGGCTAGGGTTGCATTGGGCCATAAAGCCCATTAACGTATATGGGCCAATTTAACAACAATCTCCACCTTGGACCATAACGTGTACCAGAGTATTCAAACGCCGAGCCTCCACTGTCATCACCTCAAGGTACCTCTCAATAGGTACCAAAAACAGCATTCTATTTATGGGTAGGAATGCTCCACCCTCTTCAAGGTTCTCAACAAGAACTAATATGGATCAAGTCCAAGCAATGCTCAAACTTATCCCTTGGCACTGACTTTGTCAACATATCAGCTGCATTCTCTTTTGTATGAACTTTTGATAGCTTGATCAACCCTTGATTCATCCATTCTCTAATCTTGTGATACCTCACACTTATGTGTTTAGTCCTCGCATGGAAAACTTGATTCTTAGCTAAATGAATAGCACTCTGACTGTCACATAAAAGAGGTACACTTTCTTGTTTGAAACCAAGCTGTTCCAACAAACCCATAAGCCATATGCCTTCTTTTGCTGCCTCAGTCATAGCCATATATTCGGCCTCTGTCGTAGACAAAGCAACTGTATCCTGCAAATTTGACTTCCAACTTATACAGCCACCACCAAAAGTAAAGACATAACCTGTCATCGACCTTCTGGTATCAAGATCACCAGCATAGTCAGAGTCCACATAACCCATGACAACATTAGAAGCACCATTTTTATCAAACATGATGCCACAATCACGTGTGCCTGCCAAATATCTGAAAATCCATTTAACAGCATTCCAATGCTCTTTACCTGGATTTGCCATGTATCTACTCACAACACTTACTGCTTGAGAAATATCAGGTCTAGTGCAAATCATCAAATACATTAGACATCCAACTGCACTGGCATAAGGCACCTGAGCCATGTACTCTACCTCATCCTCTGTACTAGGACATAAACTCGTGGACAATCTGAAATGTGCTGCAAGGGGTGTGCTCACAGGCTTAGCATTCATCATGCTAAACTTATGCAGGATCTTCTCCATGTAACCTTTTTGGGACAACCAAAGTTTTCCAGCTTTCTTGTCACGACTGATTTCAATTCCAAGGATCTTTCTAGCAACACCAAGATCCTTCATCTCAAATTCACTTTTAAGCAAATTCTTTAAATCATTGATCTTTTCCTTACTTTGAGCGGCAATTAACATATCATCAACATATAAAGTAAGCAATACCAATGTTCTATCATCACAGATCTTAAAGTAAACACAACAATCATACTCACAACGACAATAACCATGAGAGACAATGAAGGAATCAAACCGTTTATACCATTGGCGAGGTGATTGCTTCAGCCCATATAATGACTTCTGCAGTCTGCAGACATAGTCTTCTTTACCGGATTCAATGAACCCCTCTGGCTGTTGCATGTAAATCTCCTCATCCAAATCTCCATGAAGAAAGGCAGTTTTGACATCTAACTGCTCCAATTCTAGGTCATATAAATTGACCATGGCAAGAACAACTCTGATGGAAGTGTGCTTCACAACAGGTGAAAATATCTCATTATAATCAACTCCTTCTTTCTGTGAGTATCCTTTTGCTACCAATCGACTCTTATACTGCTTCAGTTCTTTTATTCGATAAACCCATTTGCAACCAATAGCTTTCTTTCCCTTAGGCAGTGGAACCAACTCCCAAGTCTTGTTCTTGTGTAATGACTTCATTTCTTCATTCATTGAAGCCTTCCAATTCTCACTGTCTTTTCTGCTCATAGCATCTTGGAAAGAATTAGGGTCATCACTACCAGTGAACAAAGCAAATGAAACTGTGTCGTCTTCAAACCCAAGTCTTTGTGGTGCCCTACGAATGCGTGGCTCTCTATGAGTAGCAATACTATACTGGTCTGATTGCTGCTCTTCATCCTGAGCCTGTGGTTGCTCTTGATCCTGGACCTGTGGTTGCTGCTGAACATCTCTAATGACCGGTTGATAAACCTTGTCCTGTGAGTTTTTAAATGCAAACTCCACCTCCTTTGGAGCTTTATCCTTCTCACCAGAACTTTCTGACATAGGCTCTACCGTCACACTTTTTAGCATAGACTTCTCGTCAAAAATCACATCTCTGCTAATAACCAACTTCTTAGCTTCTGGATCAAACAACCTGTAACCTTTGACACCTTTCTGGTAGCCAAGAAAAATGCACTTCTTGGATCTGGCATCTAACTTTGATCTCTCGTCACTCTGTATATGAACAAAAGCAGAACAACCAAAAACTTTTAGTATAGAATAATCAACAGGTTTAGAGTACCATACCTCTTCAGGAATTTTGAAATCGATGGAAGAATGAGGACTTCGATTAATAAGGAAAACAGCAGTGCTCACAGTCTCTGCCCAAAAATTCTTTGGCAAACCTGCTTGCAATCTCATACACCTTGCTCTCTCTGCAATGGTTCTATTCATCCTCTCAGCAACTCCATTTTGCTGAGGCGTCTTCCTCACTGTATAATGTCGAATAATACCAGCTTGTTTGCAGAACTCTCTAAATGCCTTGTGCTTGTACTCGGTACCGTTATCAGTTCTCAAAATCTTTATCTTTCTGCCAGACTGGTTCTCTACCTCTGCCTTCCATTCCTTAAAGATATCAAATACCTGAGTTTTACTTCTCATAAAATAGACCCAAACTTTTCTGGAGTAGTCATCGATGAAAGTAACATAATAGTAAGCTCCACTTTGAGAAGCAATAGTCACGGGTCCCCAAACATCAGAATGGACATAGTCCAAAATACCAGAACAAGAATGAGTTGCTGTCTTAAAACTAACTCTTTTCTGCTTACCATAAATACAATGTTCACAGAAATCGAGCTTGCAAGTCTTCACACCTTTCAGCAAGTTCCTCTTATGGAGTTCCAACATATTCTTCTCACCCAAGTGTCCAAGCCTCATATGCCAAAGCATAGTATCATCAAAAGTAGGATCTTCAGAAATTAAAGCAGCTCCACCTACAACAGTATTTCCAATCATCTTATAGAGATTGCCAAATTTCTTACCCTTAATTACTATTAAAGCTCCTTTAGACACCTTGAGCACTCCATCTTTTGCAGAATACGAATAGCCCATCTCATCTAACCCACCAAGAGAAACCAGATTCTTTTTCAGATCAGGGATATGTCTTACACCTGTTAAGGTTCTCACAACACCATCAAACATCCTAACCTTTATGGTTCCTATTCCAAAAACTTCACATTTTGCATTGTTGCCCATATACACACAATTACCACTCTTAGGAGTATAAGTATCAAACCAATTTCTATGTGGGCACATATGATAGGAACAACCGGAATCAAGAATCCAAGAATTGGCAAAGGAATCAATACCTGATGAGACAGATAACAAATCATCATCTTTGTCTTCACTTTTATCCTCTGCAACACTAGCTGAATTAGTGGGTTGTGTCTGGTTCTTTCTATCCTCCAGTTCCTTGGCTAAAATTCTGCAATATTTTCGAATGTGACCTTTTTTGTGACAATAATGGCACTCCATGTCTCTATTAAACTGTCTAGGTCTTGAGCTTGATCTTCCTCTACCTTTATCATAATTTCTGTCTTTAGACTTGCTTCTTCCACGCCTGTAGCTGTGATTGTTACTATCTTTCTTAGTAACTACGAGACCATCTGCTTGTGATTGCTCACCATCAACTTTCTTCTTCTTGTGGTAAGACAACAAAGCTTCCTTCACACTCTTGAAAACAATGGTCTCTTTTCCATATAATAAGGTGGTAATCAAATGATCATAAGATAATGGTAGAGAACACAATAACAACATACTTTTATCTTCATCATCAAATGTTACCCCTAACTGAGCAAGTTCAGAAATTAACCTATTAAAGGTATTCATGTGTGTCAACAAGTTTGTATTCTCAGACATACGAAGAGTGTACAACTCTTTCTTCAAAAATAATTTATTTGTCATATTTTTTGCCATATAAAGCTGCTCTAAAGTTTTCCATAAATCATAAGCAGTTTTCTGATCAAAAACATTATGAACTACCTCATCTGAGAGTCCCTGACGAATTGCACTTGCTGCCTTTTGATCAAGCTCATCCCATACTTCATCTTTCATATCAGCGGGCTTTTTATCTTTGCCTTGTAATGGCTTTGCAACTCCCTGTTGAATCAAAACATCTTTCATACGCATTTGCCATAGCGAGAAATCATTATCTCCATTAAATCTTTCAACCTTTGTGGATGACTCTGTGCTCGTCATCTTTAACCAAGCTCTGATACCACTTGTTGTACCCAAGATCAGATAATAATGCGGAAGCGATAAAAATAATAATAATAATAACGAGCACCCACAAAAATATAAAGAAAAATAATCAACACAAAGGACACAAAGATTTAAGTGGTTCGGTAGTCAATGCGACTACCTAATCCACTGTTGAGGCCGGCACCGAAATATTCCACTATACTTGTCAAAGAGGAGTACAATAAGATTTGCCAACAGTTAATTGGCCAAATCACTCAAATATCCAAATACCCAATTACACCCAAATTAATCTCTCTCACAAAAAACAGTAAATAAATAAATCTGTCTTACCAGTTTAGCAACAACAGATAAATTAAAACAGTAACTGTAAATCTGTTACCAAATAGATGAAGAGAGAGATAATATTCTTAATTGGGTTCTTCAAGAACTGCCGCCTCTGCTATCTGTTTGCTGTTCCTTTGGTATCTGATAAAACTGCCGCTGTCGTTGACTGATGGGTGTAAGTCTTCAACGTAGCACATAAGGAACAAGCCGTCACTGATTGACTTTTCTAATTTGTAGATTTCCTTGGAATCAGCCGAATACTCCACGCCCCTTTAATTCATGTATATTGCTTTATATATATATATGATAAAGGCTAGGGTTGCATTGGGCCATAAAGCCCATTAACGTATATGGGCCAATTTAACAACATCGAGAAACCCAAAATCAGGCAGCATCAAAACCACCACCAACAATGCAAGGCACCACCAATCAGAACACTACTAGGAATAGCAACCACCATTAACAAGCAGGCATAAACAACCGCCAAACACTAGATACGACAACACCTGAACAGAACTGAACCACCAAAAGCAAGCAGGTTGAAACTGTCACAACACAGCCACCACGGGAACAACAAAGCTGAACAACCATACATGACATAATTGGGATCAAGAGGTCAATACTTGAACACAGAGCTAAACTAATAGAACATCAGTCGACTGAACACCTGTACTGAGCTAGATTTGTGACACTAGCAGCTAAAACACCACACCAACTAGAGAAGCACCAAAACTGCAACAAAAAGCATAAAATCACACAAAGAGTAGTAACCAGATGACAGGGAGGACCAATCGGCTAGACCTTGCTTTGTTGGCCAAGGAAACCAAAAAACTCTAAACCCTATGAAGAGAAAAGAGAGTTTGAAATTTGAAATCTTAGAAAGAGTTTGTTGGCTTTGTACTGTTCATATGTGTTATTTAACACACAAAAATTGTAGATATTCCTACTAAATTCATAAATGTTAATGAGTTCTATTTAATAATGAGACATGTTAAACATAAAATTGACGAGTTGATAATGTGTATTTTGATAGGTATGAATAGAATTACCTTAACTAACATACTAAAAAAAAATCAAAATTTATGGCGCCCATATTGTGAATAAGTATAAGTGATTTAACATAATATTTTTTATTATTGTTTTTTTATCTAAGCTATTAGCATTTTATCTATTGCTTTATATAAAAGAGAAAGTTATTTTCATCTTATTTATTTGATATTTTTGTTTGATATTTTATTTTATTTATTTGATATTATTTTGTTTGATTTTTTATTTTTTTATGTTTTTTTTTTTTCCTTATTTTTAATTTTTGATGTAATTCAATGAGAATTTGTTTAAAATTTCACAAATTTTATTTTATTTGACTTTTATTTTATGGGACGATGAATGTATAGGTCTTATACTTATTTTAAAAATAACACTTAAGTTCTAAATTTATTTTTTACGATAGTTTAGTCCAATTTTTATTTAATTTTTATTCAAATCTTTTAGTTATAATTTATTTTTATTACTCTATATTAAAAGAGGAGTTGTTCCCATCTTATTTATTTGATTTTTTTTTTCATGTTTTTGTTTTATTTATTTGATATTATTTTGTTTGATTTTTTTTTTTCAATTTTTTTTTTTTTTTTTAATTTGTGATGTGATTCAATGAAAGTTTGGTTCATAATTTCATCAATTTAATTTTATTTAACTTTTATTTTATGGGATGACTTTTTAAGTCTTATACTTATATTAAAAATAGTACTTATGTTATATATTTATTTTTTATGATAGTTTAGTCATATTTTTATGAAAATTAAAACAATTTCTATATAATGCAGTTAAAAACATGAAAAAATAAAATGAAAAAAATTGACTTTATTATTGTGCAATTCTTATTTTTCTTGTTAGGTTAAAGCGAAATAAATGGTCATTATGTTGGATAAGGAACATATAAGAAGTGAGAGGTAGATGGGCATCAACATATCTAAGTTAATTCAACTAATTTGTAATCGTTAGATCTTAATCTTGTAGCTTAACATTGTTGAACTAAGCCATCAAACAGTTGTCAAATTAATAATGCTACAAGAATCTAAGCTTTGTGAGAATTGGCTCACCTAGAGATATAGTTTTTAGATTTTCTTATAAATAAATTAATACTTATATCTATATCTTAATTATCTATTCTTTAAAAATATTAAATAAGTCATTTTGTTATGAATTTTTTTCCTCTTTTCAAAAATAAAGTATAATGAATTAAAAATATAGTTATTAATTTCTTTAGATTACTTTAGTGTTAACTTTAAGACTTAGGTTGCGTCTTAAGTTTATACTTAGCACTATATTTATGTATGGAGGCTACAACTTCAATAAAACTTGATTGTCTTATTCTTTTATTTTAATTTTCTTTAATTTTTTTGCCTTACTGTTTTGTGCTTTAATAAAAAAAAATATTCTATTTTCTTTTATTAATTATGGATAAACCTATAAAGAAGAAAAAATATATTTAAAATTGTTGTTTTTATTACTAGACCTTTTAGAATACTCACAAAATTATTTAATTATTATAAATTAAAAATACTCTCTGAATTAATATGGTAAAAATTTTGTTACTCACTGTAAATTTATAATAAAGTTAACAAATTTAAATACGAATATTATGTGATAAATTTTAACATTATATTATACAAATATGCATAATTAATTGTATAACAAAGTTAATTTAATCGTACGTGCCTTGCACGTATCACGATACTAGTAATAAATAAAAAACTTAGTTTGAGACCAACCGACAAAGAAAAACACTAGTTTTAAGTTTTAACTAAGATATCAATAAAAAAAAAAATTAACTAAGATATACCGAATAAAGTGAATTTTTCAAAAAAGGTTTTTTTTTTTTTTTTCATGACGGAAGTTACTATCTTAAAAATTTTGGAAAAATTATAAAACTAATCCATTTAAAATATATAATAATAAAAATAGTATATATTTTATCAATAAAAATAGCACCTTCTTTAAAAAAAAAATTTATTATTTTATTATTATAAATTTTAAGAATATTTTAGGTAATTACGTAAAAAAAAAATTATTAAAATTAAATTGTTTAACTTTATTAAATTGTTTGAGTCACTAGAAATTATGGAGATCTTTTTCGATACAACAATAGTATGCAGTGTATGTGTACATTATGATAGAAATAAACTCAATTAAATTTAAGAATGAATGAGAAATACGAAAACATGCAAAAATATAGGTGAGTTATGGAGTATTTAAGCTTATCTCTCTCTTAAAATACACCCACATACTTGATATTATTGCCATACAAGAAGAGAATGACAATTATGGTAAGTCACTTGGGCAAATCTTTACCGAAGTTCTATAAAGTTTGGTAAGGTATGATATGGTAACTTGTTGATACAAATATTAAAATTTTTGTGCCTATTGTTTCTATATTTTGGTACACGTATTTAAAAAAAAAAAAAAGTACTTTCATAATAACTTATAGTAGAATAATAATTTATATGACATATAACAACAAGATAAGAAAAAAGCGCGAGACTATTTTAGCTAATATATTACTGTTATATCAATTATTATTTTATAATAATTTGATGTAAATAAAAATGTTTTTTTTAAAAAGTATAATTTGATTTATAAAAAAAAAAAAACAGGAACTGCTAATTGTTTTTTGGAAGAAAATTTTAGGCCATTTTATGCGTCATTTATGATTTTTTTAACAGTTTTTTACAATATATATATATATATATATATATATATATATATATAGTTTATTTTTATTTTGTATATCATATGTCAGTTACTATTAATTTTTTCCTTCGTGTTTTTGAGTGGATCAGAATTATTAAGGTCAGCGTCATGTATTATTAATCCTTCATGACATTGCATTTAAAAAAAACGAATTATTAAGTGCAACGTCACGAAGAGAATAATATCATGATTTTAGTATTTGATTGAGAGTATTGAATATACTGGAATTTCTAAGCTGAGTTTTGTAGGGACGATAATTTAATCCGATAATTCGAATATTTACAGGTATTTGACATGTTTAAGTCAATCTAGGTCAGGTAAAATTGATCGAAAATAGATTAAATTATTATCTATTTTATTTAAAAATAGCTTGGTTTAATTCAATTAAGGGTAAAAATTGGATCGTTCGAATCATCTGAGATCTGTTTATTTACTAAAAATTTTAATTACATAAAAAATTATAATATTTTTTTTATTTGAAAAAAAAAAAGTCAACGATTCAATTTTTTTGACCCACAGATATTAACAAAACTGCATCCATTTTATTTAAAATAATTTAATTTAATTTAAACCATAAATTAAAACGAAACAGTACAGATATAACCCAAACCCAACTATTATCATTTCTAATTTTATAGTAACTATCACATATCATAATCAATAATCATCAACTTTACAATTGTTGAATTACAAATATCTATTCAATTGCTGGTTTTTAGGTAACGTTAGCAGTATATACAGGTGTAAAGCAGGAAAATATTTTAAAGAGGGGCTGTAATTTAATTTTTTTTTTATTTAAGATGGAAATTTTATAAAATATTAAAAAATAAAAAATATATTATAATTATAATATATAATTAATAAAAACTATAATAAATTTTATTTAATTTAATATTAAATATTTCATGTCATAATATAATAAAGTTATAGAATTAACATATAAAAAATATAAAATTTTAACGCATTATAATATATTTATAATAAAAATTATACAAAAATATAATAAATTAATATGTATTAATGTCACATATGTTTAAAAATATTATTAATTAAAAAAATATAAAAAATAAAATATGATTAGAATTATAAGCTTAAGACTATATTTAAAAATATATGCTGATAAATAATATAAAATTTATTAATAAAAATAAAATAAATGAAAATTAAGGATAAAGAAATATTGTAATTTTCATATAAATTCAAAATTTATTAAAATAAAATTTCAAATAATATAATATCAGATAAAGTTAAAATTTGAGTTGAAATAAAATATGATAAACTTTAAAAATATTATAGAAACTTAAAAGCTTTAGTCTAAAGTTTATTATATGCTTATTTTTTAAATTTTAACTTTTTTATAATAGGTCTAAAGTTAAATATTTAAATTTTTTTTGAATTATTACATTTAAGAAAAATTTTTGTCACTAATTAATTATCAAATATATAAAAATTGTATATATTTAATCATTTTACTCACAATTCATATAATTTATATTCACGTATTTATTAAATATTATTAATAGATATCAAAATATATATACAATATTTTACTATAAATAAATAATTTATTTAATAATAAAAATATAAAATTATATGAAAAAGTTGTCAAAATTTAAATGCTCCAGCTCCGCCTCACGGTATCAATTTCATGTTCTTGATTTTCCTGATCGGAAAGGCAGATCTGTTTCTTTTCATTAATAGGCCAAAGAACAATTTAGAAAACCAAACTGAAAATAAAGGCCAGAGCTGACACAGTTTCAGTTTTCTAACATTATTACTGGACCCCAAATCTGGCAATCTCATGGTTATCATTTTTGAGCTCAGTGGTCCAATAAATAAATTGTAGAGAAACTGCATATCAATACTGTAGGCCATATCTCCTGGAGAAGTTGCTGGGTAATAGATATTAAAAATATATTTATTTATCTATAATTTTTTTTAATTATAAATAATAACTATTTATTTATTTATAAAATAAGTCTTTAAATAATTAAAACTTCATACAAATATAAAAAATTAAGTTATTAATAAAAATAATCTAAATTAAATTACCTGAATTTTTTTAATCTCATCTTCTTAAATTAGTCTCTTTAAAAATAATTAATTTTATATTAAAAAATATATTTTAGTAAAACAATCATTTTTATTCCGATTTCATAATAAAATAAGTAAACATAACCAAAAGTAATTTAATTTCGATTCATCTTGTTTTTAATTAATTTTGATTCTAATTCATTTTATTTCCATTAATTTCAAATTATATTAAAGATTAGTAAACATGTCTTAAGTTTCTATTTTTTCAAGTGCAATATTTTTTTTTAAATGAATAACTTTTATGTTTAAAATTATTTTACTATAAACTATACCATAAATATATATTTACATCCTTGTACCCATCGTTTCTGTTTATTCACCTATGCACTTTTAAGGCATTAAAAAGTCGATGTCCTCTTGTCTTGTTCCGTAGAAAAAGAATTTATAATTACATAAAAATCCCTGATTGAAGTTGGTTTCTGGTTGGGTTACTTTTGCATCAGAAGACATCATGATTCTTTGCAAGTAAAATTAAAAACTATAGAGGTAGGTGACAAATAAGGTGCACGCACAATTCAACTTATCCAAATTAAGGTGGGACATGTGTTAAAATTTTCTTCAAAATTAAAAGGATAATGTGTATTGTCAGTAGTCAAAATATAACTACTCTATCTAGTGGATCTTGGTATATTATAATTAATTTACGTATATTTTAATTGAATAAAATTAATCATAAATATTTTAATAAAATAATTTATATTTAAAATAATTTTTTTCTTATAAAATTTATTTAAATTAATATTTAATTCATTTTTTATATTTTTATTAGATTTTTAAAACAAAAAGAAATATTATTTTTAATTTAAGATAAAATAAAATTTTAAGACACATAATTTTATAATTAAAAATTTAGACATATTAAGTTAAGTATTCAGTACAATTACCGTATTATTTTTATATTTTACAATACGATCTAATTTTCAATCAAACGAGTAATTAAATAAAAATTATATAATTAAAATCTATAATCATGTATAACAAACATGCCCTAAAGTTCTAAACTTTTAAAGTATAATTTTATGAATAATTTTAATATATATCATGCTAATGAAGCTGTTTTCAAGTTTGGCATGCTGAGATATATACTTCATATGGCTTCCTTTAATTTATATCTACTCTAAATAAGAGAGTTTAGTTTTGAATAGCAAAAAGACCAAAATATCCTTCATATTAATACTTAGACAATAATATCATTAATATCCTATATAATTAGCACAAATAATGACTAAAATACCCCTACAATGTTATTTAAAATATTAATAAAAACAAAATGCATCAATATTTATTATAAATATTTATTTCAAATACTTTAATTATAATTAAGCTTGTAACGATTTAATATTATTAATATTTCAATTAAAAATTAAAAATTGATAATTTATTAAACATAATCATCTATTAAAATTAAAAATCGATAATTTATTAAATTAATATAATACGGACAAATTTTAAAATTATTACAATTAATTTTGTAACTACTATTATAATTATTATTATTGTTATTAAACCGATAATTTATTAAAAATAATCATCTATCAAAACTAAAAATTAAAAATTTATTAAATTAATATAATACAGATAGTTTTTTAAATTATTACAATTAACTTTAAAATAGTTATTACAATTATTACTATTCATCACTAGATTATTATGATTATGATTATTGTTAAAAAATCTCGTATATATTTGTCCAACATTTTTAATACCATTTAATTTAATACACTATTATATTATATAATAATTTAATATTTTTTATACCCAATCATAACATGATACATAATAAAATATAAAATATAATATTAATTCTAATTATGCAAATAATATTTTTTCCATTTATTTACTTATTCAAATTATATAGTTGTATTATTATATTTATTTAAACAATAATTATAATTAATTTTTATATATAAACTAATGATTATAATTCTTTAAATTATAATTACAAGTTGTATTAATTTTATTTTAAAAATCTAATATTATTAATAAAGTTAGTATTAATGTGTAACTTTTGAATTAATAAAGTTAATTTTTATTATCTAATAATTATCATAAAAATTAACTTTGTAACTTCTATAATTTTAAGATGTTATTAATGTTTTCAATTAAAAATTAAAAATCGATAATTATTTAAATTAATATAATACGGATAATTTTTTAAATTATTATAATTAACTTTGTAATGGTTATTATTATTTTTATTACTATTCATCATTAGATTATTATTATTATTATTATTATTGTTAAAAATATTATCTATATTTGTCAGTTCATATACGTTAATTGTGTAATTACTACTTAGTTCGTCCATACATGAGTTCGATGCATGCGCTCCTTTGTTAGATTGTTCTCTTGGGCCTAAAATTTAGATAATTTTTCTTTTTTATTATTGATTCAGTATGGTTAATTAATCAAAACAAGTTTTTTTTGTTTTAGTTCGACATCTTTGCAAGACTAACTACTATTTATGTGCTGTTAATTTTCTCTTGTTTCTTTCTATATATGTCATTATCGAAAAAATTTATTCTTTTACTTTTTGAATTATATTTAGTTTTATCTATTATTTTGAAAGTCTTTTTTATTTTCCTTTGTTGTGGTCTTACTTTTCCTATATTTTCATTTGCTTCTTTTATGATCGATAAGTTTGCTCTGAAAAAGTAAATATATTATCTTGAAGACAGTATCAAGGAATAAAAATTATATAAGTAAATAAATAAATTTACATAAAAATAAAATATAAATTATATTAAAATACGTACAAATAGTTTAGTATATAGGTCAAATCATAAATAGTAAAATAATTAATATCATTTTTTTAATTCCTAAAAATAGTTTAGAGTATAATTTTAAGAAAAGTGATTGAATATTTTCAATTTTAACATGTAAAGTGAATAACAAAATTAACAAATTCAACTAATTTATAAAAATCTTTAAAAATTAAGACGAAATTATGAACAAAATATAATATTTAAGGACTAAATTATAGTTACTCTTATTTGTTATAAAATTATTAATTATTTTTTTTATAAAAATAAAATTATTAATTGTATAAACACTTATTCAATTTTTTTTTTGCAAGTATTAATATATGACATATATTAATTATTTAATTAATATTTAAATATAACATAAAAGATAGCATTTACTTATTATTTCTTATAAGATATAAGGAACTGTATGTAAAGCCAAAAAAAAATTATTTTTTTAATGAAAAAATTAAATAATTGTATTTTACATAGTTAAATGGTATGATTCAATATCAAAATAATATATTAGAGGTTACTAATTTATTATAACATTGAATTAATAAAAAGTTAAAAAAATTAAATATTGATAACATGAATTAATAATTATTGTGAATTATTATGACATTAATAATAATATTAAATAATTGAATTTATTAGATATTATTAATTTATTATGACATTGAATTTTATAAAAAATCATCATTTATTAATTGTAATCTACTTATTACAATATTATTGATAATTTTTATATTTTAAAAAGATTTTTTTAATAGATTTATGTGATATTTTATAACGTTCTAACAAAAAAAAATGATAAGTTATAATGATTATGAATTATTATGACATAAATAATAACATTAAATTAAATAAATTTACTAGCTCTTACTAATTTATTATGACATTGAATTTTTGCTTAATTTTATTAATGTTATTTACTCTATCTTTTTTTATTTTATGTTATAAACTCTCTATCTGCTTATTTTACAATTATAATGAATTTCATGTGAGTCTTATTCTCTATTATTGACATGCTTAGAGTCACGCAAATATACGTAATTAATATATAAGTAATAAGTAATTTAAGAATAAGAATTGTTGTATCTACAAGATTGATATTTCCACCAAAAAATCACTTATTAATTCTATATTTTATATATATTTGTTTTAGGTTTATGTTTTGTTTTCCATGGTTATAAAATTAATTTTTTATTTACAAAAGTCAAACATAATGAAAGGTAAAATAAATAAATTAAATACTAATAAGTTATACGTAATAAATTACATGAATTAGTAATAATTGTAAATTATTGTGAGATAATTGTTTACCTACTTATAAATTTGGTTAAACTTTAAATATCAATGATATAATTTTGCCTATTTTATATAGCCAAATAAAATTAAAAGTTTAATTTAATTTGTGAAATTTTTTAAGATAGGATTCATAATTTAAACTCATTTGCATTAAAAAATAATTTTTTTTAATAATTATATATCTTTGGGACATCAAGTATATCTTTAAGAACATAAAGTATTTATTTAAGGGTATATTTATTTTCATGTACAAAATAATTATTTCACTTACTTTACCAAATTTTTGAACTTCTATTTGTTTACTAATAATAAATTTATTAAATTTACTTTATATGATGTAGTTTAGACGTGTTAAATAAAATAAATTATTTTATTAATCGTAAAATAGAGTAATAAAATATGAAAGACAATATTAAATTCTAATTATTCTAATAATAATCAATTTCATATATAATGATTTTATTTTGTGAATTAAAAAAACCCATAAAATAATTATATATATAATGATTTCATTGAATTAAAAAAACTCACTAAATAAATAATTTTATTATGTGTTTTTAGTTTAACATCAGTAGTATTTTATTAAAATATTTAACATTTATCTTAATTTTATAAAATTTTAAATAAGATATAAATACGATTTTCTCAAATAAGATGATTATTTTTTCCTAATAAAATATTATAATTTTTTTTAAAGAGAGAATTTCTTTCACAACAAAACCTTTAATGAAATAAGCATGCACCATTTATTTTTTCTTATAAACTAGAAAATTACAATACAAATATTCAAATTATACTTGATTTTAAAAAAATTACAATAAAAATATTCAAATTGTAGACTTAGTTAGATAAAAAAAATAATATAGAAGAAGGTGGACAAACCTTAATGTATGCCTAATATCAAAATTAGATAAAATTTACAAACACTGTCTTAATTTTAAAATATATAATATTCAAATTGTAGACTCAATTAGATAGAAAAATAATATAGAAAAAAGGTAGATAAACCTTGATATATGACTAATATCAAAATTAGACAAAATTTACAAACACTATCTTAATTTTAAAATATGTAAATAGATATTTATTATTATTATTATTATTATTATTATTATTATTATATAATAAACTCTTTATTTTTACACCTATTATTAATAAAACTTCATTTTTTAATAATTAACAAGTGTCTGCAACAAATTATTAAAAATTAAACTTAATTTCTACCATAAAAGAAATTAAAATTATAAATATAAATAAAATAATTTATTAAAAAAATAATATTAGCATGTGCTTCCATCTAGTTAAAAAAATTGCCAATGAACACCAAAGAGGAAACAAAACGCATTTGATTAGGTACTAACAATATTTGAGATTTTACATTTACGAAGAAGGGAAAGGAGTTATTTAAGCTTTCATTTTGGAAAACATACAATAACACACACACACACATGTATAATCAAACAAAGAAGAAAATGAGTTAGATTCACTTTTTAACAGCTTGAAAGGTCTTAATTCAATAGTAAAAACATAAATCGATTACAAGCTAAAATTTGCCTTAGCCACCTGAGGTAATAATAATATCACAAGTTAATTAATTGAATAGCAAGTTAAAATTCGGCAGCTTGCACTCTCTTTTTTATATACTAATTTTGGACCACGTGCAAGGCACATGATTTACTGTATAATAGAAAATAAAATTATTATATTAAAAAATTAAATTAATTTAATAATAATTATTTACTTATATTAAAGAATATTAACACAACTTTTTTAATTATTTATAAAAATGAATAAAACAATTGAACTTAAATGCATAATAGTTATTAACGTGAATATTCCATTTCAACAAAAGTAATACAAAAATAATATGGATTTACTTTCATAAGATAACGTAACATAACATCCATTAATTTATGTTTGCATCTTACATAGGTTATTCAATTTACCTGCAAGATCATTCTTAGTAAATGAAGGATTTAAAATTTGTGCATAAACATGATTTGATTAGAAATCATAATTTTGGTAGGTACATGGCACATACTCCATAACTATGGATATAATATCAATATTTTTGTCTTTTGGCCCCTGGAACGAAGAAAAACATGATAATCATAAATCTTATATATCTATTTCGATCATAAAATCATTCATTTAAATAAAAGTAACAACATATATTTAGATAAGTCAAAAGGATATTATACTATGACTATTTAAAGTATTGTCGCATCCTTTGCAATGAACTGTTGGGAGTCTCAATGTCATTAGTGTAAGGTTTATTTTGTATTGGCAATTTTCGTGGACAAAATGTTTGATTGTAATCTAGAATAGGAATTCAACAATTAATCAGACGATACAAGATGATGGAGTCACCAAGCCTTCTACGCCCATATGACAGGTATAATATTCCATCATGCATACATCTGCACACAATTGAGCACGACACTTAGTATGGATCGTAACGTAAAATGTTTTGTGCACATGTTGGTCGATCGATCGAGAGTATTGTTCGATCGATCGAGCCTGAGACAACTTCGATCTAGATTCTCTCTGTTTGGATTGGATCGATCGAGAAATTGGATCGATCGATCGAACCCTTTTCGATCGATCGAGTATAGATCTATCTTCGATCCAGGTTCTCTCTGTTTGAGTTAGATCGATCGAGTGTAGTGTCGACCGATCGAGAATGGTCTCGATCGATCGAGACAGTCGTTCGATCGATCGAGCCAGTATTATATTCCTACTCAATCTCCTTTTCTAATTCGACCCTTATGTTTCTTTTACCTAAATGACCACATTTAATGTTAAGGACAGAATTCTTATTTGAGGATAATTATGGTAATTAATAAATCCTGATGTGAATAGAATCATAGTATGAGAAGAATTCTTTTGAGAACTAAATCCTAATATGAGTAGAGTTATAGTGAATTGCAAATCCTATTTGAAGTAAAAGTTGGACTCTATATAAGGGAGGTTAGTTTGTGCATATTTCAACAACTTGAACTACATTGATCTAATATTTATATCTGATTTGTGCTTTTAACTTATTCTCTTCATCTTTCATGATATTGAGCTTTATATGATTGTTCTAGATTTTGCTAGCTGATTTAGATTTTACATCGTATGCTGTTGAATCTGCTAGTTAGGATTGTTCATTGTTTAAATCCGCTCTAGGACACACTTTGCACTTGTGTTATTGTGCTAACGTTTCAGGTGAGGTGTTCGGTATTTCGTGTGACTCGAAATTACCGAAGGTGACGGGTTCGATTGATCTTATGTGACTCAAGTAGATCGAAATGTTGGTCTGGATCCAGACATCTAGCTATTGGAGGCTGTGAAAGGAGCGACGGCTCATAAGTAAATTATAGAAAGGGGGATCTATCTGCGACGGGTAGTTCTGGACTCTATGGTTGTAATTGAACATTGATTTTCATAGTGGATAGTTAGGTGGTCCGGTGGACCGGTGGTTTTCCTCTTAGGTCATTGTTGTGGCCTAGGTTGTTTCCACCTAAAAATATCGTGTGTTGTTTTTTATTCCGCATTTATCTTTACACGAGATTGCATGTCTGGCCGTTGTGATTAGATTACACATTTAATATTTGTTAAAAATTGAAAATAACCTATTCACCCCCTCTAGGCTTATTTGATCCGTGATTAAAAACTTTCAATTGGTATCAGAGCGGGTCACTAGATATACTTAGTGTTGCCTAAGACCTTATTATGGATCATATGAGAGAGGGTTTTTCTACAACCCGTCCACCTTACTTTGATGGGTCTAATTACCCATATTGGAAAGCTCGTATGAGAGCCTTTTTACGTTCCTTAGATGAAAGTGTTTGGAACTCTGTGCTTTATGGTTGGGAACCACCTACGGTTACCAAGGATAATGTAGTCACACTTAAACCTAGAATAGATTGGACTTCTCAAGATAAGATTGGTAGTGGATGGAACCAAAAGGGTATCAATGCTATTTTTAGTGCTGTGTCGCCGGATGAATTCTGACGTATTTCTGATATTGAAACTGCTAAAGCTGCTTGGGACACTTTAGAGGTTGCCCATGAGGGCACGTCCCAAGTTAAACGAACAAAACTTTGCATGCTAGCTACTAAGTTTGAAAATCTTAGAATGGAGGAGGATGAAATGTTTTTTGAGTTTTATGCTAATTTATGTGATATTGCTAACTCTTCTTCAAATCTTGGAGATAAAATTGATGAACGCAGGTTAGTTCGAAAAGTCTTATGCTCACTACCAGAACGCTTTCAAGCAAAGGTTACAGCAATAGAGGAAAGCAAAGACATTAACACCATCAAGATTGAAGAACTCGTTGGTTCAATTCAAACATTTGAGATGAATCTTCGAACACCCAAAAGGAACATTAGTATTGCTCTTAAAACTACCAATGATGATGATGGTAATATTGATAATGGTATAGAAGATGAAGATCTACTCACTCTAGCTAGAAAACTCAAGAAAATGTTCAACAGAAAGGATCTACAGATTAAAGAAAAATCAAGAGATCGTAAGGGAAGAGAATTCGTGCAAATGAGTTCAGAAGGTAAGAAAACTAAACCCAATGGACCTAAATGTTTTGAATGCAATGGTTTTGGTCATTTTGCAGCTGAGTGTGCCAACAAGAAGAAGAAGACAAGAAAAGCTTTCAATGCTACCCTTAGTGACACAGAAAGTGATGAAGATCAAGCTAGTGGTTCAGAAAATGTTAACTCTAACTACGTAGCTTTTACAACAACTGTTGGTGGATACTCCAGTGAGTCAGACCTTGACTCAGATGATGAGGGAAGTAAATCTATTCTTGCTAAATTTAATGCAAACAGTTTTGAAGAATTATTTATTGATTTAATTAACTGCAAGAAAGAAAAAGATAAGCTTCTCATAACTGTAACAAAACTGAATGATCAAATCAATTCGCAAGATCTTAATTTGTCAGTTTTAGAAAAAGAAAAAGTTGAACTGTCTGAGCATGTTGACAAGTTGAGTTTGAGTCTTGCAGGTATCAAACAGGAAAATTCAAAGCTTGTGCAAGAATTGGAGCAATCAAAGGAAACAGTGAAGAGATTAACTATTGGAGCTGAACGACTAGACAAGATGTTGAGCATTGGTAAGCCTTTCGGTGATACACGTGGACTTGGATTCTTAGATGAAAGCTGTACACCTTCTACTTCAAAAACTACATTTGTAAGGTCTTCTAACTCTACTTCTACTGCTACTAATTTTGCACAAACACCCACTACAACTGTAGTAACTAAAACTGTTAAGTTTGTGCCTGTTTGTCATCATTGTGGTAGAAAAGGCCATATTCGACCTAAGTGTAGATTTTTGGTGAATGCTCTTCGATTTAATGATCATCTTCATGCTTATAGGTATAGAACTCATAATTATCATCCTACCATGCATATGTTGAATTTGAATAGGAAAGATGAGTCTAAGAGTATGTTTTTAAAACCTAATGCAATTAAGTCTCAACCCAAAAACATAGAGAAATCAAAATTCATGAAAATTTGGGTTAGGAAAGATTGCATGTTTCCTATCAATTGATCACTATTGCTAGACCACCTAGGTACTTTTGTTTGAGTGCTTAAATGACCCTAAGTGAGTATTTTCATATGTTTATTTTGTTTTTGTTGTTAGATTTTTGTCATTAATTTAAAAAAAAAAAAAAAAAAAGGGGCCTACAAGGTATTGGATTCAAATAATGCTTATACTTATACAACCTTGTCTTTAGTGGCTTATTTTGATTCTCATTGTATATGTAATGCAACAATTCAAAATTTTACACACACTTGCATTTTTCACATGTGATGACACTATTGACTGAACTTATGCACACACCCACTGAACACTCATGTATGTCATCGATGAAATTTACGATTAATTTTGAAAGACTCTAAGACTTGAGCTAATCTTGACTGCGAAATTATGTTGAGTTCTATTTCTTAGGTTTTAAAATATTTCATCTTTGGGAGATAACTAGTATTGAGAGGGCTACCTACTATGATGTGTGAAGCTACCGTAGTGAGCGGAGAGGGCTACCTCATAACTAGTGTGAAAGTCATCATATTAGATTTATGACTCGTACATGTTTAAAAAAAAAATGGTAAATAAAATAAAAATTTAGTTGAAAAATTTTATTTGGCATGTACAAAAAGAAAGAGCAAAAAATTAAAAAAAAAATAAGAAATTTCTTTTGATAGACATATTTCATTATGTAAGAATGAAGACTCAATTATGATTTAGCATGATAGATGAAATTATTTTCTTTTGAGTCTCTTAAAATTGGTCATAAATGAATTTATTGAAATACAAGTGGAGTTCACACTGTATACTATTTTAAGTGAATGTCAATATGCCATTATATGTGTTAGTGTGCTTGTGTGACCTATTTATTTTGCTAATACAATGAATGATCAAAATTTAAGCAAAAATAATTTTTCAATTGGTTGTATGCTTATTAGTCTTAAATGAGTTTATTGCTTTGTTGGTCAAAAATAAAAAAAAAAATCTTTTTTAAATTTGTTTTTCGTCTAGAGAGTCATAGAACTTAGGGAGAGTCATTGCATACATATTTCATTATTCTTCTTTTGACTTATGCAATTCCTCCTACATGCTTTGGACATATACATGTGTGATCTCATTTGCATTTTTAGCCCACTTCAATAATAATTTTATCAGTTGTCAATTTCGTATGACAAAAAGGGGGAGAAATATTCATGTTGCTATGGAGATTGGATTTAGGGGGAGATGTTGCATTTATTAGTTGTGGGGGAGAAAGATTCATGTTGCACATACACTACATTTCATTCGCATCTTTATGTACACTGAACTAATAAGCAATGAGGCTGTCAAGCCAAATTTGTGTGCTATTTGTTTGTCTAATTTCAGTGGACCGAGCGTATCAAGTATCAAGCGAAGATGGTCCACCAGATCATAGACAGTCCACTATGTAATTGATGTAATGATATTTTAACTATGAGCGTTATGTAGGGAGAGAGTGGTTTTGTCACACGAAAATGCCAAAGGGGGAGATTGTAAGGTTTATTTTGTATTGGCAATTTTCGTGGACAAAATGTTTGATTGTAATCTAGAATAGGAATTCAACAATTAATCAGACGATACAAGATGATGGAGTCACCAAGCCTTCTACGCCCATATGACAGGTATAATATTCCATCATGCATACATCTGCACACAATTGAGCACGACACTTAGTATGGATCGTAACGTAAAATGTTTTGTGCACATGTTGGTCGATCGATCGAGAGTATTGTTCGATCGATCGAGCCTGAGACAACTTCGATCTAGATTCTCTCTGTTTGGATTGGATCGATCGAGAAATTGGATCGATCGATCGAACCCTTTTCGATCGATCGAGTATAGATCTATCTTCGATCCAGGTTCTCTCTGTTTGAGTTAGATCGATCGAGTGTAGTGTCGACCGATCGAGAATGGTCTCGATCGATCGAGACAGTCGTTCGATCGATCGAGCCAGTATTATATTCCTACTCAATCTCCTTTTCTAATTCGACCCTTATGTTTCTTTTACCTAAATGACCACATTTAATGTTAAGGACAGAATTCTTATTTGAGGATAATTATGGTAATTAATAAATCCTGATGTGAATAGAATCATAGTATGAGAAGAATTCTTTTGAGAACTAAATCCTAATATGAGTAAAGTTATAGTGAATTGCAAATCCTATTTGAAGTAAAAGTTGGACTCTATATAAGGGAGGTTAGTTTGTGCATATTTCAACAACTTGAACTACATTGATCTAATATTTATATCTGATTTGTGCTTTTAACTTATTCTCTTCATCTTTCATGATATTGAGCTTTATATGATTGTTCTAGATTTTGCTAGCTGATTTAGATTTTACATCGTATGCTGTTGAATCTGCTAGTTAGGATTGTTCATTGTTTAAATCCGCTCTAGGACACACTTTGCACTTGTGTTATTGTGCTAACGTTTCAGGTGAGGTGTTCGGTATTTCGTGTGACTCGAAATTACCGAAGGTGACGGGTTCGATTGATCTTGTGTGACTCAAGTAGATCGGAACGTTGGTCTGGATCCAGACATCTAGCTATTGGAGGCTGTGAAAGGAGCGACGGCTCGTAAGTAAATTACAGAAAGGGGGATCTATCTGCGACGGGTAGTTCTGGACTCTATGGTTGTAATTGAACATTGATTTTCATAGTGGATAGTTAGGTGGTCCGGTGGACCGGTGGTTTTCCTCTTAGGTCATTGTTGTGGCCTAGGTTGTTTCCACCTAAAAATATCGTGTGTTGTTTTTTATTCCGCATTTATCTTTACACGCGATTGCATGTCTGGCCGTTGTGATTAGATTACACATTTAATATTTGTTAAAAATTGAAAATAACCTATTCACCCCCCTCTAGGCTTATTTGATCCGTGATTAAAAACTTTCAATTAGTGTTCTATGCATGTCATGCATCTTTAAATTTTTTTTATAAAATAAAAGAAACTATAACATTTTTAATAGATGACCTATTAAAATATGAAATATGCAAGTGATTATTCATCCCCTTCCATGGTATAAATATAAAATATTGATTATTGTAGACAAAATAATAGAAGACTTACTTGAAAATTTCATCGGCAAGAATTTAACAAATATGGAGTACCAAGAGTTGTCAGCTAGACACCTACATATATGTAAAAGTAATGCCCAATAAAATAAGTAACAACAAAATTAATGCTTATAGAAGTCACAAGTAATGAAAATAATATAATCTAATACTCTTGTAAAAGAAGAAGTATTGATTGTAAAATTATTTTTTTAAGGGAAGGATAATAATTAAAGTTACCCTTTGAAAATAAATTATAGATATCTTGATAATAATTTCTGCAAGAATGATTACTTTTTGAATTGTAGGTTGATTTGCACCTCTTGAAATTGCAAACATTTTAAGGAAAAAAAAGGTTATTTAAATAAACATGAGAGAATAAATAAAATTGCAAATAACATACATGCTATATGTAAATCTTGAAATTGCAAACATTTTAAGGAAAAAAAGGTTATTTAAATAAATATGAGAAAATATCTAAAATTGCAAATAACATACATGCTAAGCAATTCATTTATGCATAGAAAGGAGACATATAAAAGGAGAGGGAGTATTACCAAAAACAAAACATTAAATAGGATAGAATAGTTGGGTCAAATATCAAACTAAGTGGACCATGCCAAAGTTTGATATTCTTCATAGACAACATTCTTTGTATGCCCTTCTTCTAATTTGTCGTTTGTAGGTCTTATAAGAACTTTAATAGAATTAGTAGTCTTTGCTCTGGACAAAGCAACATATAATTGACCATGAGAGAATACAGGTGGAGACAAATAAATACCCACAAAATCCATTGTTTGTTCCTGAGCTTTATTAATTGTCATGGTAAAACTCAAGCGAACAGGGAATTGTGTCCTTTTGAATAGGAATGGATTTTTCACATTTTCTATAGGTAAGAAAGGAATTCTAGGCAAAAATACTCTTTTTCTAAAATAATCACCAACAATAATTTCTACATCAATAACAATTGAATCAAATCGACGACAAAGTAATCGAGTTCCATTGCAAAGTCCTTCAGTAGGATTAATATTTCGTAATAAGATAATTGGGCAATTTGGTTTTAATACCAACTCATGTTGAGGAAATCCACTTGGAGTCAATCTATTCAAAAAATCTTCTTGTAAAATTTGTTCATATTTGTCTATAGTTTCATCAAAACTATGATATCTTTTAGCTTCCTGGAAATTTATATATAAGTAAATTGTTTAGTTCATGTACGCAATCATTTTTTAAAGACAATATGGCTCGATTCAACATAAGTTCTAAATTGTTAGGGTAATCATTGATAGCAGGAAATACAATATCTATTAGGGTATCTAATGAGGTAGCTAGTGTTATTGTCATAAGGTATAATCATAGAAGTTGGAATTTTTATGTTTTCATCTACAGTTTCTTTTTCTATTCCATTGCCAATTCGCATTAGATAGTCATAAAACAAAGGGTTAGATCTAGCTCTCATGTTTTCACTTAACTTTATCTTTTCAAATAGAGGCCATAAATATGTATGATGAAATATAAAGATGCTTACTGAAATACAATTGAGATTTAGAAAATTGTTGTAGATCTTTTTAGCCTGACAATATTTAACAGTCAATTGTTTTCTGTCTAATGAAGAAGCAACTCATCTCCTTTTATTATATAAATAGCTTTTATCCCACCTTAAAATCTGGATTTCACAATACCTAAAATCTGTTGATTTGCCTGAAAAAAAATTAAATGTAAAATTGAGAAATTTTGCACAGAAGAAGAAAATGAAAGAGAGGTGCTGTTTTTTGTGTGTAATAAAGCGAAGTGTTTGATATTTCTCCTTACATATATTATACATGGTTTGTTCACATTGTATTGAAGCCGTTGAAATTTCTGAATATGAAGATTGACGATTCTGAATGCATAAGTATGTATAAACATCGACTATAAGGTGTTCTGAATCAAAGGTTTGTACTCTCACCTTAAAATTTAGATACTACTATATCTAAAATTTGCTGATTTGCTTGAAAAAAAATTAAATTTAAAATCATTGTTTGCACAGAAGGAAAAAGAAATTGAAAAGATATGGTTTGTTTAAATGGTTTTGATGCCGTTGAAATTTCTGAATCTAAAGATTAACGATTCTAAATGTATGAGAGTGGATAAACATCAACCATAAGGTATTCTGAATTAAAGATTTGCACTCTCACCATAAAATCTGGACACCACCATACCTAAAATCTGGACACCACCATACCTAAAATCTGTTGATTTGCCTGAAAAAAAAAAAAAAGACAAAAGAAACTTGCACAAAGGAAAAAGAAAGAGAAGAAACTTGCGCAGAAGGAAAAATAAAGAGAACAACTGCTTCTGACTTAATAAAACGTGTTTCGTGTTTTTGAATTAATGGATCGATAGGACATCCAAATTTAAAGTAAATAAGTTACTAATAAAAAAAATAAAGGAAGCAGCTGGACCACACTTCAGGCTTCTAAAGTAAATACATTATAAGTTACTAATGAAAAAAATAAAAAAAGCTGTTAGAAGCAGCTGGACCACACTTCAGAATATCAAACAAAATATAATCAAATAAATTGAGAGAAGTTAATTGAGAAAAATTGTATAAAATATCAAACAAAATATAATTAAATAAATTGACAAGTAATTGAGGGACAACTCCCCTTTTTAGTTAAAGGTAATAGATATATAACTCGGAGGTAAGATTGATTTGTGAATTCTCCATATGGGTTTGTTATTTGGGAGATATATATAACGTGTTCGAAAAATGTGTTTTTTAACATATATTTAAATATCATTTTAAGGCATTATTTTGAGTGAAATTCATTTGGTATAAAGTGTTTTGTCATGATTAATTTGGGTTTTCTTCTATGAGGATTTCATAGTCATATATTTACATTTTTAAAATAATATTGAGATAAATGAGAAATTGCGTCTCAAAATTTACTTATTAAGAAAAAAAAAACGTGATTGTTTTATGTTTATCCTACATAGGAAACTAACAACACATTAAATACTTTATATAATATTTTCTTTCCTAAAAAAGATAAATTAGTGTAACAAGAGAACTTTTTATGGACATGCACATGGAGTACAAATTCTCATATGTTAGACCCGAAAATCCAAATTATGCTTGCCATGTCCTTCGATCACAAAAATGTTCAATGATTCTAATTTTGTAAAAATAATAATTGATTTTGTTATTTTTATTTTATTTTTTGTAAAAAATATACCAATGTGATAGATATAATAATTTTTACTTAGTAATTGTAAAAAAAATTAAAAATAAAAAATCATCTATATGTTATTGGGTAAACTTTCTATTTTTCAATTTTTTACAAAAACAATAAAAAATAAGGAATTTTTTTTTGTTATTATTTACAATTTTTAATCATTTTCTTACAATACTTATATATTTAAAAGTTTTAAGACTTGATTTAGTTTTTAAAAAAAATGTTTGGTGAAAATGAAAAAAATCAGAATTCAAAAATCTTATTCAAAAAACCTTCTTTTTGAACATTTATGAATCACCGCATATTTTGATAGGAACTCTTTAAAAAAAAAATTGTTATTAAATATACTTCATTGAAAAATCAGTAAAAAAAATTAAAAATTATGAATCAAAATAATTATCAAATACACCCTAAGTCTTTGAATAAGTATGTGAATTTTGCACAACACCAATAGGTATACACATTCTTCAAAGCAAATTTCTAATGATTCATTTTGTAAAAATAATAATTGAATTTTCTATTTATACATATTTTTTTAAAAATAATCACCAATGTATTTTTATAACAATTTTTATTTAGTGATTTTTTAGAAAAAAAAATTCAAAATCACCTAGAAATTATTTGGTAACACGTTCTATTTTTTATTTTTTTAAAACTTTAAAAATATATAAATTTTTTTTTATTATTATTTACAAATTTTAAGTTCTTAATCATTTTCTTCTAATGTTTATTCAAAAGTTATAAGATTTTATTTATTTTCTAGAAAAAATGTTCGGTGAAAATGAAAAAAAATCAAAAATCTTATTTAATTTTTTTTTTTAAAGATTTATGAATAACTTTATATTGTGATAACTAGTTTTAGGGCACGTGTAAGGCACGTGCTCCCTTGTATAATTTTTTGATACAATTTATATTCATATAATTATTATTGAAATTTGAATCACAAAATTTCTATATTTTCAAGTGGAATTTATGTCATATGTATTTTTTTTAAATGCAAGAGATTATGCTTAATAAATTAAAGATATTAAAGATGTCTTTTATTTAAATTGTTCAATTTTTGATATCATACAAATTTTACTATGCAACAACCTTTTCCTAAAATAGATAATATTATCAAAAAAATAACTAATTAAACTATTATATTATATTTCAAATTGAACAATAAAAAAATCTTGAACTAATACTTTATATATATATATATATATATATATACTTATTTTTAATGTGACAAAGAATTATATGATAGAGGAGTGTTTTTTTTTTGGAGTCAGAGGTAGAAGCGTAATGCTAAGACACATAAATTTATACTCATATTAATTATGGTGTGATAATTTTGAAAATGAAAAAAGTTATTCACTTTTAAAGAATTTTTTTTTAAAGAAAATCATATTATAATTAATATGATATAAATGTAAGTACAAATTTATGTTACCATTACATATATCTTTGATAGAAAATATACTAACTCAGTCATATTTAGAGAACATATAAAACTCATAAGGTCTGATTTATTTTCTTATGTAATTAGAAGTATATCATTTAACATCAACTCCAAAACAACATTATTAAACAAAATATCAACAATATAAAAAAAATTATCAGACAAAATAAAAATATTAGAAAATTAAAAAAATCAAGTATAATTTTTTATACTTCTTTTAGAATTTTTTGACATTAACTTCTAAATAATTTTATCAAATGAAAAAAAATCTCAAACAAAATAAAATAAAATGATTATATATATATATATATATATATATATATATATATATATATTATTTCTACAAATTAGATATAATAATTATTTTTAAAATTGGTATAATTTAGTTACATTTTTATTATATATTATTTGATATATACAATTTAATACACATAATACTATTAAAAAAAAATTTGTTCACTTATATGCTGTCAGATTATATAGGTTACCAACTACTTTTTTTAGTGCTCTACTTTTTATTTCAAACAAAATAATAAAAAAATATAAATATCAAATACAAATAAATAGAAAATAAAATAAAAGAAATAAAAATATCAAAGAAAAATAAATAGAAGAAAGTAAACTCTCACTTCACTTTACCTGCCATTATTTATTTACAAATTCTATTTTTTAACGAAGAAATTCACAATTTCTTATTTACTTTCTTACTATTCAAAGAATCGTAAAAGTATATAATTGTTAAAAAAAATGGCAATAAAAATTATTTTAAGATCCAATTATCCCATAAAAGTCTCATTTTTATAAGACAAGCTTGTATTCTTGTAAATAGTATTTTCTTGAAGAAAACATGATACTTGATTTTTTTTCTACAAATTAAATATAATAATTATTTTTAAAATTGGTATAATTTAGTTACAATTTTATTATATGTTACTTGATATATACAATAATTTAATACATATAATACTATTAAAAAAATAACATCTATCTACCAGTATGCTGTCAGATCATATAGGTTACCAACTATTTTTTTTTTGTCCTCTACGTTTTATTTCAAACAAAACAAATAAAAAATATAAATATCAAACACAAATAAATAAGAAATAGAATAAAAATAATAAAAATATCAAACACAAATAAATAGGAGAAAGTAAACTATTCTTTATATATAGATAATAAATAGATAGATAAAGATAGATAGATAGAAAATAACATTTTTTTATGAATATTTAAAATAAAAATTAAAAATTAAAAATAAGAGAAATATAAATGTGACTAATTATGAGCTATTCAATTTTTTTTTTAATATGTATTTATAAAAATATCAAATAAAATAATTATCAAATAAATTAGCATTAATTGAAGGGACAAACTCTCTCTTTTTGATAGATAGATAGATAGATAATTCCTTAAATGTGAAAATCAAAATCAAAGTCAATAGCCTATTAACTTTATAACATAAGCTCTTAGCGGCACACTAAAGGTAGCATATTCAAGTCCTGTTTAAGGATAATATCCTTATAACAAAAAAATTTGTTATCAAATATATAAAAATCATAAATATTATCAAATATATCTGATTAAAAAATTACTTAAAAAAATTAAAAATTAAGAATCAAATTATTATTAAATAGTTCTAAGAAAATCCAAGAAAAAAACCTATCGATTAAAATAAATAATTCGGAAATTGCTAGGTAGGTCTGGGGTTCGAATATTGCCCCTTTTTGTTCATATATAGACGAGTATTTACAATTTATTTATGGGATATTCACTTACCTTTCGCTCACTCAACATTGTAACCAATACATTTATATAACACCATCATCTTTTGTTTGTTTGTTTATTTTGCATTGATCGATGCTTGTAAATACTCAAAAGTCGATACGCATTAATAGCCTTTGGTTATTTTAAACAGCCTCACAATATAAAATGTAGTAAGCTTGCTTATAATATATAATATATAAATTAGGATGATTTAGTTGGTACAATTGCTCACATTCAAATTGATTTCAACCTTAAAATTGAGCAAAATAATTACAAAAAATCAACAAATTATAAACCTTATATAAAAAATATTAACTTTAATATTAAAATATAAACCCTAAAATATTAAAACCTAAAATTAAATTATCTTAACTTAAGTGATAAGTGACCATTTCGCCCTTGATGCCACGTACATATACACATATATTGATCTTTTAGAAGGAAATAGATTTTAAAAAGGATCAAAAATGGAGAAAGAAAAGGAAGCAAAGTTAATGATACTAGTCATGATATTGGTTGGCCTAATAATTATTAACAATGTGCATGCGACTAGAAGAATCACTTATTCCTCAGTAGGAATATCTTCTTCTTCTTCTTCTTTGGCTCCAATTCAAGCTCTAATTCCTTCAAACATTGGCCCTCAAGATAATATGCCACGTTTCATTTTATATCTTAATGTAATATGCTTTAGGTTATGCTTGGAAAGGATACAAGTGCCACAATTATTTATATATTGTTACGGACATTGCATGATGGGTATGTAATATTGTTTTCGGAGCTAGGCCAACATGTTTTTAGTACTTTTACATGTTGGGGGAGTCTACCTTCGTGTTTCAATTTAGAGCGCAGAACCTATACATCACGCTTCGATTTCCACTAGTGTTGGGCATGCAAGATATTTGCGTTACATTTACTAAAACTAAAATAATAAGAGCAGTTTTTTGTTTTTACCCTTTACACTTTCTTTCATTTTTAACCTCCTAATCACCTTGTACTAAAAAAAAAACACATATTCAAAAAGTAAAACTTATTTGAATACTTGTCCAAGAGTAATACATTGTTTAAAAAGTTTTTTAAATACATAATTTGATTTGTCGATGCTCCAGTGTCCGTCCATTATCAGAGTTATTGGAATTTTGACAATTTTTGTCGTTTTGAACACATTAAAAGAATATTTATGAACATATTTTTAAAAGTATACTACTATAAAAATAATTGTTCTTGTCGGTTTTGATCCAATAATATTGAATTATCTTGGTAGTCATAAAAATTGCCAACATATCTAGTTTTGATATAGGTACTCACCTATGTTGACAATTTTTAATTGCCATGGTAGGCAAGTATACCTTGTCGATTTTTAAATACAATTTTATAAGGAAAACTTTATATTCTTAGTCTTTTCTTCTTCTTCTTAAAATTGACAAGAAAAAGAGACATATCCTAATCAGTTTGTTTATAAAAACTTGACAATAAAAAAGTTATATACATTGTCAATTTTTTATAAACTTCAACCATTGTTTGTATTTTCTCATGTAATAGAACTACACAAGCCAAACCCGCATGGAAACAAGCTCTTCTATATTCTTATCCCTCAATAATTTGGATTGATTTTATAGGTTTTTTTTTTTATCGAATCGATTTTTACTTTTTAATAACCAACTTTATTGGTTTGGGTACCCATGGTATGCACATCCCTATCCCTAATTTTTGGGACCACTAACAAAAATACTTTATGCATTTGAATTGTTGTAAAAATATTTATAATATCTTGTTCAGTGTATATGTGCCTTTTGAGTTATATTTGTTAAGATAGTTACATTTTTTAAACAACTTGACATGCAATGGTATTTGTTAATGGGCAAAACTAATATTTAATATATTTTAATTCCGTAGTTCCTTTAAATCTTGAAATTGTGATTAATTAGGGCACAAAATCTCTCTCAGAATGAAATAGGACGAGATAGCAACTTAGTGAGTAGGGGAATTGAGAATGGTTGAGTTACCTTTAAAGCAACCACATCATGAGCTGGCTCTACCTGTCATTTTTGGTGTGGAGAACATGCCAAATCATATACGTGATTTTTTTGGCTCTCTAATTTCCTGCAACCATTTTCCCCAACTTTGCTTTCAAACTCTCCTGTATATTGGATACTCACTTTTGCTACAATTTTCATCTCTTTTAAGTGTTTTCAATGAGTCAAAGTCCAAGCTGTATTGAGTTTGATAAAACCAAGATGATGATGATACTAATGTGGATGAAGAATTGCTTTATGCTTTCATGTTCTAAATTGTTTGGGTCATACATTTATGTTAAACTCTAATTAATCCTGATTTTACTAATTAAACGAATTAAGGATTAAAAATGTAAAATACTAGTTTTACCCATCCACAAATATCGTGTAGTGTCAAAAATGTAACTTTGTTAACATAAATCACTCAAAGCGCATATATGTTACTCGTAATTAAGGATTATGACATTAAATATATGGGTTATATTTATCACAAGCATTTTTTTTTTTTACTAAAATAATATTTTAATGTGATTCGAATCTATGATTTGATATGAGAAAGAAGTGAGTCTTATCACTAGACTACAAGGTGAACTACAAAATTGATAGAAATGCAATTGCCGAGATTCAAACTTGACACATTGAGATAAGAAGCGCTTCTCACAAGCGATTGGATGCCTTGTTTGTGTGAGTTAAACATATGTTGATATCAAATTAATGTGTTAAATAACAATTGAATATTGTTTAATTGATTCATTTGAGTTTTTTGTTATGTCGTGTTTAAGCATTGTATTAACGTGGTGCAAGTTATTCGTGTAATTAATTGTAAAGATATAATGGATCATTTATACATTTTTGTTGTAATAATAACATAAATAATTGTAATAGTATTTTTATACATGAAAGTATGGACATAATTTTGAGCAGGTTGGGCTAGCCCAAGCTAGAAACTTAAGGTTCGGGCAAGACAGTGACGGACCAGTATGGTGGGCTGTACCGGGCTTCAGCCCGGACAGCTTTTTTAATTTTTTTTTAATAAATTTTAGTAATATAAATATAATTTATTATATTAATTAAAATCTTAATTATAAATTATAGTTTTCATTGCTATTTGCCTTTTTATTGATTGTTGACTTGTTGCTTTTATTTTTTGGCTCTGCAACGCTGCGTATTTGATATCTTTTTTTTTTCTTTTTTTAAAAAAATAAAATTATTATAGTTATGTATTCTTCTTTAAAAATATTAAATACTTAAAATATTTATATTTTAATTTATACTCATATCAATAATTATGTATTATATATTTCTAAAAATTATAATTTTTAAACTTTTGACCGATAAATATTGTATAATTATTAATTTAAGTGCTTATTTAAGTATAAATTTATATGTATTTAGCACTCATTTTTTTCATAACAATTCACCATTATTTCATTAAATATATTATTTTTTTCATTCTTTAAATTATTAATTAGAGTTCTTTATTTTAAAATATATATTATCTCATTATTATATTAGAACATAAAATTTATTTTAAATTTCTATACTTATCAATTACTATTAATAGGTAAAAAAATGATTAAGAATATAATTTATTTATTGATTATTTAATTTTTTAGTTATTTTAATTTTTTGTTTGTTTGTTGTTAGGTGTTTGCAATTTTTAATTTATATACTTTAATTTGCATTAAATACTTTTATTGTAGGTTATAATGGATAAACTTCACCAAAGTTTTAAATCATTTAAAAATCTTCATTGATTTTTTAAGAAAATAGATGATCAACAATCAACAAAAAATACTTCTATTGAGGTTACTAATCAAAAAAGTAAGTGATTTTAAAAACCACTTGTTGATGATAATACACATATTTTGAAAAAAATTAGAAATTTTTTTTAATATATATTAGCCCTCCTAGAAAAATATTTCTGGGTACGTCCCTGGGGCAAGACTCGAGTAGTGTATATTTTTTGGTCGAATTGGATCAAATTTTTTAAATTAAATGTAAGTTCTAAATTATTCAAACAAATTCAAGCTTGACTTTTTTTAATTTTGAATTAAATTAAATTAGTGTTATAGTTTAAATAATGTAAGAAATTATAAAATAATGACATATTATATTGAAATATATATATATTTTATAAAATTTAAACTTAATTCATAATATAAATGTTTTTAATAAGTCTTGCCCTAAATTATTCAGGTAGAATCGAGCTAGACTTACTAGTGGTTAAGTGAGTTTCAAGTCGTGTTAAATCAAATTAAATCATTCAAATTTTAATTAAGCTAGTTAAATCTACATCCCAACACAAAAGTTTGTCACAAGTTTAGAGTTCCTTCAAGTATTTTTCTTATAACAAATTAGAAAGATTCCGATTAGGGGGAAAAAAAGTAGAAAGAAAGATTTCATTAAAACGATTTATAACAAGAGTAGAGAAAATCAAATTCACCTTCAAAATACATTTCATTCATTCAAGGTTGTATGTGTATAGTTCTCCTCAAATCCTCATCCCACTGAGAAATTATCAGCCGTCAATCTTAATCGTTTACCAATGGAAAACTTTTGACCATTTTTCTCATCAAAATCTTGCGAAAATGGCCAACAAGTCCAAGGTTATCACCACGTGGCTTTCTGTTATTGGTTGTTTCAATGATCATTTTAAATTACTAAAAGGCAAGCAACAAATAGCAGATATTAGGATTTCCTTGTCGAACGAGTATCGCAAAGTCATCCCTAAATAAAACCCTACGTTTTCTCTCCAATTTTTTTCTTCTTTCTAATGCATTAGAGTATCGAGAGAATATGGCTTCGGAACCTAGTTCAAGATCCAGTCCAGCTGCTGATTCATATATAGGCAGCTTGATTAGTTTGACTTCGAAGAGTGAGATTAGATATGAAGGCGTACTTTACAACATCAACACTGACGAGTCCAGTATTGGACTTAAAAATGGTATTTCTTTGATTTCATTCACTGGGCTCTGGTTCTTATGATCTGGGTTTGCTTAATTTCCTGTCTTTTTTTGCTTTCTTTGTTGTTTTCTTTTAGTGAGTTGTTATAGGTTTGATTAACGAAGAGAATTGTAATTTGTTGTGATATGAAAGTTCAGAGCTTTCTTGACTATGAATTTGATTTTCTGTGATATTAAAAGTTTAAATATCTTTTGACTGAATTTTGATTTGAAAGTCGAACAGCTGTTAGAAGATTTGGCTTCTTGTTGCTTGTTCTTTGTTCTTTGGTTGTATGTATTATTCTGGATGCGTGGTTCACTGCCCAGGTTGTTGCCTTGTACTGAATGTTAACACTAAACGTGTGGAATTGATAATTCTTGTGTATCTATGTGGATAGCTTCGGTGAAATATGCTTGGGTCAATGCGGGTTTCTGCTGAGACTTAATCCAGGTAGCTATGAGTGGTTGATATTGATTGGTCGCTAATTTAATTCTTTCATGTGGCAGTGAGGTCTTTTGGAACGGAAGGAAGAAAAAAGGACGGACCACAAATTCCTGCAAGTGACAAAATTTATGAGTATATTCTTTTCCGTGGAAGCGATATCAAGGTATTGCATGCATTGTGCCACTGCCAGATAATGCCTCTCACCATTGCCTTTATACTATTAGGGCATGACAGTGTCAGATGTTTGTTGTGCATCTATGTTCTTATATTCAATGCACTCACTTTATATGCAACTATATCCTAATTGTCAGAGAGTCGGTTCTTACAGATTTTTGCATATGGAATTGTATAGATTTGCTCGACCTTTTTTCTTAATTTATGTTCCATTTTAAAGAATTGTCGATGACACTGAATTAAAAATAAATAAGCCACAAAGCTCTTTTCATCGAGATCAGGTTGGTCTAGGGTGAACCAAGGAAATTTTGATGGTTCAATTTATGATTTGTCATATATTATTCACACTTAAAAATAGCTCTAAACTTTACTCTGAATAACCGTCGGGCTATCTTGCGAAATCTCAAGGGCATTCCAATTAAGTGGTCTGACCTTCGATCTATTCTATTTATCCTGTTGCAGGATTTACAGGTTAAGTCATCTCCTCCTGTTCAACCAACGCCAACTATTAACAATGATCCAGCTATTATTCAGGTAAACTGGTGAAGGAATTCTAACTTGTAGCTTGTTAAATACATTACACATTTTTTCCTGAAGTTTTAAATCTCTTTTGCAGTCTCATTACTCGCGGCCTGTTTCCTCATCACCAAGCTTGCCTTCTTCTGTTAGTGGATCTTTGACTGATATTAATTCCCATACTGCACAATTTGGACTTCCTGGGTCAAATGTCCAAGGTGGATTTCCTTTATATCAACCTGGAGGGGTTTTAGGGTCTTGGGGACCTTCACCTCCTCCAAACGCAAATGGAAGTGGTCTTCATATACCAATGTATTGGCAAGGATATTATGGCCCTGCAAATGGACTTCCTCATATACCCCAGCAACCTCCTTTACTCCGACCGCCACCTGGGATGTCAATCCCTTCTCCCATGCAGCAGCCAATGCACTACCCCAGCTTTAATACCTCTTTGCCTGGTGCACCTTCAAATTTGACTGAGGTTCCCTCTTCTTTGCTTTCTGCTTCCAGTGCTAGCTCATCTAATTTAAACTCTACTTCTGTATTTTCATCAACCCTACCTTCAACTTTATCATCAACTATCCCTCCAGTGTCATCAACTCTACCTTCAACTTTATCATCAACTATTCCTCCGGTTCCATCAACTCTACCTTCAACTTTATCATCAAATGTGCTGCCGGTGTCATCAACTATATTAGCCTCTGGAACATTACTTAGTGGACCTAATAAGGCACAAAATTCTGCCCTTTCTACTTCTAATGTTAGTGCAAGCTTGCCATCATTGTCTCCTTTGAGTGCTTCAAATCCAGAAATGAACCCCAGTGCAACATCAATCTCAAACAAGCCTAACCCAGTTGCTGGTTCAACTTTTCCATATCAAGCTGTTTCTCAGCCTTTGACCTCTGTTGTGGGGACATCTAGTTCTTCATACACAGATACACGCGCACCTTCTTTGGTGACCCCTGGTCAATTTATGCAGTCAGGATCTGCTTCAGTTATTTCATCACTATCTTCTCAATCTGCTGAAAAGAATGAGGTGTTTCAAGTATCATCATCACTGGCAGAAGTGTCAATGCCTGTGTCTACAGAACCTCAGCCACCAATATTGCCACTTCCCCCTTCTGCAAGAGCTGTTCATAAGGTAAACTATCACTTTTGGAACAAAATTGAATGAGACTGTCTTTTAATGAGTACTTTGCATAAGTGGGCGAAGTATACGGACCAAATATAATATTTACCCTTTTTTAGTCTCTGAAATGTCAATACATTATTGTCATATTTAGGTCCACTGTGAAAGGCAGTAAAAGTCCATTAACTATGACCAAAATACACAAAAATCTACTAATTTTTGGATGGATATTAGAAGTCCAATAACTATTAAAAAGGATTTTAAAAATTATTATAAATTTATTCACGTGGCATGCAATAAATGGAGTATGTCGAAAAAATTATGATAATTTTAGAACTTTTGGACTTGTAGTGCCTTTTTTAATAATATTGAACTTCTAGTACCCGTTTAAAAGTTAGTGGACTTTACTGCACTTTAATCATAGACTTATAATACCCTTTTTGCTTTAGATTCATATTTATTTTTATTTCTCCTGTTAACGATAAGTTCTCTGACATGATATTTTTATCCTTGGCTTTTCTTCTCTCCCTTATTCCCTCCCTTTTTGTTCCATCAGCCAAATGAGGCTCCTTTCCAACCTCGTCATGGTTACAGGGGACGTGGTCAAGGAACTGGGGTAAGTGTTGTTTACATTTTTATGCAAGTGTTTTATGGATCTATGGTTTGTTGTTGAGTATTCAACCTGAAAAAAAATCATAGAGTTATTGAATTGGTCATAACGTTAGTTTTGTTTTCGGTGATTGTAAAGTTTGCCTTCTACATCAATGTTTTTGTTAGACTTGACTTGTTCAAATATCACTTAGCTACAACTATTTGGAAAGTGATTGATTATATTTCGGGTTATATTCAAATGATACCAACAGTAAGGAATTGAACCTAGATAGCTGTGCAATTATAGTGTTTTATTTGTTTCTTTGGTTCGTTGCTTTGGGTTGTATTTTATGTGTGTTTTAGTGTTGAGAATTAGTTTGTCCAGTTTTAGACAATTCACCAGATGTAGTCAATATATTTTTAAAAGGTATATTTGTGAATTATGATAGTTTTTTTTTTTTTTTTTTTAACGTGGAAATTGAACACTTGCCATACAGAATTCACGACCAATGACAAAGTTTACTGAGGAGTTTGATTTCATGGCAATGAACGAAAAATTCAACAAGGATGAAGTTTGGGGTGATCTTGGCAAGAGTAATAAATCTCAGCCAAAGGACAAAGATGGAGATGGAAAAATCATTGATGATGATGACTATCAAGATGATGATGATGCTGAAATACTGAAGGTTGAAGTCAAGGTCAAATCTGCTTTAACTTTTTGTTTCTTTCAAAACTAAATTGGGCTCTGGCTTGCATTGCATTTCTAATTTCAGTTTGTCTACAGCCTGTCTACAATAAGGACGACTTCTTTGATACCCTTTCTTCCAATGCACTCCATCAAGACTCACAAACGGGGAGGACCAGGTACTCAGAACAAATGAAGATAGATACAGAGGTAAATCACCTTTCTCATTTGTACTTAACTTATAGTTGGAGATATCATCAATCTTGTTTACCTGTTGCTGCAGACATTTGGTGAATTTACAAGGTATCACGGTGGCCGAGGAGGCCGTGGTCCTTGGCGCGGTGGTCGTTCTCGTGGTGGTTATTATGGAAGGGGATATGGCTATGTTGGTAGGGGCCGAGGCCGTGCACAATACTAAAGTGACAGGAATTCGCAGAGGGTATCTTGAGCCCAAGTCCTCGCTAGTACAATTTGATATTAGGGCTATGCTAATGTTGTGTGTTTTTTTTTTTTATTTATTTAAGATTTTTATGTTATTGTTTGTTCAGAAGAAATAAGTAGAATATAATATATACCTCCATTTATTTTTTTTGTTATCCAGTTGGTCATTTCTTTCTCAGTTGGCATTCTATATGTGGATCTAATCTGTTTCTGGGGATCTTTAGAACCTGGAACAGTTATACTGCTTAGTTGCTACAATCCTGCAATACATTCAAATATAATTTGATATTTATTTTTGAGCTTACCGAGACAGATTGTGTACTATTATTCTAATCCCAACTTAAAGATATATTTCTTGTGAAAAATTTCATGACATGGTAAAAAATCGAAAATAAAAATTTTAGAACTAAAAAATGTTTAACGTATCATTCATTTATTTAGTAAAATTTCTCTCTTAAATTTCCTATTCAATTTTTTTCATTAACCCTTTTATTAAGGGATTTTGTCTAAAATGGGCAAATTTCATAAGATAGTTTAGAAATAGGCTGATTTGGTTTAAACTTTAGAAATAGGCATTTTTTAACTGTCCACCTGTTTTATTGGTTTGTAGCCGGTATTTTATTAAAAAAAAAAACGAAAATTCGCGTGCTTCAAAACATTTGAATTAAATCCAACAGTTTCCAGTCTATTGAACTAAACTCTCCCACTCTCCCACTTACCTGAGGAACGAAACGACGCAGACTTATCTCGCGAGGAAGATGATTTAGGAACATTTTCAGTCTATTACCGAGGACGAAGACGACGCAGGAAACAAGAATTTCACGGAACATAAACTTCATTTGTGAGCTCTGCAACTTTTGGTAAGTTTTGTTGAATCAATGTCTTCTCCGTCCCTTCACGAAAACTCCTTGGGAATGGTTTTTTATTGGGTTTTTGTGGAATATTGGTATTTCTGTATTTGGGCTTTTGTGTTTTTATCAGTCTTGCTGGCTGGGTTACTAGTAGCCATTGCCATTGAGATTGAAGGTTCGAGATATGGTACCAGAAAATGGAATTATTCATTGTTACCCTTTCATGTATGATTTATTAAAAAAAAAAAATCTGATTTCTGGTCTTTCTGCGGTGTGGTATATCTCGATATACCTAGATATACCTAGATATATCTTAGGTATATCGATGGTATACCATCGATATACCTAAGATATACCTAGGTATATCTCGATATACCATCGATATACCTAGGTATATCTCGATATACCTAAGATATATCTAGGTATATCTCTGTTTTATCGAGATATACCTAGGTATATCGATGGTATATCGAGATATACCTATGTATATCTGTGGTATATCTCGATATACCTAGGTATATCTCGATAAAACAGAGATATATCTAAGGTATATCTCGATATACCTAGGTATATCTAAGGTATATCGAGATATACCTAGGTATATCTAAGGTATATCTCGATAAAACAGAGATATATCTAAGGTATATCTCGATATACCTAGGTATATCTCTGTTTTATCGAGATATACCTAGGTATATCTAAGGTATATCGAGATATACCTAGGTATATCTAAGGTATATCTCGATAAAACAGAGATATATCTAAGGTATATCTCGATATACCTAGGTATATCTAAGGTATATCGAGATATACCTAGGTATATCTAAGGTATATCTCTAGCATATCGATATATACCTAGGTATATCTGTAGTATATCTCGATATACCTAGTTATATCTCGATATACCTAGTTATATCGAGATATACCTAGGTATATCTAAGGTATATCTCTATATACCTAGTTAAATCTCGATATACCTAGGTATATCTCTATATACCACAGATTTACGTAGGTATATTTGTGGTATATCTTGGTATATCTTAGATATATGTTGGTATATCTCGGTATATCGAGATATATCTGAGTGTATTGAATTGTATTCATGTTATTTTGAATGTTATTTTCAACAACTTGTTCATAAGTATTAATTATTTTTGTTTTCTTACATTGCAGGAAATGGCAGCTGAATCAAGCTATAGTCCTGCAGTCTCCCCCTCTGGATATTATGTTGCTAAAATTACCAACATATCACGCCTCCAAAATTTTAGCACATTGAAGACGACCCTTGAGCGATTTGGGTTACTTCAGAGGTATGAAGAATTATGTTTTGGTTTCATCACAAGGATGAACCATATTGAGTTCACAGGGGGATTGTTGCATCACTTATTGATGATGCAAGACAAAGATCATTCGGGGAAAGAGCTCCGAGTGATTATCAATGGCACACCCCATATTTTTGGATATGGAGAATTTAGTTTAATTACCGGTCTGATGTTTACCGGTTCGGAAGAGTGCCCAGCTCGAAATAATCGGTTACGGAAGACATACTTTAAGACCGACGGTCTCATCAAGAAAGGCGACCTGGAGAAGGTTTTCACAAAGCTTCCTATCTCCACTGACTTGGATGATGTATTGAGGTTGGGTCTTATTTATACCCTGAAAATTATTCTTCTATCCGATAATAGTCTAAGGTCCATTATTGAAGACTATTTAGAACTGGTTGAAGATTTTGACAAATTTAATAAGTACCCATGGGGTAAAATAGTTTATGACTATTTAATAAGAAGGTTGAAGAGTGTCATTATGCATATTAATGACAGAAAATCTAAAGGCCACACGGAGGTCGCGTCTGAAGATTCAAACAAACACGCGATCACTTACAGTGTCTACGGATTTTGTTGGGCACTGCAAGTCTGGGCTTATGAGGCCTTACAGGTGGACATTTCTGATTTAGCCACCCAAGTATTTCCCGATCAAATCCCAAGGATACTACGTTGGGAAAATCTAAGAAAGGGACAGACTATTAAATTCTTGGAGTTGAACCAGAATATCTTCAAACGAGAGGATGTAAGTGTTTAGCATATATAATTTGTCTTTAATTATTCTGATATACCTGAAGTTGTTAAAAATAATTAATTAATTTTTTTGGTTATTGTACAGTTTAATATGTTGAAGAGACTCACTCCAAATGAAACTGAGAGACAGAGTCCTTCCTACGTTTCAACACAAGAATGTGCCAAAGATACAAGCTTCGGTGTGCCGAATGTGTCCATAAACGTTGGTACAATTGATGAATCATTGCCTTCAAAAGGCGATGATATGCATCATCAATCTGGTCACTTTGAACATATTAGTGACCGAATCCCAGAAGTCCAAACTCATCATACCTCAGCTCATTCATCAACTTCCATTATGGAGGTAATGGAACTATCAAGGATAAAATTTCCCCATTCAATGATATATATGATTCTATAGATAACGTATATAATTTCATTGTACCTCAGGTTTTGCAGGAGATTAGGGAGTTGAAAAAAGAGGTGGCAACAATAAAAGATAACCAAATATGGATTATGGATGCTTTGAAGAAGGTTTTAAGATCAGAAAAAACTTCTTCACGACCACGGGACGAATCAATGAAAGCTTCAGGTTCAGTCAAACCGTCCAGGGTTAAATTTGTCCCAACTTTCGACCGACGTAAGGTTGGGGATGAGAATTTATCTGAGGACGAAGAAATTGTGATACCTACAAATGAAGAGCCATTACTGCCACATAATGGTTGCAAAGAAATAGTTGTCTTCGCAGAACAAGTTGCTGAGGAAACAACCTCAGCTACTACATATAAGGAAGATACATTTGTGGGTGTCAGTGAAACTTGTCCCCCTGAAGTTAACATTGAGAAACAGCCAACTGATGTCTTCCAGGAGGAACAGAACTTGTCCAACATTAATTTATCTACTCTGGAAGAGATTTTGGAGGCTGCCCCTATTATAAGTGGTCCATCGTCAATGCGATTAGGATCGCTAGCATCCATGGGCGTAGGATCAATTGGAACGTCCGCACCATCTGCTACGACATACAGTCGTAGGAAGCGAAAGCTTGGTCCCTCGCTCAAATCTCCCTATGTTCATCTAAGGAAGAAATCTGGTATATCAATAAGATCTGAACAATCGGAGGAACATCAAGTGCCAACCCTTTATGACCCAATGAGGATGTTCAGTCAAGATAGATACAGATACTTCTTGGAGTGGCTATATAGAAATTACTCAAACAACCAGTACGTATATTCTTTTATATATATTTATTTACATCTTATATTTCTATTAAAATCTCTTATCAATATTAATAGGTTTACCGTATTAATCATATTTTATATTGTTTACCTTTTAGGGAAAACATTAATGTTTGTTGCCCAAGCAAGGGTATGGCAAATTCTTCCTGGTTTCATCGTATTTTGAAACCACATTCATCCTTACTGAACGAGGTATATTTATGTTATGAATTTTAGCTTTTGCTCTCTTATAATGAAATATGATATGAAAAAATGGTATTCTAAGGATAACTGTCATTATTTGAAATGCCTGTGACTCTTGAGAACTAATGTATGCAAATTTTTCTTTATCATATCCTGAATTAAATTTATGCAGCACATTGATTGTGGACTATGGTTGTTGAGGAAAAAGGAGGAAATTCACCCGGACTTGTTCCCTAACAATCTCTGGACTACAGTTGACTCAACGTTTTTGGTAAGGACCAATATTATTATACAATATTATTGAAAAATAAATTCTTAACTTATTTTAAATGTATTTGGCCATTATGGAATATTAAAATGTAGGCTTACGTTGAGTCAAGTGCGGCTGAATGGAAGAAACTTAAGAAGAACGACCAAACAAAATTTTGGTCGCTCAACAAAAAGTGGTTGGATTATGTAACAGGTTATTTCTCTAGTTATTGTGATTGTTGCATAATTTGTTTAATTTTATTGTCTGATTAACATGGTATATCTATTGTTATACATTTTAACATAACCAGGTGCACGTCCTAAACATGCTAAGCCATGGAATTATGTGCACATTATTTATGGAGTTCTATTGGAGAAGGGCCATTGGATTGCTATCGGAATTGACATAAGACAGCAACATATTGATGTCTACGATTCACTTCCGAAACACATAAGGGATGGAAGTCTTAAGAAAAGACTTCATAACTTATGTGTAATGATCCCAAGCTTAATTAAAAGCTTGGGATTATTTGAATATGAAATCAAAGAACGGTGGCCCTTTTATCGTAATGCCATATCTGTTCCTGAACAGGTTGAAGCGTAAGTTTCTTAAAATACTTTGGTACATTATTTTTTTGTGTTTAATAGAACATCGTATACCATGGATTACCTACAAATTAAGTCTAATATTTTCAAATTGTTTTCATTTCACAGGGGAGACTGTGGCATTTACGCTTTGAAGTTCATCGAGTACTTAGTTAATGAGAAGGCCTTAATTGAAATTAAGGACGAGTCAATTAGTTTTTTTAGGAAGAAACTATGTTTAGAACTTTTCTTTGCTGAAGACGATTACATTATTGTATAAATTAATTGGCACATTGATTTTGGTGTATATCTTCTTTAACATAACCAAAAGTCCGTGTTTAAGTTTATGTTCGGATTGCACCTGTTCTATTATTTATATTGCTAACTATGGTATATTGTGTTAAATGTACTTATGTCTCTCGTTAACAAAAGATTATCCTCACATACAATTATTAAAATAAAACTTATATCATTGTATTCGTGCATGAAGGTTTATAAAAAAAACATTACCTAGAAAAACATTAACTGTCAAAAGTAAACTACTGTCATATAATAAGAGCAAAACGGGCAATAAAAATAAATTAGTTCTGGTGTTATGGATGCTTAGTCATCCATATCATCATTTTGCTCGTTATCATCCTGGGGTTCGTTCGCCGTAGGTTCATAAACGAAGTCCTCACCCTTATACTGCGGGATTGGGCCGAACTGATTCAAGTCTATTCCTTGTTGTCTCAATTGAAAGCTCATCATTCGGTGGAGTAGAACTTGGTACTCTAACGTTTTATTAACCTTCATTTCCAAGTTCATCAATCTTTCTTTCGTTGTAGCGTTACTGGAAGAGGAGCCATCGCCTTCCTACTACCTTGTCCTGCTTTTGTGCCACTAGTTAAGTGTTGCATGTATTGGAACGTCAGAGTTTCACCTGGTTGTAGTAGTACCTCACCCTTGTCGTACCGTACTCCATGTTTCACACAAAGGGCCGTGATTAGTTGGGGGAAGAAGTAGCTTACGTTGTGATGCATAGATGAGTAAACAACCCGTTGATATATAACCAACCCAACATCGATACTTCGCTTCGTCTCTATCGCATACTGTACGATTGCCCGCTCCCTATCAACAGTACTATAATGCCGGGTTGGCATTAATCTAGAACAGACAAAATACTGCCAGATACGGGAGTGGGTTCTAAGGTGTTTAGCTTGAAAGATGTTGACCATGTCTCCCTTATATTCCCATTCCGCATAACCATCCGTTAGGTAATTTATAATCTCATCGTAATCTGGCTGTTTTATATAGGCTTCATAACCGCTATCCTCAATATCTCTCAAACCATAGTATGCATTAATAACCGTCCTATTGAATGGAACTTTAACACCCCTTACCCATACCAATCCCTGGCGAGCATCTGGAAAATTCGCATAAAATTCCCTGACCAATGAACTCACACCTGCTTCTGGGGCTTGTACAAATTTTCTCCACCCTAACGCCTCAACCTTACTAAATTCCCATCACTCCGACTTGTCCAAAGTCTAATCCCCTCTCATTAACAAAAGATTTATTCCTTGCGGCGGCACAATCGTACCGCTCTTCTGCCTCTCTACTAACAAAACGAGAGGTATTATAATTTCGTTCCTCAACAACTTTACCTTTTCCTTTGGACCGAATACTGTCACCCGTCTTTCGTTTAGGAGCCATCTTACAATAGAACAATAATATTGGTCAGGTTAACTAATGACAAAAATATTAAAAAAAACCATCATTAAACAAAAAATTAGGGTATCCAAATAAATATATCTAGGTATACCCAATAACGTCCCCTATACAATAGGGTAATTCCACTTAAATCAGATAATTTGTAAATAACTTTACCTCAATTTAATTGAAATACAAAGCTTGAAGAAAAATCCCCCACAGATGAAAAATCCAATATTATTGTTCCTGAAAATGAAGAGGTTCTAACCGAAATTTGATGTATATCAGCACATCATTCGGTGGTTTTCGTTTCTTGACTGAAAGAAGAGTAATTTATGGAAGAATATGGGATGAAGTTTTGATTTTTACCTAGTTATGGAGAAATGGAGAGAATAATGAGAGCCCTTTATGATCTAGGTATAGAGGGAAAACGTGAGACAGTTTGGGAAAAGTGGGGGAAGTGGGGGTTTTTATTGAAAAAACCGAAATATATTTCAAATCAAACAGAACGAGTCTCGCCGCGGCACATAAAAGTCTCGCCGCGGCGTGTAATATTGTGTTCAAATTCATATTTCGAACAGAACCAATCTAGCCGCGGCACTTTAAAATTCCCGCCGCGGCGCGTATAATTGTTAAATTACTAAATTCAAACAGAACGAGTCTCGCCACGGCACAATAAAAATCCCGCCGCGGCGCGTAAACCACATATAAAATATCTAGATTATACGGTATATCTAAGGTATATCTAGGTATATCTAGATATACCTAGGTATATCTAAGGTATATCTCGATATACCTAGTTATATCTAAGGTATACCTTAGATATACCTAGATATACCTTAGATATATCGAGATATACCTTAGATATACCTAGGTATATCTCGATATACCTTAGATATACCTAGGTATATCGAGATATACCTTAGATATACCTAGGTATATCTCGATATACCTTAGATATACCTAGTTATACCTTAGATATACCTAGGTTTACCTTAGATATACCTAGATATACCTTAGATATACCTAGGTATATCGAGATATACCTTAGATATACCTAGGTATATCTCGATATACCTTAGATATACCTTAGATATACCTTAGATATACCTAGGTATATCTCGATATACCTTAGATATACCTAGGTATATCGAGATATACCTTAGATATACCTAGGTATATCGAGATATACCTTAGATATACCTAGATATACCTTAGATATATCACATATTTGCTATGTTTTATACGCGCCGCGGCGGAACTTTAATTGTGCTGCGGCGAAATTGGTTCTGTTTGATTTTGCAATTTGAACACAATAAAGCCTGCCGCGGCGGGACTTTCATTGTGCCGCGGCCAATAAGCTTCTGTTTGAATTTGGAATTTCAACACAATAATTCTCGCCGCGGCAGGACTTTTATTATGCCGCGGCCAGTTAGGTTCTGTTTGAATTTGGAATTTCAACACAATATTGGGCGCCGCGGTGGGACTTTAATTGTGCCGCGGCGAAATTGGTTCTGTTTGATTTTGGAATTTCACCACAATAATGGGCGCCGCGGCGTGACTTTAATTGTGCCGCGGCAAAATTAGTTGTGTTAGGTTTTGGAATTTCAACATAAAATTCGTGCCGCGGCGGGACTTTGATTATGCTGCGGCGAGTTTGGTTCTGTTTGATTTTGGAATTTCAACACAATATATCGAGGTATATCTAAGGTATATCTCGATATACCTACATATATCTAAGGTATATCTCGATATACCTAGGTATATCTAAGGTATATCTAGGTATATCTAAGGTAAACCTAGGTATATCTAAGGTATAACTAGGTATATCTCCATATACCTAGGTATATCTAAGGTATATCTAGGTATATCTCGATATTTTTTATTATATCTAAGGTATATCTAGGTATATCGAGATATACCTAGGTATATCTAAGGTATAAGTAGGTATATCTCGATATACCTAGGTATATCTAAGGTATATCTAAGTATATCTCGATATTTTTTATTATATCTAAGGTATATCTAGGTATATCGAGATATACCTAGGTATATCTAAGGTATAAGTAGGTATATAGGTATATCTAAGGTATATCTAGGTATATCTCGATATTTTTGATTATATCTAAGGTATATCTAGGTATATCGAGATATACCTAGGTATATTTAAGGTAAATCTAGGTATATCGAGATATATCTAAGGTAAACCTAGGTATATCTAAGGTATACCTAGGTATATCTAACGTATATCTCGATATACCTAGGTATATATAAGGTAAACCTAGGTATACCTAAGATATACCTAGGTTATATAGTTATACATAGATATATCTCGATATACGTAGGTATATCTAGTTATACCTAGGTATATCTAAGGAATATCTCTTGGTATACCTCGATATTTTTGATTATTTTAGTCAACATATACCTACATATATGTAGGTAACCCTACCCTACAAATAATGATTTTGATATGTATGCTAAGTCATATGTGTAGTTAAGTGCAAATATCTGGGAGTGTATATGGTAAACATGAAAGTCCAAATTAAAAGTAAAAAGCATTAAAAGATATGTGGATACATCTCTAGTATGACCTTTTATGAATTAACCATATTTGCATTTATAATTAATTAATACAAATCGAAAAATACATAAATAATACATTAAACTCTTAAGGATGACATGGTGCCAACCGTCAATTTAACAACAAATGTTTATCATACAGAAGGTAGGGAAGGTTCTACAATCATCTGACGGAATACATTACAAGTCCTCATATTATGACCACTATTTCCACACCTACTACATAGTATGACCTTTTTTATTACTTCCCCGCGTGAACGTATGCGTCGCTTTCGCGGTCGCCCACATTTTTTCTTCGTGTTGGGAGGAAGTTCAACTAAATCTATGATCTCTGGTGGAATGTCCCATTCACCAGTATCAGTAGCCGGAAAAATGGACTCTGCATATGCAATGATGTAACAATCTACTGTATATAATTTGTCCACAAGTGTATGAACATCAACATTTTGAAAACGGGCCGCTGCAATGGCATGACAACAGGGGATCTTGTGAATATCAAACTCCCTGCAACTACAACTTCTGTTCAGTAGATCAACATCGTGACTAGTGTCACCATGTACAACCTGATTTTGGTAACAATAAACTTGTTACATTAGACAATAAATAAAAATATATAAACATATAATAACAATCAGATAGTTGTACGAATGGCATACCTGGAAGACATGTGCATTAATTCTAAAAACCTTGTACCTTGTGGACTTATTGTGATTTGCACGTACAATTGATTCCACCACATCGGTTAGATGGCGAGTTCCCCATTTCATCCCAACTTCCCTACGTTCGACAAACCAAGCTTGTATCTTGCTACGGTAGTACTCAGCAAGCATGGTTATGGGTAATTCACGAGCAGATTTCATGACATTATTAAAGGATTCTGAACTATTTGTAGTCATTATACCGTATCTCATACCTGGGAAATGATATCTTGACCACTTCTCAATGCCTGCTTCAAATAAGTACTTTTCTATCTCAGGATCGATCAATCTCAAATCCCCCATGTACTTGTCAAATTCACGCTTTGTATATGCCCTTGAGCAACATCTAAACAAAGGTGTAATATCTGGATTCTTAAACTTGTGGTTTAAATTCATCTCCATGTGAAATGCACAATAACCATGCAATGCATTGGGTTGCTTTCGGAATAGCTTGAATAATACTTTGGTGCCTATCAGAAACAATTACAAGGTCGTCAATGTGCCCGACTAATTCTGATACTTTTAGCAAAAACCATTCCCAAGCTTCATTATTCTCAGAATCTCCAACCCCAATGGCCAGTGGATATATGTTGTTATTTCCATCAGAAGCATTTGCAACGAATAATGTCCCAGCAAACCTACCTGATAAGAATGCACCATCAACTGTAATTACATGTCTTATACAAGATAAGAATCCTCTGATACATGGACCTAATGCCATGAAGAAATACTTAAATCTTCCGGATAATTGGTCAACTTCAATATGTGTGACGCTATCGGGATTCCTTTCCTTCAGGACGTGACAGTAGGAAGGAAGCTTGAGGAAAGATTCCTCTTCACTTCCACGTAGCAACCTCAGAGCCTTCTCTTTAGACCTGTATGCTGTGGTGTAACCAATTTCAATCCCAAACTCATTCTGACAATCATCAATAATATCTTTCGGCTTATAAATTCTTCCGGGTCGCACCAACTTCATTTTTATGGCATTACCTATGACTCTTGAGGTCGCAGTCCTATTCTTCCTCATGTAATGGTTAGGATCACAAGTATGTTCTGATTGAAAATGCTTTACCTTGAACCTATCTGAGCCCTTGATCCGATTACATCTAATCTTCCAAATACAACTACATTGAATGCAACTTATCACGACACGGTCTTTCCTACTTGTCAGTGTCCTTGTCTCAAATCTATTTCTTATGGCATAAAGGCCGACATGTGTGGTGAAATCTATCTTACTGTCAAACACTTGATCAACTTTCAAATCAACCTCAACATGTGCCATAGAAGAGAAAACGTTACCATTAGAAATAATCTCTGTGGCTGTACTTGATGGACCAAAATGTATTTCATTATTGCCCACAACAACATTTCGTCCTTCAGACTCAGTTAAACCATTTAACAATTCATCTCTTAAAATCAGTCTTTCTTGTTCATCTGATGTCATTTCATTATGATTGCCTTGTAAAGTACCAATTCCGCCCATGTCATTATCAATGTTTTCGTTGACAGTAACACCTTCTAATTGACACTCTCTATTCATATCAACAAACTCATCATCACCCATATGCGGTATATCTAAATAGTTATCTAAATCATCACCAATACCATGAGGTATATTATCGCAATTTCTTATGGGATTTTGAGTTCCTTCCTGCGGATGTGTATCGCTCAAGTCATTTACATGACGCCCTATAGTATTAACAAGTTCTTCACGGCAAATGGAATGACTTGTACCTACTGATCTTATCTCATTTTTTGTTACATATAGAACAGCCTTTCTTTGATTGTCTTGAACATGAAGGTCAAAAAACTCATCCAAATCTTCATCATCGCCAATTAAAACAGTAGGTAATGTCAAATCATTCTTATAGAAGTATCTTACTGAAATTTCATACTTTAACTTATCTATTTTCAACTTCATAAACAACTTTTCTTTAAGTTCATTATACTTATATCCCTTTTTAATCTTCATCACCCAACCTTCACCTCCTCGATATATTTCTTTATCATCTTTCAATAACCACTTACCATTATGAATTATTAGAATACTAAGCCAATCCATTCTGTAAAATGTTTTCAAATAATTAACCAATATTAATTCAAAATTACATTTAATTAAATTGATATATGAAATTATATACCGCAATATACCTTAGATATACCTAGGTATATCTCGATATACCAGAGATATACCATCGATATACCTAGGTATATCGAGATATACCTAAGATATACCTAGGTATATCGAGATATACCAGAGATATACCTAGGTATATCGAGATATACCAGAGATATACCTAAGATATACCTAGGTATATCGAGATATACCACAGATATACCTAAGATATACCTAGGTATATCTTAGGTATATCTGTGGTATATCTCGATATACCTAGGTATATCTCTGGTATATCTCGATATACCTAGGTATATCGAGATATACCAGAGATATACCTAGGTATATCGAGATATACCACAGATATACCTAAGATATACCTAGGTATATCGAGATATACCACAGATATACCTAAGATATACCTAGGTATATCGAGATATACCTTAGATATACCTAGGTATATCTAGGTATATCTAAGGTATATCTAGGTATATCTAAGGTATACCAGAGATTTACTCAACGAGCTAACGGATAAACCCAAGACAAAAGGGAAAGAAAATAGCAGATTAAAAATGGGGGATAACACGCGAAATACATTAGTTCAAATTGAACACTGAAAATGGCAGATTCATACAACAAATTAAACGGCAAAATAACACCCAAATCACTTTCCAACCAACCAATCACCCAAATGGTTGGCAAATTTTCAAAAAAAAACATTGACCCAAAACGATAAACTGCAAAAATTGTTGGTACAAATGCCGCGGCAAATTTCACCATTTACATGCTATTTAAAACTGAGAAATTTCTACCCAACCAAAATATTTAATATCACTAACCTCAAATTTCAAAGTTTGTAAGGATGAGATGAAAAAATGGAGGGGAGAGTGCGTAGAGAAGGAGAGAGAGGAAGTAAGAAAACTTTGGGGGAAGGGAGAGTGCGTAGAGAAGGAGAGAGAAGAAGTAATAAAACTTTGGTGGGAAATAAGGGGTGGAACCGGCAACTGGAAGAGCCAATTTCAATTTGCCCATTTCTAAAGTTTAAACCAAATCAGCCTATTTCTAAACTATCTTATGGGATTTGCCCATTTTAGACAAAATCCCTTTTATTAACTCCAAATGTATGGAAAAAGTTTCCTTGTATTTTTTCTCTCTTAAAATATGATTAAATCATAACCTTTAGAAGTTTTTTTTTAATTGTAGAATAAAAGACAAAGTACACCATTTGATTAAATACTGAAGTAAGCTACACAAGAAAAACAAGTACATAGCCTAGAACATCAAACATTTTATCTAGCACTATATACTTCTCTTCTGATCCTCTGCAAGACAAAGAAAACCGATAAATTCATCGCATCCCTAAGAATTTGTTTGAATCTCCATTATCTAGTAGATATTCATTCTTGAGTTGGAATGTAGAACACAACTTGCATTGATGAGCAACACAAATACCTTCCACCAATGCCAAATTACCTCGTCTTCTATGGATGCATCCAAAACACAAGCACTCACAAGATTGTCTCTTGCTATCCAGCTAGCTACCCAATGCAAACTACACATGAATAAACCTGCTTCAGCTTTTTTTCTTTTTTGGTAGCAACATCACATATATCTCTTACAACACCAAAAAGTAACCATTTTCATTTTCTAAACATCATATTTTATTGATTACTAATTAATCACGAATCTTAGCATCAGGTTGTTGAGCTAGTAAGCACCCCCACGCCCCACCCTCATGGCTACTACATGCAGCTTCCCACGATTTCCAGCAATCTTTTACTTTTTCATTATGATCAACAACAAAGTTGTGGTACTAGTAAGACCAGCTCAGATACGAGAGACAAATACAATTAACTGGTAAAAATCAGGTTAAATCCAAGGATGTACAACTCCTGGAAAGAACGAGTCCAAGAAATCACATCCCGGATTAAGAGAAAAAATCAAATACACTTGAGAATCTCTGTGCGAAACTCGAATTTGCAAAGTTAATAGCAAGCAATAATAATAATCTCCATAGCCAAAGCAATCACTATCCCACAAATCAAGCCAAAAACTGCACAGAAGAACAATAATCGCATAAAAAACATACTTCTTTTTTTCGAAATCTAAGACCCCACAGTTCAAATTAAGATACTTTCAAAATGCTAAGACACAGAACCGATCAGAGAACAAAAGAAAAGATGATTTTGATAATCAAAACTCAATGATTCAAGAAGCCTGAAGAAGAATGCGATGATCGACACATAATCTCCTCAAATTTTAGCAAATCCAGTTTCAGTTCGTATTTGGTGAAGAAAGTTATTCAAAATTTACAGGTGGAATGTGCCTTTCTAGGACTAAAATTTACCGCTAAATCTTCATAAGAAGATCAAGAAAATGAAGAAAACTTAATCTCCATCTCCGACGATTCTCTTTCTGTGTTAGTTACTCAAAAAAAAAAAAAAATAGCGGCGGTAACTGAAGAGCATCGGTTGTGGAGGCAAAGCTGGTGACGGGTGAGTGTCGTGGAGGAGAGGCTGGTGACTAGTGAGTCTCAACTCTTGAGGCAAGGCTAGCGTTGCAAGTAGGGGTTTGCTTGTAAAATTTGAGCACCGGAAGATTTAGACAGATTAGAGAAATTAGGTTCTTTGTGTCTTTGGTCTTCCATGGCGTCGATAGCTAAAGCTCTGCGTTCTCTCTCCTCTCTTGAAGATAAGTACAGCGTTGTCAATTCCACACGATCATGAGTTCGAATCTTAATAAAAACAAAAATTTATCATTGTTTTTTTTTTTTTTTTCTACATAAAATAGACATGTGTTTGTTGGAACACATGGCTATGAAGGGGACTCTTCTGGGTTTAAAAGTATCCAGCTATATCAGAAGGTAGGAGAGAGATATCAATGTCGTCTACTCTGTTATTATTAGAAGCCCATTGTATTAGATTGTGTGCTCTGTAGTTTAGATCTCTTGGTATCCATCTAATTGATATCATGTTAAAGCATGATATGTGCTCATTCATCCCCAGTAAAATCTGTTTGGTTGATGGATGCAGGTTGGTCCAATGTTCTTCAATGAAAGCATTAATGATTGTTTGATTGTCACCTTCTAGATAGACTGGTTGATGTGAAAAATTTTTCAAGTAAGAGAAGGCTGCAGCAAAAGCTAAGACCTTAGCTATTTCACTGTTGATAGTGTTCCTGTAATTAACCCATGCATGAATTGTGCGTCCATAGCTATCTGTAGTGATAAATCTAATTCCAGCTTGCCCATCTTGCCAGGCAGCATCAAAGTTAACTTTGATGGTGTGTGGCGGTGGGGGTTGCCATGTAGAGGGAATGATAATGTTTTCTCCTACTGCATTGACCCGAGTCCAAGATTTATCGAGGATAGATTTGAATTCGTCAATTCTGTGATGGAGTCGGGAAATAAGTTGTTGCTTATGTAAGACCTTACCTTTGTATAGGACCTCATTTCTGATCCACCACACTTGTTCTATCATGATTGTGGAGACTAGAGTGAATTCATCAGTAATGATGTCATTGGGTAGCCATCTTTTGGGAGGATTTATGATAAAGTGTATGTAAGTGAGAATTTCTAACTTCTCCAAAAACTCCCACTGGATGTTCCATTTCCATGTTAACCACCAAGAGCGAATAATGTCACATTTGAGGAAGAGATGGGTGGAGTCTTCGATTTCTTTATGACAGAGTGGGCAGGATGGATCTTCTAATTGGTTAAACCGGCCAATGTTCTCTTTTGTACTGAGGCAATTGGTCACTATTTTCCATAGCAGTAGTTTATGTCTTTCATGAAGTTTTGCTTTCCAGAGTTGCCGCCACAGTTGTGAGTGTGAGAAAGGTGCTAATCTTGAGGCTATTTGAGTCCTATAAGCATCTTTAGCGGAGTAAATACCGGTTCCCGATCCATACCATTTAAGTTCATCTGAGCTCTGGGATGGAGGGTTGATCCTTGTTATATAAGGGACCATGGTTGGTCCACATAGGCTTCGTAAGAGATTATGATCCCAACTCCAGAAAGTTTGCCAACTGCACAGATCGGTAATCTGGTGTAAATGTTGTAGATTATGAGTAACCGGAACGGGAAGTTTTTGATCAGGTAAACCCGGCACCCATGCATCCTTTTTAAAGTTGAAACTTTGTCCATTTCCCAGTTTCCAGTAGCTGCCTGCTTTTATAAGCTCTCTTGCCCACAGTATGCCCTTCTAGGTATAAGAGTCACTTGTTCTTTGTTCAACATTCAGAAAATGGTTATGTTTCAAGTATTTAGCTGTAAAAACTGTGACCCATAATTTCTCAGGTTGGGTAATCAATTGCCATGCAGCTTTTGAGAGCATCGCCTTATTAAAATCCTCCATTTTTCGAAAACCAAGTCCTCCCAAAGTTTTGGGTAAACACAATCGGTCCCAAGGCAGAGGTGAATAGTAATGTTTGCTATGAACATTGTTTGTCCACCAAAATCGCCTGATTATCGAATCTGCAGACAGGCATACATTAACTGGGATTTTGAAGGTACTCATGGAGTAGATTGGCAGGTTCTGTACAGTTGAGGTGATCAAGGTCATTTTGCCTGCTTGTGAAAGTAATTTGGATTTCCAGCTGTCCAATTTGTTTTGTAACTTATCGAGTATGCTGTTGAATTCCATTGTTTTTTTCCTGCCAAGGGGAAGAGAGTGGCCTAGATATTTGATTTGGTCAGCCATTGTTGTCACGGAAAGAGTTTGGCACAATGAATGTTTCTGAGAGGGGTCTACATTCTTAGAAAAGAAAATGGCTGATTTGTGGTAATTGATTTGTTGCCCAGACCAGTTACAATATGTGTCTAATATCTGCTTGGTTTGGTGTGCTTCCTCTACACTTCCTTTTAAAAAAATGAGAATATCATCTGCATAAAGTAAATGTGAGATTGTAGGAGCTGCAGGTGATAGTTTGAGGCCATGAATTAGATTTTGTCTTTTCGCTTTAAGCATCATCCGAGATAAGCATTCTGTGACCATAATGAAAAGATAAGGGGAAAGAGGGTCACCCTGTCTGAGGCCGCGTTGCGGTTGAAAATGATCATGTGGAGCACCATTTATTAGTATTGAGAAGGTCACTGTGGATATACACTGATGTATGAGATTACACACTTTTGGGGAGAAACCCATGAGGTCCATGATGTGAAGTAGGAAATTCCAATTTACAAGATCATAAGCTTTTTTCATATCCAATTTTAAGCCCATTAAACCATTTTTGCCCCTTGTTTTCCTATTTATTTTAGTTGCAAGTTCATGTGCCAGCAAAGTATTTTCCGCAATCCATCTACTTGGAATAAAAGCAGCTTGGTAAGGCGAGATATGGTCTGCAATATAAGATCTCAGTCGTTTAACTAGAATTCTCGCTATAATCTTGTAGTTGACATTGCATAGACTGATGGGACGATAGTCAGTAACAGATATGGGATTTTGAACTTTAGGAATAAGAGTGATATAGGTATGATTCCAATTGGCATTGAGAGTCCCAGTAATAAAAAAATTTTGGATTTCTTTGATGACGTCAGCGCCAATAGTATCCCAGCTTTGTTTATAGAAAATGACAGAGAAACCATCTGGTCCGGGAGCTTTAAGAGCATGCATGTCCCACAACGCTTCCTTTATTTCTTTTGGTGATGGTATGCTAGCAATATGATTGTTCTGATGAGAAGTTATAACAATGGGAAACAGATCATGTATATCCTCGCCAATAAGTGTAGGTGTTGTGGAGAATAACTGTCGGAAGTGATTGGAGAAGGCAAGTTCAATTTTTTCTCTATTCCAAGTGAGTTCTCCATTATCTAACTTTAGGAGGGGAATATGATTTGTTTTTCTGCGGATAATGGTAGAAGTATGAAAAAACTTTGTGTTTCTATCTCCATCAGAGAGCCAAAGTTCTCTGGACTTTTGTCTCCACAAGGAATCTTGTCTTTCAAGTTGTTCATTCAAATGTTCTTGAATTTGTTGTTCCAACTATATTTGATCATCATTTTGAGGGCAAGATTGGAAGAATTTGAGCTTTTGTTCCAGAGTAGTTATCTGTTTCTGTACATAACCAAAGTGATCTTTATTCCAATTAGTTAACTTTGTTGACAGTGATTGCAATTTGGAAGAAAGATTCATTGGTTCTTGAAAAGAATCCCATGTTTCCTGTATTATTGACTTGCAGTGTGAATCTCGATACCACATGGCCATGAATCGAAAAGGTCGAATCCGATAAGGTTCCCAAGTGCCAGTAGTATGTAAAATAATTGGATTGTGATCAGATGTGAATTTTGGAAGGTTGAAAACTTGAGCATTTGGGAATTGTAGAAGCCAATCTGATGAAGCGAGCACTCTATCTAGTCTTTGCAGTATTCTGTCTGTAGAGTGTCTATTATTGCACCATGTAAAGTGGGTTCCAGTACTACCAATATCTATGGCATTTGTAGACATGATAAATTGCTGAAGTGGATTTTGGTAGTGGGAGGGAAATGGCCTACCTCCAAGTTTCTCTGAATGCTTGGTGATATTATTTAAATCTCCAATGAGTGCCCATGGTTTGTTTAAGTTGTTGAGATAATTTGTTAATTGATGCCAAGTTTGATGCTTAGGAGTATGATAAGGAGGAACATACACACAACAAAAGCAGATAGTATTATTTGGATTCATCGGGTGGATAATATCAAAACATACATAAGTAGTTCCCACTTCTGTTATCGTTAGATGATAACTAGAATTCCAAAATAAAATATACCCTCCCCTATTCCTATCAGCTGGTAAGATTTTGCTGTGTGCAAAGCCAAGGTATCTTTGTAACAAAGCCAAGCAGTCTGCACTGAGTTTTGATTCCATGAGCCATAGTACATCTGGCTTGTTTCTTCTAATCAGATAGCACAGCGCTCGTTTGGCCCGAGGTCTACCCAAACCCCGGCCATTCCAGCTTAAAAGCTTCATTGTGCATGGGGGGGCAAATTTGAGGCTGCCTCCCCGCCTTCAGCAGTATGTTTATAGAGTGGTAATGCAGGTGAGAACTGATCATTTAAGCAGACTAATGAGGTGGACTTAGTGGATGTTGTGTGCTGAGAGTTGGTACCAACAAACATTTTTTTGGAAGTTGTTCTGATCAGACTTTATGCCTTGCATTTTTTGAATTCCTTACTCAAAGCCTTTGTAGAGTTACAGACGCGTTTTTGTGTGGGCTGAGTAGCTGGTGGATTTGTAGAGCTGTTAACAGATGGGAGTGCCTTGAGAGCCGTGGCAGGAGTCCAAGCCTCTGTTGGAAGAAGTGCTTGTTGGCATGGTGGTTGAATGGACGGTGTGGGCGTCGGCAACTGTTGGTTAAACTTTTTGTGAAACTGAAATAATTCACACAGAACATGAGATGAAAATTCTGCAGTGGTGAATAAGCTGTCATGAAGAACTTCCTGAGCCAAATGAAATATTTGTGAAGCTTGATAGGTAAACTAGTGTCGCTCCATATCAAATTCAAGATCGAGTCCAATGGCCTGAGTTATCATTTTGAATCGCAAGTTCATATCAATGGTATCATCACTTATTCTGAAATACCAATCATTAAAAAAAGCAGCAAAATTGAGAAGATCCAGCACATGTATCATCTGAATGAGCTCTTGCACCTCTGCATGTATTCGTGTAGCCTTGGTTGAGAATTTTTCTGTCATACCAATCGATTCAGAAATGAAGTCAGTGTTATGGGCAGGTGTGGTAGCTCTGTGAGGTTGAAGATTGGTTACAGCCTTGTGTGGTATGGAAGTGGAGTCTGCAGTTTCAACTGGATCAGTGGACTGGAGTTGGGACTTGGGAGTTGTATTGTTGGGCGAGGACCAGAAAAGTGACATTGGTGATAACAATTCATAATTTGTGCGCAACCATTCTCCAAATAATGGGATGAGGGTGGAGGTGTTCACTTGGAATTTCTTAGCAGACTGTAAGTGGCAATTGTAGGTGGCATGGTCTAACAAACCACATTTGGAGCAGAAGTCAGGCAGCCTTTCGTACTTGAATTCAACCCAGAGATTGGAGTTAAGGTTGGGATTGTCATGTGTGCTTTTGGGAATGAGGCAGCCGGTGATGAGGGGTTTAGTTAAATGAATATCAGCTCTGAAGCACAGATAATTTTTAACCATGAAGGTTCTTCACCCGAAAAGTCATGCTGGATGAAAGTACCTGCAAGATTAGCAAATTTTTTAGCATTAGATAAACTCATGCCTACAAAATGTAATCCATGTGCTTGTATCCAGAAAGTTGCAGTATCGAATGTTAGCTCTTGAATTGTAAGGTTATGATCCCACTCGCGTAAGACCAGTAGTGTGCCATTAACATGCCAAATACGACGATCCCACACTGAATCTCTTTCTTCGGCAGTTTCAAAGGTGAAAGAGAAGATATTTTTCCTGTAATCTTTAGTGGCGACTATCACTGTGCCTTTTGTATCCCATGCTTTATTGATGGCTGAAACGACTTGATGCTTTTTAATTGGAGTGCAAGACAGTAATTTGCCCAGTAGCATCAATGAGGCTGCCATTTGGGCTTCATCGGTGTTTTCATCCAGTTCGAGAAATGGTATGTCGCAGGTGAGGTTATGGGTTTTTTCCACTAATTCATTGATGTCCTTGTCAGTGACATATTTGGATGAAGCTGCCATTATGAAAGTGAAGCAAAAGTATAATGTGCGAGTAATGTTTTTCTCTCTTGGATTTGTACAAAGCTGGGGCGAAAAGAGCAAGCAGTGAGGATTTATAGAGCAAAGTTGAGGGGGTTTTTGAGTAGCAATCTTGTAATACATGATTGCGATCTTGGGAACTGCAAAACGCTTCATTTCTAGAGAGCTGGAGGAATGGCGATTGGCGTGTGGGAAGGTGGTGTTATGATTGCGTGGTAACTACTGGTGTGAAGAAGTGAATTAGAGGATGAGGTTTTGAAAAAATAAATCTTGATATCTGGTATGACTTCTCTAACTGATCAGCCTCTCCTGTGACAGAGGGGGTAAGGTGCGCGCTATGGCTGGTATGGTGTACGGAGCTTTGGATGAAGTGAGGAAGATGAAGTAAGTAATGGAATCAGAGAGCAGAGAGCAGAGAGTAGAGAGCAGCGATTGAATCTTGTAGTGGAGTAAATGTACGAGAAGAAGAGCAGAATCACCAATTGAAATCGAACAAAGTAGTAGAAATTTGATCAGGAATCTCATTTTCGAAACCCTAACGCGAAGGGTGAACGAGAGAAACCTTCCACAGACATGTATTTTTAAGATACTCTTTAAATTTATCATTGTTAAAGATCAAATTCTTAAAATAATTGCTTACCCTTTGTTAAACAAAAACAAAAACAAAAGATCCCCCTATCTTATATTGTATCTGTTACCACAATGTATATAAATACATGGTGGGCACTTAAACTAATAATGATTTATTGTTGGTCATGGTATTGCACTCCTGACCTATTTGTTTATTGTTCGTCTTATTAATTAAATATTATTTTATTGTATGAATTATTTATTTATTTCGTATTATTTGTATCAGTATTTAATTTATTTTGTATTATTTGTGTCGAATTTTAGTGTCAATTAATATATAAAAAAATTTATTTTATATTTTTCGTATTGTCTATTTATAATAATAAAAAATAACAAAATTTTTAAAAATATAACAATATTTTTGATCAATATTTTTTAAAAATAATTTATATCATGTTATATTTAAATTATATTATTAAATCATCAAAACTTACCGCCCTAACAGTATTATTCTTAATAGAATCGAAAGTAATGAATAGTTTACACTAGCCCTATCGAATCGAACACAGTACTACCTATACTGTGACTCTGTGACTGTTGTCTGATCTAGAGGTGTCAAAAAGGACGGGCCGGGCCGGGCCAGCCCATCAAATTAGCGTGCCGTACCGGCCCGGCCCGTCAAATTAGCGTGCCGTACCGGCCCTTGGCCCTTATATGGGCCGTGCCGTGCCTCAGTTCTTGGCCCGTGGGCCTTAACGTGCCGTGCCGTACCCGGCACGTTAGGCTGTTCTTAACGGGCCGGCACGGTCCGTGACCCCTTTATTTCATTTTTTTTATATATTTATTTAATTATTTAGTTAAAAATTATTAATAATGCTTTAAAAAATTAAAAATAAGAGTCGAACTCTTAACCTCTCATTTTATAGATCGTTAGAAATTCATTAAATTATGTCTAATTTTATTTAAATGTAAAAAAAATTATTTATTTATTGGTACTTTTTTAAAATTAATTTTTAAAATAATAAAATTTTGCGTGCCGTGCCGTGCCGGCACGGCCCAGCCCGTTAAGGGCCAAGGGCCATGGGCCGTGCCGTACTACTCATTTTGGCTAACGGGCCGTGCCGTGCCGTGCCGAATTTTCAGTGGGCCGTGCCGTGCCGGCCCGGTGGGCCAACGGGCCAAATGTTTAACGGGCCGTGCCGGCCCATTTGACACCCCTAGTCTGATCTTCATCAATATTATATTTAGTAATAAAATATAAGTTTGAACTCATGTGTTTTATATGCATAATACTTTATATTTTATTAAATATTTATAATTAAAATTTTAAATATATTAAAACTTAATATAATAAAATTAAACAGTTTATTTTATTATATTTCATATTATAAATAAATAAATTATATAATATATTAAATTTTTAATTTTTAATATTGATTTTATAAGAGACTTAAAATAAATAAGACCCTATTAAAAGTAGATTATTTATCTACCTATTTAATATATATGTATTTAACATATACAAAAATAAATAAAATTAATAATATATATTTGATTTTCATTGACTGATGACATATTTAAAGTAATAATACTCCATTAAAAGTATGACTCTAATTTTATTAAAAAGTAAAAAGAAAAAACCCTAATATATAATAAATATGAATTTAATATATATAAAAATAAAAACTTAAAAGAATTAGAATTATATTAAGAGTAGGATTATAACTTTATTAAAAAAATAATTATTTTTTTATTTAATATATGTAAAAATAAATTAAATTAATAATATATACATAATAGTAATTTAATCAAATTATTGGATAAAATTATCCATAATCTTTTGTGCATTCATATCTATATAATAGCAATAAGAAATACAAGCACCAGACAATTCAATCAACCATTATCAGTGGCATAAAAAAAAATTCTTGCATTTTCAAAATTTCTTAACACATCTTAGAGCTATTCTCATATTTTTTTTGTATTTAAGAATAATTTGTTTTTGAAAATAGCACTAAAACACGTTTTCCAAATTTTTAAGATAAGTTTTTTGATCTAAAAAGGAAAAAAAAAAAAAAAACCTATTTTTGAGTTACATGACCAAACATGACAAAAAGTTTTCCAAAATTTATAAGACTAGAAAGTTTTACAAAATTTTTAAAAGTAAAAAGTTTTTCAAAAATTTTGAAAATTAGAAAGTTTTCTAAAATTCTAAAAATATAAATTTTAGAGAATTTCAAAAAAAAAAAAAATCAATTTTTTTTAAAAATAGTAAGCTTTAAAAATTTTCTTAAAAAAAAAAGTTTTCAAGATTTCTAAAAATGAAAAGTTTTTCAAATTTTGTAAAAATAGAAAATTTATAAAAATTCCAAAAAATAGAAAGCTTTTCAAAATAATTTTTTTTCCATAATTTCTAAAAATAAAAAGTATTCCAAAATTTTTAAAAATAAAAAGTTTTAAAAACTTAAAAAAAAAATAGAAGTTTCCAAAGTTTTCCATAATTCCTATAGAAATTTTTCACAATTTAAAATTATAGAAAGCTTTTCAAAATTTATAAAAATATAAATTTTTTCAAAAAATTTTAAAGTAGAATTTTTTTTCAAATATTCTAAAAATAGAAATTCTTTCAATACTTCTAAAATTAAAAAAATCTTCCAAAAATTTTGAAAATAGAAAGTCTCCTTAAATTTGTAAAATAGAAAGTATTCCAAAATTTATAAAAATAGAAAGTTTTACAAAATTTTTAAATATATAAATTTTTTTAAAACTTGTAAGAATGAAAAGTTTCTTAACTTTTCTAAAAAAGGAAAAATTTTCAAAAAAAATGAAAAAAAAAAATCTAAAAATAGAAAGCTTTCCAAAAGTTTTAAAAGTTGAAAGTTTTCTAAAATTTCTAAAATTTCTAAATATGTAAAGTTTTTCAAAATTTCTAAATATATAAAGTTTTCCAAAAAATCTAAAAATATATAATAATAAAAAATTCAAAATTTCTACAAATAATTTTTTTTTAGAAATTTGTAAATATAAAAAGTTTTTCGAAATAGAAAGTTTTCAAAAAAAAAAAAAATTTAATGTATAAGAGTTTTAAAAGTAGAAAGTTTTTCAAAAATTTTAAATACAAAAGTTTTAAAATTTCAAAAAAATGAAAAGATTTTGAAATTTTCTAAAATTATAAAGTAATATAAAATTTCTAAAAATATAAAGTTTTTCAAAATTTCAAAAAAAGAAAATTTCCAAAGTTTTTAAATATGGAAAGCTTTCCAAAATTTCTAAATATATAAAATTTTATAATTTTTCTAAAAATAAAAAGTTCTTCAAACCTCAACCTTTCTTGATATAGAAATTTTCCTAAATTTCTTGAAATAGAAATTTTCCTAAATATCTAAAAATAAGAAATTTTCAAAATTTCTAAAAACAGTAATTTTTCAAAATTTCTAAGAATAAATTTTTAAAAATTTTCTAACTAAAATAATATTTTTTAAACATTTCTTAAAATCAAAAATCTTTCAAAAAATTTAAAAATTTGTAAATATAATTTTTTTAAAATATCTAAATATATAAAGTTTTACGATATATCTTAACATGGCAAGGTTATTAAGAAAATTTAAACAGTAAAAATTTTCCAAAATTTTTAAAAATATAAAGTTTTTCAAAGTTTTTAAATATAGAATTTATTTCAAAAATTATAAAATAAAAAACATTTCAAAATTTCTAAACATCAAAAGTTTTTTTCCAAATTTTCTTAAAATACAAACATATACAAAATTTCAAATAGTAAAAAGTTTTCCAAATAGAAAATTTTTAAAATTTCTAAAAATAGAAACTTCAAATTTTTAATGATAGAAAGTTTTTTAAAATTTTAAAAAATAGAAAATATTTCAAATTTCGTAAATTAATACTTTTTTTAATTTTTCTAAAAACTAGAAAGTTTTAAAAAAAATTCTAAAAATAAAACTGTTTCAAAATTTTCTTAAATATAATCTTTTTAAAATTTGTCAAAATAATTGGTTTTCTTCGAAATTTTAAAAATAGAAAGTTTTTGATTCAATAAAGGTTTCCAATTTTTTAAAATATAATTTTTTTTTCAAATTTTCTTAAGATTTAAATATACAAAGTTTTTTAAAATTTATAAGAATAGAAAGTTTCTCAAAAAATTTTAAAAATAGAAAGTTTTCAAAATTTCTAAAAATGAAAAGCTTAGCAATTTTTTTAAAATTTCTAAAAATAAAAAGTTTTTTAAAATTTTTAAATGTAGAAAGTTTTTCAAAATTTATAAATACATAAAGTTTTCCCAAAAGTCTAAAAATAGAAAAAATTTCAAAATTTCATAAAAAGTTTTCAAAATTTATATAAATAGAAAGGTTTCTAAATTTTTTGAAATATATATAAATTTTTAAAAATAGAAAGTTTTTCAAAATTTTGATATACAAAAAGTTTTAAAATATCCAAAAATGGAAAGATTTTCAAATTTTCTAAACATATAAATTATTTCAAAATTTCAAAAGTTCCTAAATATGGAAAGTTTTCAAAAATTTCTAAATATATAAAGTTTTATAAAATTTATAAAAATAGAAGGTTTTATAATTTTCTAAAAATAGAAAGTTCTCCAAAGTTTCTAGAAATAGAAATTTTCTTAAATTTCTAAAAGTAGTAGTTTTCCAAAATTTTTTAAAATTTTATAAAAATTAAGATTTTTTAAAATTTTCATAAAATAGAAAGTTTTTAAAAATTACAAAAAATATAATGTTTTAAAAAAAAATTTAAAAATTAGTAAAAATATAAATTTTTGAAAATATCTAAATAGAGAAAGTTTTACGATATTTTTAAAAATAGAAAGTTTTTTAAGAAAATTTAAAAATGAAATTTATAGAAAGTTCTCCAAAGTTTCTAGAAATAGAAATTTTCTTAAATTTCTAAAAGTAGTAGTTTTCCAAAATTTTTAAAAATAAATTTTTTCAAATTTTATAAAAATTAAGATTTTTTTAAATTTTCATAAAATAGAAAGTTTTTAAAAATTACAAAAAATATAATGTTTTAAAAAAAATTTAAATATTAGTAAAAATATAAATTTTTGAAAATATCTAAATAGAGAAAGTTTTACAATATTTTTAAAAATAGAAAGTTTTTTAAGAAAATTTAAAAATGAAATTTTTTCCAAACTTCCTGAAAATATAAAGTTTTCCAAACTTTTTAAATATTAAATTTTTTTTTTTGAAATTTGGAATATTTTCCAAAATTTCTATATATAAAAATTTTGAAAATTTTCAAAAATAGAAAGTTTTTCCAAATTTTAAAACAGAAAATTTTTCAAAATTGTTTAATATCAAAAGTTTTTCAAAATTGTAAAAAATATAATTTTTTTCCCAAATTTTCTAAAAATATAAAGTTATAAAAATTTCAAATAATAGAAAGTTTTACTAAATTTTTATTTTTATAAAATGTTCAAAAGTTTCTAACCGTTGATTTTTCCAAAAATAGAAGGTTTTTCAAATTTCTAATGATAGAAAGTTTTCCAAAAATTTTATTTTTATAAAATGTTCAAAAGTTTTTAACAATAAATTTTTCTAAAAATAGAAAGTTTTTTAAATTTCTAATGATATAAAGTTTTCCAATATTTATAAAAAAATAAATTTTTTTAAAATTTTTAAAATTTAGAAATTTTTCTGATTTTTCTAAAAAATAAAATTTTTTACAAATTTTCTAAAAATAGAAAAATTTTATAAATTTCAAGAAATAAATAGTTTTCAAAATTGTCTAAAAATGTAAATTTTTTAAAATTTGTAAAAATACATTTTTTTCTTCAAAATTTATAAAAATATATTTTTGGTTAAATAAAGTTTTCCAATTTTCAAGTATATAACTTTTTTTTAATATCTAAAAATTTAAAAATATACAAAGTTTTTTAAATTTTCGAAAATAATTTTTTTTATAAAAATTCTAAAGATAAAAAGTTTTTCTAAAGTATTTAAGTTTTTCATAATTCCTTAAGAAATTTTCCACAATTTATAAATATAGAAAGCTTTTCAAAATTTTTAAAAATATAAAGTTTTCTAAAAATTCTAGAAATAAAAATTCTTTCAATACTTTTAAACATAAAAAATCTTCCAAAAATTCTGAAAATAGAAAGTATACCAAAATTTCATAAAATAGAAAATTTTGCAATATTTCTAAAAATAGAATTTTATTTTAAATTTCTAAAAATAGGTTTTTTTTTTTTAATTTCTAAGAATATAAAGTTTTTCATAATTTCTAAAAATAGAAAATTTTTCAAAACTTATAAAAATGAAAAGTTTATCAAAACTTTTAAAAATTAAAAAATTTATAAATATAGAAAGTTTTCTAAAAATCTAAAGTTTTCCAATATTTCTACAAATATAAATTTTTCAGAAATTTGTAAATATAAAAAGTTTTTATAGAAAGTTTTCTAAAATTTTTAATTATATAAGAATTTTAAAAATATAAAGTTTTTCAAAAATTTTAAATATATAAATTTTTTAAATTTCAAAAAATGGAAATGTAAGGTTTATTTTGTATTGGCAATTTTCGTGGACAAAATGTTTGATTGTAATCTAGAGTAAGAGTTCACCGTTTAATCAGACGATACATGATGATGAAGTCACTAAGTTTGCAATGCCCATATGACAGGTAAAATATTCTATCATGCATACATCTTCACACAATTGAGCACTACACTTAGTATGGATCATAACGAAAAATATATTGTGCATATGTTGGTCGATCGATCGAGTATATAGTTCGATCGATCGAGTGATAGATCGATCGAGTGTGGAACGACATCGATCTAGGTGCTCTCGGGTTTAGATAGATCGATCGAGAATTTTGGTCGATCGATCGAGTCCTGTTCGATCGATCGATCTAGGTGCTCTCGGGTTGAGCTAGATCGATCGAGAAATCTGGTCGATTGATCGAGAATTGGATCGATCGATCGAGCCAGTTGTTAGATCGATCGAGTCAGTTTTTCACCTCTACTAAAACTCTTTTAATTCGACCTATATGTTACTTTTACCTAATTAACCCCATTTAATGTTAATAAACAAAATCATTGTTTGAGTATAATGCGGTAATTGCTAAATCCTGATAAGTGTAGAGTTGTAATCTATTACAAATCCTGTTTGAGTTAAAGTTGGACTCTATATAAGTGAGGGATGTTTGTGCATAAAATTCACCACATTGAAATAAGTTTTTATAAATCTGATTGCGCTTTTAAACAAAAAATTTCTTTTCTTCATCTATCAATCTTAGGCGCTTTCATCTTTTAATTGTTCAAACATATTGTGTGGTTATTTTGGATAATTCACGTGCCTATTTGCTTTTCATGATATTGAGTTTTATATGATAGTTCTAGAGTTTACTAGCTGATTTGTTTTTACATCGTATTCTGTTGAATCTGCTAGTTAGGATTTTTCATTGTTTGAATCCGCTCTAGGACACACTTTGCACTTGTGCTATTTGTGCTAACGTTTCAGGTGACATGCTCAGTATTTCGTGTGACTCGAAATTACCGAAGTTGACGGGTTCGATTGATCTTGTGGGACTCAAGTAGATCGGAACGTTGGTTCGGATCCAGACACCTAGCTTGTGGAGGCTATGAAAGGAGCGGCGGCTCGTAAGTAAATTACAGAAAGGGGGATCTATCTGTGAAGGGTAGTTCTAGGACCTATGGTTGTAATTGAACATTGATTTTCATAGTGGATAGTTAGGTGGACCGGTGATTTTCCTCTTAGGTCATTGGAGTGGCCTAGGTTGTTTCTACCTAAAAATATCGTGTGTTATTTTTTATTCCGCATTTTATCTTTACACGCGATTGCATGTCTAGCCGTTGTGATTAGGTTACATAATTAATTGTTGTTAAAATTAAAAATAACCTATTCACCCCCCTCTAGGTATATTTGATCCGTGATTAAAAACTTTCAGGAAAGATTTTAAAATTTTCTAAAAATATAAAGTTTCTCAAAATTTGAAAAAAAGAAAATTTCCAAAGTTTCTAAATATGGAAAGTTTTCCAAAAATTGTAATTATAGAAATTTTTTTAAAATTTATAAAAATAGAAAGTTTTTGAATAAATAAAATTTTCCAATTTTCTTAACTATAAGTTTTTTTTTTTCAAAATTTATAAAGATTTAAATATACTAAGTTTTTGAAATTTTCAAAAATAATTTTTTTAGAAAAATTTTAAAAATACATTTTTTTTCCAAAATTTCTAAAAAGATTTAAGTTTCCCATAATTCCAATAGAAAATTTCTACAATTTATATTTATCGAAAGCTTTTCAAAATTTATAAAAATATAAAGTTTTCCAAAATTTTCTAAAAGTAGAATTTTTTTTTCAAATATTCTAAAAATAGAAATTCTTTCAATAGTTCTAAAAATAAAAAATCTTCCAAAATTTATGAAAATAGAAAGTCTCTTTAAATTTGCAAAATAGAAAATATTCCAAAATTTCTAAAAATAGAAAGTATTTTAAAATTTCTAAAAATGAAAGTTTTAAAAAAATTTAAAAATATAATTTTTTTCAAAATTTCTAAATATAGAAAGTTTTGCAAAATTTTAAAAATAAAAAAAATTTCAAAAATTTTAAAATCGGAAAGGTTTGCAAAATTTGTAAAAATTGAAAATTTTCCATGTCTTTTAATAATGAAAATTGTTTAAAATTCGAAATATTGATAGTTTTTCAAAAATTCTAAAAATAAAAAAAATTTCAAAAACTTCTACTAATATAAAGTTTTTCAGAAATTTGTAAATATAAAAAGTTTTTCAAAAGTTTTATAAATTGAAAGTTTTCTAAATTTTTTAAATATATAAAAATTTTCAAAAATAGAAAATTTTTCACAAATTTTAAATACATAAATTTTTAAAATTTCAAAAAATGGAAAGATTTTCTAAAAATGTATTTTTTTTAAAATTAAAAAAAAATTCCAAAGTTTCTAAATATGGAAAGTTTTCCAAAATTTTTAAATATAAAAATTTTTCTAAAATTTATAAAAATAAAAAAATTTATAAATTTTTTAATAATAGAAAGTTCTCCAAATTTTCTAAAGATAGTAGTTTCCAAAAATTTCTAAGAATAAGTTTTTTAAAATTTTCTAAAAAAGTAAGTTTTTTTTAAAATTTCTTAAAATAGAAAGTTTTGAAAAAATTTAATAATTATAAAGTTTTCCAAAAAATTTAGAAATTTGTAAATATCTAAAAATGAAAAGTTTTCCAAAATTTCTAAAAATATAAAGTTTTTCAAAGTTTTTAAATATATATATATTTTTTTCGGAATTTCTAAATATGGTAATTTTTCAAATATTTCAAAAATATAAAGTTTTCCAAATTTTTAAAAAAATATAAAGTTATACAAAATTTCTAATAATAGAAATTTTTCTGAAGTTTTTATTTTTTAAGAAAGAATGTTTTCTGAAATTTCTATTTTTAGGAAATTTTCAAAGATTCTAAAAATTGAATTTTTTAAAAATAGAAAGTTTTTCTAAATTTATAAAAATATAAATTATTTCAAATTTATAAAATTTTCTGATTTTTTTAAAAAATATAGAAAGTTTTAGAAATTTTCTAAAAATATAAAATTTTAAAAATTTATCAATAAAATTTTTTTCTTCAAAATTTATAAAATTAGAATTTTTTTTTTGATTAAATAAATTTTTCCAATTTTCTAAAATATAAGTTTTTTTGTTTTTTTGTTTTCCCATAATTTCTAAAGATTTAAATATACAAAGTGTTTTAAAATTTCTAAAATAATTTTTTTTACAAAATTTATAAAAATAATTTTTTTTCCAGAATTTCTTTAGAAATTTTCAAAATTTTTTGAAAATAGAAAATTTTATACATTTTCTTAAAAGAGAGTTTCAAAAAATATAAGTTTTTTAAAATTCTAAAAATATAACTTTTCAAATTTTATAAAAATAAAAAATTTTAAAGTTTAAAAGTTTACCTAAATTTCTAGAAGTATAAAATTTTATAGGTTTTTTAAAATAAAAAGTAATCATCTGAAACAATGCAACTGCCAAATTGATGAATAAAAAAAATTTGAAACTCGACCAACTATGAGTTGAAAATGTGTGGAGTAAGCACCCCTACGTTATCCTAGGGTAGTGTAGCCCTCCTTGCAAATACAAGGGTTGTGATTTGAATGTTTGTGATGTAAGTTATATGTGTAATTTTAAGGTAGTTTTTGGTTTGTTAAATATGAAAATAATAAAAATAATAATTATAATAAAATTAAATATAAATAAAATAATATTAATATTATAATATTTATTTAAGTAATATAATTAAAGTAAATAATAATATTAAATATAAAGATTATAAAATTATAAATGAAGTAAAATTAAAAAATATTTTATTTATTATTAAAGAGATAGAATGAATAAAAAAATTATAAATAATTATACAATTTGTGAGAAAAATAAAGCATTATAATATATTTCTAAAAGTTAAAGTATAATGAGGACTACTATTAGTGTTGTAATCTATTCTATTACAGCGTACAATTAAATTAAAGACAATAATATTCTAAGTGATTCACATTATGATTACGATTATTGTCAACCAAATATGTTAGTAATATTCCACTTGACTAATGATGAAAAAAAAAAAAGGAGAAAAAACTATACTAAGGTAACATTTTAACTATTTGCACTAATTTTGTGTAGGTCACCTAATTTGTTTTGAGTTTTCATAAGAAAATCTATTTTTAGATTTAAAAAAAAAATACTAATGTTAAAGTAATTTAAATTTTTTTATAACAATTTAATGATTTAATGCTTCTAGAAATAAAAATGTTAATATAGTAATAGTATTTTTGGCTTTGAAAATAGGACTATCCTTTCAGATTATATATTTAAATTAATAGAAGAAATAAAAAAAATAAAAATCTATCTAAAAATAAAAATAATAATAAACAATTAAGTAAGAACTAAAAAAATGAGTCAAAGTACCCTTAGCAATTTTGAGAGTAAAAAATAAAGCAAAACAAGAAAAGCTTAAAAGCTTTGCTAAAAATTAAAATAGAGAGCACAAGTTGACAATGGATGAGTTCATGAGAATTATTTTTGGTATCAACAAACCAAGGCTTAGAACAAAGAAAATAGCTTGATGATGCTAAGTTGAGCCATAATATTATACAAAAACATAAGAGACCACAATAAAAGTTAATTTACAAAAACAAAATAATAATAATAACAATGGAAAAGTTCCTACATTTGTACATGCTTGCTGAAATAAATAAAATAAAAAAAAATAGAGAGAAGGATAAGAGTTAACTACTTGAATATTTACTCAGATTAATGGAAATGAAACATTTAATTTAATTTCATAAATGTTACATCCCAATTTTATTTAATAAAAAACGTTTCATTCTTATATTAGCTCTTTAATTTGATTTTAGTAAACTAAATATAATGCTAATGTTATTAGATGAGATGCTAATTTCATTTTTAATATCTAATTACTAAATTTTGAAATTTAGTTATTAGAATTTGGCCAAAGTTTGACACTAAAAAAAAAAAAAAAAAAATTTAGAATTGAATTCATATTTTTTTATTTCTTGATATTAAAAATTAATAATTCAATTATATTCAAAATGATTAAAGAGCTAAAATTTAGAAAAAATTTATTAAAAATAAGTTTAAAATTGAATTTTAGAGCTTTAAAAGTTGAAAATTAAGAATTAGTTATCAAATAAGTATATCTAATTTTTCAATTTCTACTTTTTCAAAAATTGTTGAAATTGAATATTCAATTTCAAAACTAAAAAATTAAAAATGAAAATGTTTATCCGTCTAAGTATTTTGGTCTTTATTTATAAAATATGCATTAAGTTATGTACCGAACTACCGATTATTAGTAAAATGTAGTAGTTATTGTGTTACGCATGTACTTTTAAAAATATAAGCCAAAAAGTAACCATAAATTCCATGTACTCATTTTATCTTGTTTGTTTTGTTTCTAACAAGTGAGTGATGGAAAAAAAAATTACTCAAATTCTTTTCTTTACAAATATTTTTAATATTTAAAACAATATTTCTAATATTATTAATATTAGATATATTAATAGTTTTTATTACGAATGACGTTAGTTATTCTATCCATTTTGTCTCATATACTTTTTCAATTTTTTGCTAAATTATTAAAATACTCTTTAAATAGAATAATAAGTTATATATATATATATAATTACTTGTTTATTATATTTGTATTTATGATTAAAAATTAAAATTTACATTAATTAAATAAATATATAAAAATATAAAAACTTATTTAAATTAAAAAATAATCATAAAGAATTAATATAATATTCTTAATTTTTCTTTTCCCTCATTTTTTTTTATATCTTTGATCATTAATTTAATTTTTTATCTTTCATTATTGATGTTTTTGAATGAAATATTGTAAGTTTCAATGAGTCCTCAAAATATCTCAACTAGGTTCGTTGTTGATTGATGATAAAATTTATTAATTAGTTAGTTAAATTTACAAAAATATTTTTAACTTTTTTTATAATATTTTATAATAAATTAAAATTTATATTTAAGTATACTTATAATAATTAAAAAATTATTTAACATATTTAAGAAATATATTATATGTTCATAAAAATTGAATGATTTATTTAAAAAATAAGTTAATTTTGATTTAATATAAGTCAATTAATATATAAATATTAATTTTATAAAATTTATTCTGATTTTTTTTATTTTATGTTTTTATAAATTATTTCAATTTGTTAGTTTTATTATCAATTCATAAATTTTAAACATGAAAATATTATTTTATTTTTATCATTACATCTTAAATTATATATTATTAAATTTAAATAAAATTAGATCATAAATTATTTATAAAAATAAAATAATAAGTAATCACTTCTTGATTTGACATAAATAAAAATAATTTCATTCATTATAGATAATTTAATTTTATTTTCTTAATTAATAAGCACGTGTATATAAATTTTTTAATTGTATATATATTCATTTTTTTTCTTAATTTTTATTTTAATATTATATCAATAAATAAAATATAAATTTTTATTTATTAATTTAATATTATTAATTATTTAATATAAAAATTCCAGAAATTGAAATTTTAGTTAAAATAAAAAAAATATAGTTAAAATATTTTTTTAATTGAAAAAATATTCTTAAATAATTATTATTTTAATTTTTTTTTTAAAAGATAAAGATTGTTATTGATATTCTTATAAAGTTAAAAATATTTGTAAAAAAGTGAAAAATTTAAAATATTATTTATATTTTTCTTGGGAAGTTAAATCTCTCTTTTTGCATTTATATAGTTGACACGTGCTTAGTTTTTGCTAAAAGAATTTTTTAAATTTTTCATTAAAAAAAAATCTAAAAACAAAACTTTAATCTAGACTCTGGTTTAGTCATTTTCATAATAACTAGTTCTACAGCAGATCTAAGGCTTAGCTGTCGGTAGTAGCTAGAGATTTCAGACTTCACTTAACTCGGTGTTTTCTTAGTACTTCAAGTACTCGATCCATTATGGCTTCAGTATGTACAAGTAAACTAGTTCCATTACTCTTCTTTGCCCGAGTTTCAGGGCTTGTGGTTGCAAGTTTAGTTCTTTTTTGGGCTCTTGCTTTTAAGTCCAGCTTCCTTCACTCTTCTTCTCAAGAAGGCCTCATTTTTGCAGTAAGAGCTTTAGCCTTCTTTAATTGACATTTTCTTAAAAAAGAGTTGAATTAATTTTTGAAACTAGATTGTGTTTCTAATTTCTTCTCTGTACAGGCTCTTCATCCTTTGTTAATGGTCATTGGTTTTATTCTTATTAGTGGTGAAGGTAGTGCATTAAAACCCAAAAATTGAAACTTTGAATTGAAAAAAAGAAAAGTACTTAATTTTATGCAATGGGTATTGATCGGTTTTGGATTTCTTGTTTTTCTCAGCTATTTTAGTACACAGATGGTTGCCTGGTTCAAGAAATTTGAAGAAATTAGTTCATTTGGGTCTTCAAGGTACCGCTTTAGCTTCTGGAATTTTTGGAATTTGGACTAAATTTCAGGGAAAAGATGGATTTGTGGCTAATTTCTACAGTCTTCATTCTTGGATGGGTTTGTTCTGCATCTTCTTGTTTGGTTCTCAGGTACTTTCTTACATTTTCTTTCCTAATCTTATTTGTTCTGTTGTTCTTAATTTTTTACTCTTATTTTATGTAATTTTATTTATTTTTCTACTCCATTTCAGATTTCTCTTTGTAGAAAAAGAGAGAACTAACATGGAACGGTATTATTGCCAATTGGGTAGTGACTGTTGATGATGACATCGTGGTCCCTTTTTTTACTCCAAATTGGTTCCAAACTTTTAAAGTAGCTTCACACACAAACACTTAAATGATTTAGTAATTAAATTTTTAAAATTTTTTGTGGTTTAAAATTATGGTACTTATTTCCGAAGGTTATAGAGTTTGATTAATAAAGTATACAAAATAACACTTTAAGAACCTGCGTGTACTTATTCATAATTTGGAAACAGTTTAAAGCTCAAATTAATTTGTAGAAGCAAAAGCAATTTACCAAAGCTGCATTATTGATTTAGTTTTATATTTTAGTGCCCATATATGTACTTTTTTCGTTGTCTTTCATATATGTCAATTATAGACTTATAGTTACAATTGTACTATGAATACTATGGGCAAGATTATTAACATTTCTTGAAAACAACAATCTTCTCTTGTACATTCTCATATTTATATTTGGTGATTTGGTCAAATTTACAATTAGTTTCAAAGGTTTTAAAATTTCTATTGATTTTCGAGTGGCCTTCTATTACTGCATTATTAATGGTGTTCTAAATTGACCAATTATAGAGTAGTTGTATTGTTAGAAATTAAGTTAGTTGAATATTAGATTAATAGTTAGTTTTTTGTGTTAGTGTTGAAAACTAGTCCTATTAGGATTATGATTTTAATTTATTATTCTTATAAATAGTAATGTAGTTCTTCAGTATTATAAATGAAAGTATAATATTAGATAATTATTCTAATATTTTTCTATTAGTTTTGAAGTTTTGTTTAGATTCCTGTTAGGATTAGGATTTTAATTTATTATTTTTATAAATATCAATGTAGTTCTTCAGTATTATAAATGAAAGAGAATTAGAATGTTTTTATTTGACTTTTTGGTTATCTTCTCAACCTATTTTGATTATATATTATTTTAGCTTCCACATATATATATATATATATATATATTTTCTTGCGTTTTATATTTTAACTTGGTATCAGAACAGTGTTCGATCTTAAACATGTTTTTCTATTTTCTATTCTCTCTCTATTATCTTCCAAACATATACTCCTACTGTCATCGCGATTTGCTTCAGTTTCTTTACTTCATTCGGTTGCTAGTACTTCTTATCTTCAGTTTGATTTCTTCTAAAGGTTATTGGTTGGTTTCGTCATTCATCAAATTGTTACCGTCGTCGTTCATCTCTATTGCACTGTCGTTCACGTCAACCTCACAGCTTCACGATTGTTGGTATCATATATTTTCACCGCTGTCGTCGCTGTCGTTTACGTTAACTTTACGACCTCACGATTGTTGGTATCAATTTTAACCTCACCACTTCGTACTCGTGTTTTCTAAAAAGATCAATCGACCCAAAGTCGTTTTTTAGAAAGATCAACCGGTACACCGTCGTGTGCTGCCATTACCAATTTTAGATCCCACCAGCACTAAAGCATCTCTGAAGTTTAACATCAAGTACAAATATGTATGTTATAATTGTTCAAACTGAACATAGATTATGTTCTGCTGAGAGAAAAAGTTGAATATTAGATTAATAGTTAGTTTTCTTGTTAGTAAATATCAATGTAGTTATTCAGTATTATAAATAAATGAGAATTATAATGTTTTTATTTGACTTTTTGATTTTCTACTCAATCTATTTTGATTATATATTATTTTAGTTTTCACATTCATTTTTTTTTTTCTAATATATATATATATATATATATATATATATTTTCTTTCGTTTTATATTTTAACTAAGTTACAGTGTTGAAATTTTAATCCATTGATAATTTTGTTGATATGCAGTGGTTAATGGGCTTCTTGAACTTTTGGCATAGAGGGGAGATAAGAAGAGCAAGAAAGAAGGTATTACCCTGGCATATCTTCGTGGGTCTCTATACTTATGGACTTGCTGTGGCTACTGCTGAAACTGGACTTTTAGAAAAGTTGACATTTTTACAAACAAATAGGAATTTGTCTAAGCATTGTCTGGAGTCTATGGTTGTTAACAGTTTAGGATTGGGACTAGCACTCCTTAGTGGTATTGTAATATTCACAGCAGTTTCACCCAAGTGTCAACTTCTTCAAACCAAACTTGTATATTCAGATACTAAATACTTTGCTTCTTAAATTGCTTTTTATTTGCCGTTTCTTTTGTATTTTGAGTTCTACGTATATCTTTGTGTTCATTTCGGGGAAAAATTATTTATTATTTAATTGGAATTTTATTTTCCAAGTTTTATTTAAAATAGGAAAAAGAAAAAAAATTACAAAGTCCATCAAGTTTGGCCAAACCAAAAAAGAAAAAAAAAAAGAATGTATTGTATGAGATGACCATTTTAATGGTTATTTTTATTTCGATGAATTAATTCTTTTGAATAAATGTTAAGACATATTATGGTTTTGTTTAATAACATAAAAGTCATTGAATTTCGTTATAAACTATCTCCTTAAAATGTATAATTAAAAAAAAAATACTAAAAATATAAATTTATATTTAAATTAATTATATATAATATTTGATAAAATTATTTAAAAAAAAATTCTTTATTTTTAAAATAATACATGTAACGATATAAATTGAGTAGGTGTATAATAAAATATAAATTTATGTTATTTTAATATTTATAAAAAAAAATAACATTCGTTAAACTCATATTAAAAAATGTCAACTTATATATTTAATGCTGTTTAATTATATATTATTTAAGAAAAATAGTTAGCACTGTTTTAATTTCCCAAAGAAAAACCGTTCGAAACTGAATCTCTCTTTCATAAGAGATTAATAGGTTACTTAAAAATGTCAAAGTACCTCGTAGCTTCCAGCTTTCTCCTAAAATATTACAAGAAAACATTCCAATTCTCATTTCTTTACCTGATATTCAAACCATTTATGCCCGTCATCTGATCATCAAAACTTCCTATCCAAAACCCTAATTACTTTTTTCCTGAAATACACTTTCCCAATCTCCAAATTGACAAAGAAATGCACTTTTCTTCTGCACCCCCTTTATATTCCTCATCTTCCTTTTCTCTGTTGATCCCAATTCGGACTTTCTCCATTGTACGACGCCGTTCTGTCTCCATCTTTATCTCCTCGAACAAATTAACTAGCAGACCCAGATTCGCAGGACCTTCTCTTCGTCTTTCTGCTTCAGTCGTCGAGCATAATAACTCATGGTCCTCTCCTGATCCTAATCCTGATAACTATGGTGGCTGGGCTATTGTGGACCACCCTGTTGAGCATAGTAAACGAGGTTTTCCATTGATTTTTTCGCTCATTGACTCTTAAGTATACTTTATTTGAATTCACATTGACTTTTTAATCACTTTTTGGGTACAGGGGATCGTACGTTTTTTATCGGCGTTGTAGGAGCTTCTTTGGTTGCTCTACTCGCTGCCATTGCTTACTTTTCCCTTTCTAGAAAAGGTCTCTATATCTAATGCTTTTTCTTAAATTATGTTCTTCTGGTAATAAGGATTATGCCTTCTATTATTCTGTTTCCATTTTTAACTAAAAATTTAACGTTTAGGGCTTGTTTGATAACGATTTTTATTCTTAATTTTTAATTTTTTTTAAGTTGATTTTTCAATAACTATGTGTGGTAATGGTTTTTTATTTAATTCTTACGTTTTTAAGAAATTATTACCAAAATATGATTCAATGATCTTTAAAAAAGTTTTTAAAATCAGATTTATGATTTTTAATTTTTATCCATTTTAACCAAATATTTTTTCTAGAGAATAAATCAAGTTATAACTTTTGTAGGTATAAATATTGGAATAAAATAATTAAAAATTTCTAAAAAATAATCAAAAATTTTATTTGTTTTTATAATTTTTTGAAAAAAAATAAAAAATCAGAAAGTAATTACCAAATAACTTAGAGGTAATTTTTATTTTTTTATTGAAAATTATTAAGCAAAATTTTTTATCAAATACATTGGTGATTATTTTTATAAAAGAATCAAAAATTATAAAATCAATTATTTAATTATAAATCATAAACTGGAAGCATTATCAAATATGACCTTAGTTATTGTATCATAGATTTCTTATTTAATGGTTTTTTGACATCTAAAGATGAAAACTTTAGAAGTTGAGGTAAAATCGGCATTTTCAAGTTGTGATTTTGAGCATACTTCATCAATTGTATAGGTTTTAAGTTTCAAATTCGTAGTCCGTTGCATGTGTTACAAGTAATACTAAGTTCAATAGATGCCAAAGAAGATCAGAACAAAACAATTGGGTATGGCTCAACTGACGGAGAAACCCTTGTCTCAGAAGCAAGCCCGGAGTCTGCACCTTATCCTACTGGTGAAGATATTACTTCAGGTAGTGAATGTCAAGTATTTCTGCAGCATTAATGTCTTGTTTCCAATATAGTTTGTTTTTGGTGTTCATAACTTTCGTTAAGCTTTTGACTCCATTTTTTAATTGTCTTTTATATAAATCAGTGCATATGGACAAGATTGAACGTGTTAGAGTCTCAATTGTAGTGGATTCTACTCAATTGGAAGCTTTATCAGTTTTGAAAAAGTTGAAGGTTTGCTTCTTTTATCAGTGCTTTAAAGACTACTGATTTTTTTATTACTTACGCTTTATGTTTTGGATTTGGAATTGGTGATGAATAGTCCTCATATTATACTCGTTTAATGAAGTTCTGAGTCGGTTCTGAGCATGAATATCTTAATTGTAATTAAGGTGTACAGATCATTGAAGACGATGTTAAGGCAGATGAGTTGTGCACTAGAAGGGAATATGCAAGATGGCTAGTTCACACGAACACATTATTAGAAAGGTAGAAACTCCCCCAGAAACAGTTTGTTAAAATTAAATCTCATTTAGAGGTCACGGGATGCTTCTTAATAGTCTGCTTAACAATTTTGATTTGTCGTATAGGAACCCAAGGCACCAGATAATTCCATTTCTTTCACTCTCTGGTGGCTCCATAAATGCTGCATTTGTTGATGTGAGCACTCAGGACCCTGACTTTGGGTCTATTCAAGGTAAGGATTGAATTTGAACCTAAATTTTAAGAATATTTAACTGATGAAAGCAGGAGTCTGAAAGTTTGCTTCTGAATGTTTCCAAGCCCTTGCAGAGGCTGGTGTCATTCCCAGCAAGTTATCACAGACCTATGATGATGATGGTCTGAAGGGTCCTATAGACTCTTATGTTTACCCTGAGAGGTATGATATGGTACTTGGTTTTCCTTCATGGATAATTATGCATTTCATTGTGGCTTAGTAAAAATTTTATGGAGATGCAGATATGTTTCACGATGGGATCTGATTGAGTGGAAAGCCAGGTTAGAGTATGAGTTCGTGCCAGTGGAGCAGGTAAAAAAAATTCACATTGTCTTAAATGCTTGTTTTGCCAATTTTTTGTATTATATGTAATGTAAAACCTGATGCTCCTCGAGTTTGTCATAGCTTTTAAAATCTGACTTGTTTACAGTCCAGATATCAGCAACAAAGTTAGGTTTTATGGATGTCAAAGAGATCACTTCAGATGCTTCGCCTGAACTTTTTATGGACATGTTGGCAGAGGACAAGAGCATACTGAGAAAAGTATTTGGTATTGTTTTGGTTTCTGTTAAATCATTTCTTTTGATATCATGGTGGTTTTAGCTTCTTAACTCATAATCAATGGTTTCCTGTGAACTCGCTTTAGCTGATTCGAGCACGTAACATTTAACATTCACAAGTAAACATGAACATGCATGCGTGTGCATTTCCTAAGTCAAAGCTTTGTTAATTCAAGAAACTTTCTTTTCACAATCAACCACTCACTAGTATTATAGTCATTCTTCAAATCGAATGGTGTATCTACTCATATGAAGATATAGCAGTTAAACTCGTTATAGCCATAAGAATTTCAAGGCATGTTAAGTTTTAATGTTTGTTGAGAGAAAATAATGAATGAGCGACTAATTATGAGGTGTACGGATGTAAAATGATGAAGACCCAATTAAAAGATGACAGCTATTTGTAGATTTAGGAACAGTTCATGAATGAATTATATCATGAAGCTTTTGCAAGTCTCCTGAAGGCAGGATGAATCATTTCCACGTAGGGAGACATGAATCCTTACCGGAACATTACGTAGCTATATTGCAAGCCATCTCAAAATTTATTTTGTGCAGGACAGAGCAAGAGGTTTCAACCTCATAAACCTTCAACAAAAGCCCAAGCAGCAGTAGCACTGACAAGTGGCAAAATGACAGAAGCAGTCTATACAGAGTTGTCGAGGCTAGGAGCAGAAAGTGCTGCAAGGCAAGCTGAGATGAGAGAGATTAGGTCTGAATTGCTCCACAGAGGAGACATAAAGGGGTTTTGGGTTGCAAAGATGAATGAGGTGAAAATCCATGGTTTTGAGGTGGAGCAGCTTTATCTTGCTGCAGTCAGTGATCTGGAACAGGAGAAGATAGTTCAAGAAAAGCATTTTGCTGAGCATTTAAAGCAGAAGATAGCGATGGATTGTCAGAGACAATTGCTTCTCACTCTCAAAGAAGAGATCAAGGAGATGTCGCAAAAACTTATATCTGAGCGGTCCATTTATGTGTCTGAGCAGGGTAGTATGCAAAATACTCTCAAGGAATTATTGTCCAAGCAGGAAGAAATGGTTGATGTGAAGTCTGCACTAGAAGCCGAAAAAGAAGCCCTCAGAATTCTTAGGTAAGAATTATTCATTACTACTAAAAGTTACTCACGTGCTACGCTAGATGTCTAAGCTTCTTTTGCTTTGCACGATCAAGAAGCACTTAAAGTGAAACTCTTTAAATGGCCATAAAATGTGGAATACTGCTACATGCTAAAGTTAGGTTCAAATTCTAACTTATGTCGAGTAAAATGTGATCCAGTTTTGGAGATGTGGATTTGAATATTTGGATTGAGATTGTCCAAGTTGGGACATTTAGCACTTTTGCCTAATATGTTTTTGTTTATGTATTCATGATAGTAATGGCCTAAATTTTTAGTTCTCATGAATGAAAGAAATGAATGCAGATCTTGGGTAGAGGATGAAGCCAGAAGAAGCCAAACCCGGGCCAAAGTTCTGGAGGAGGTAGAACGAAGGTGGAAATGGGTTAATGAAGCTTGAGCTTTGAGGTACTACTCTACTTAGAAATCATTCAGATGAACGGCAGAGGATCATGGAAAGAATCTCTTGCTATTTTGCTGGCTTTTTAAGATTCCTCATGGCACATTACTATTCCTTGTGTAACTGTGACGAATTTCTTTTTCTTTCCCCCTTTTTATTTATTACTGTTTGCGGCTCATCCACCATACGTAATGTTTATTTATTCATGGCGGAAATGGAAAATGTTGAAAAGGGGAAAAGCCGGAAGAGCAAGTATGATGTTCCAAACTTTTTTTTCAGAAAAAAAGAGATTGTGAAGTAAAAAAGTGGCATTGATTTCTCTGTTAATCTATTTACATTTTCAAAATAAGTAGTACTATGTGCATTAAGTTATACGAATGATTAGATGTAAAGTTTGTGATATAGGATGATGAAATGTTTGTGTAACGGTTCAATTAAATTATGCCATATAAATTGATACATGAATAAAAAATATTTTTGTTTCAAAATAAGATGGTTTTGGTGTGATATATTCAATTGTGAGAAATGTCAAAAATATATAAATTTGTATCTATTTTTACACTTATATTAATGATAAGTGGCAAAATTATTTTAAAAAATGAAAAATTGATTTAAATTTTTTAGATAATTTTATCATATATTATGATATTGGGTGTAAAAATAAGTATAAAATTATGTGACTAATTCATTACTCCTTCAATTGTTGAAGCTTAAGTGCTCTTTGTAAACATTAACATTTTGATATGAAACAATCAATACTACAAAATTCACAAAAAATGATCTAGATGACTGACTCTCGGTTAAATTTTACCCCATTTGTCCAAAAAGACGACGTCCATGGATTAAAATATCCCAAATTTCCCTTAGAATGGTGCCTACTACAGTAATACCTACATGGAAAAGAGGGCATTTTTTGCTGTCAATGTTTATCAAATATTGTCCATTTGTTCTAAATTTGTCAAAATATTTATAAAAAAAAAATTGTTTACTCAATGTTTGTAACATTAAGTTATAATTTATATTTATAATTTTTTTATATCAATAATATTTTAGATATTTCTTTTAACATTTTGTAATTTTCAAAATCTTTACAAAAAAATATTTACTGAAAATATTAATATCACTTTATATCTCTGCCACCGATAATTTGAAAATTTTGAATTAACTTAACTATATTGATATATGGTAAACCATATTGAAAGTTAAAGGATCAAAATTACTAATAATTTTGAAAAATCAACATTTTAAAAACATTTGACAATATTAAGTGACGTAAATAAAACAACCAGTAAATTAAAAAAAATATAAACTCACAAATATCAATTATTTAAATTATTCATATTTTACGATATATTTTGGTGTACTACTGTTAACATTTTTTTTTTATTTCTTTCAAATTTTCTCATTCACTTAACAATATGCTTTAATAGTAAAAAAACTTCCCCCTTCCCTTCTCACAACACCACTAGGCAAAAAAGGGTAAATTTGGTAATAATTGTCAGCTGGCTCGCTTTGTGGCTGTGGGGATACTGTTCATGTTCGGTTTCCTGCTGAGCCACTTAGCCACTTTTGATTTTGTTGTTGCATTGTTTTTCTCCTTCGGTAGGCAACTAGGAGTCCCAACTGGTATGCTTTGCTTTTAACCTCTACTTTGATAAAATCCAAACAGTTTTTTACTTTTTTGTATAGTTACTCTTATATTTAATTTTTTTTTTTTCTCTCTTCAAGCAAAAACAAAATCATAATTCATAAATAAAAATATATATGCATATATAAAAGTGACTTGAATTTCTGTAATTTTGTAAAACTGAAATTCGTACTTCATATTGGTTCAAATTATATTTTTGGTATGTATATTTTGTTTGTCTGGTCTTCAAGTCTGAATTAATGTCTCTTTTTAGTGGCATAGATTACTAATAAAGCCTGAGCCACTGAACTTTTGGATAACACTTTGGCTTCTACTAACTTGGTTACTTTGAGTCCACAAATTTATTAGCCAGATAGATAATGAACTTTTATTGCTTTTCTCAATTTCATATTATGATTTTGATAATCGTCAAATTCCTGTTGGCCCAAACGACGAACATTTCGCTATTTCAGGGATGGCAACATTTGTGATCCTCTGTCATTGTTCCTTTTATCTCATGCTACTAGTTTTCAGCATATCTTTCTTTTCTTTGATTTGGGTATGATTTGCTGACTTCAGATCAAAGTTTATTTCAGATTTTAATTACTGTTTAATGTGGAAATTTGGTTAATTGGGATGGATCTTCACTTCTTCTGTAATAAGTTGTTGACTCTAGAGACCAAAATATTACCATCTGAAATGTTTGTTTCTGAAGATAAGACGTTAGGACTATTGTTTTTATTTAATTAATAATAATAATAATAATAGATGGAAACAAATTGTGGATAAAATGCCAAAAAGGTTTACTTGTGGTTTAGTATTTGGAGTCAATGACCTTAAAGTTTGGTTTATCTTCAAATAAGCTTCTGCCCATTAAGCAAGCGGCTAAGAATTAAATTTCATCCCCACCTTTACTAATCAAACCAACTACTTTATTTTGCCAAACCAAATAAATCCAAATCCTTTTATCAAACATTTCTGTTGAGGTGGACCCACTTTTCTAGAATTGCTTCTCTAGATCTTATTCAGCCGTAGATCAACGTGGGTTTTATTGGAGATTATCTTTTGTTGTTCCTCTCTGCCCATAACAATCTGGAGTGAGATGGTAAATATTTTTCATACCAAAACCAAATCTGTTGGAAAAACAGCTCAAATAAATATCAACTGTGTTACTTGACCTAGATGGATGTGGGTAATTTTATACTTCAATTTGGTATAAATTAAAAAAAAAAAAAAAAAAAAAAAAAGGGGAAAGATAAATGGGCGTGTACGTCACCCATTCAAGTGTCCAAATTTTTTACAGAGCTTGATACTAAAAGAGTTCGTGTAATATAAAGACAATCGAAGAGGTGAAATTTCCTGTCTTGGTTTTGCTTCATATTACTGCTAAATATTGATAAGCCTTAACCAGGAAACTAGTTCTGGGGGTCTCTTTCAGTTTTGTTCCTGGGCTTGTATTAACTGTGTATATTCTTTAAAGCAACTGTCTTGACCCAACCAATTGTAAACTTGTCAATCCTTTTGGAGAAAGATTGGCCACATAGTTATTGGTGGTTGCTGTAGTTCATATCAATAAGAGTTGTCTTGAAATTCTACTTATCAAGAACTTGCACTCAAGGAGGTTTTTTCGTGAAGGGTCCTAATTCCAAAACCACGTAAGTTATAAAGCTAATGGTTTGGGAATGTTTATAATTGGATATTTTCATGGCACAAGTAATGAGATTATCTTCTTAAGCTCTCTAGGAAAAGTATTCATTTTAGATTGCTGTTGTTGCCTTTCAGGAGTTCCAATGGTTTGAGTTATCAGTTATGAGGTTCGGGAGACATGGAAGGTGGGGTGTTATGGAATTGGGTTTTATCCATGTTTGAAAAGAAAGCTCAGCTTTTTCTATCTACACTATCTTCATGATAGTAAGAGTAGGCGTTCTGGTTGCTGCTTCAATTGCAGCATATGCAGCGAGACAACTCAATGTCAAAAAGCCAGGTACTCTTATCTACAATTTTTTTTTTTTTTTGTATATTTGTTTTTTCTTAGATCAAACATTACTTTGTGCGATACGAACTGTGACTTGAAACAGATAAAAGTTGAATTATACCGCCAGATTACTTGGTGAATCTCGAGGGTATTAGTTATCTCTTTTTTTGCTGACAACGAAAACAGTGTTCTAGTGGATAAAATTTCTGCCATCTATAGCTAATCCACAACACTGAGAATGTGTATTGCCTTCGAATATTTTGGTTAGAGAGCAAAATTTCTTTTTCTTGCTAAATATCTGCCTGAGTATGTTGGTTTTGTTTTGATTTTATATTTTTTTCTTTGATTGCTTATGTTGTTCTTATATACATAGAAAATGGCAAAACGAATTCCAAGCAATATCAAAATGATGGGGAAGACAAACAGGACGTTATATATTCTGACGATTACCACAGAGGGACAGTAAGTACATATCTGAACTCCTTCAAAGTCATAGTTAATATGTAACTTTAATTGACTGGAGATTATATGTACTGTAGGGGGAAGGGGAAGAGGAAGAGGAACAAGAAGAGGAAGTTAAATTAATTAGCAGCATTTTTAACCGAGCTCGTGATAGTCCACCTGGAAGTATTCAAGATGAGGATATGTTACCTGAGTTTGAGGATCTTTTGTCCGGTGAGATTGAAATTCCATTGCCTGGTAATAAAGTTGCTGAGCTAGAGAAAGACAAAGTTTATGAAAATGAGATTGCATACAATGAAAGTGAGTTGGAACGGCTGCGCAATTTAGTAAAAGAATTGGAGGAAAGGGAGGTAAAACTTGAAGGTGAATTGCTTGAGTACTATGGATTGAAGGAGCAAGAATCAGATATTATGGAGTTACATCGACAGCTCAAAATCAAGACAGTTGAGATTGACATGCTTAATATTACTATAAATTCTCTGCAAGTTGAGAGGAAAAAGCTTCAAGAGGAAATTGCAAAGGGAGTTTCAGCTAAGAAAGAGTTGGATGTAGCCAGGAATAAGATTAAGGAGCTTCAGAGGCAGATTCAGCTTGACGCTAACCAGACAAAAGGCCAGTTGTTGTTGCTAAAACAACAAGTTTTTGGTTTACAGTCTAAGGAGGAAGAAGCTATGAAGAAAGATGCGGAAATTGAGAAGAAGCTTAAAGCCGTGAAGGAGCTGGAAGTGGAAGTTGTGGAGCTTAAGAGACAAAATAAAGAACTTCAACATGAAAAGAGAGAGTTGACTGTTAAACTTGATGCTGCTGAAACCAAGGTTGCAGCACTTTCCAACATGACAGAGGTTAGAGCTCAGTTTTCTATTGCTGTTTTACCTTTTATGTATGAAAAATGTTTTTTTATTTATTGCAATTTGTTACATACAACAATTTACTTATCACAATTTAGTTTTGTCCCATAATTACTTTATCATCCAATCACGTCACTTGATATATATAATATTACTCATTATATATGAGCATTTAACCCTTCTCCTTGTGCTGTGATGGGGTAAGAAGTGGTTTAGACCTTTTCATGAATTTTTTTATCCTGTTATGATCAAGTCAAAGTAGTAATCTTATTCATACAACTTTCACTTGGGAAAAGGCCAATTTGTTCTATAGTATGAATAAAAAATGTTTTTATATGTTCTCGTACCAGTAAAATTGTGGAAATGAGATTGTATTTTATTTATTTTCTGATATCAAATATGTACGCTACAATGATGTATATATAATACAATAAAATGAATCTAAACTAAATCAAGAATAAACGAAAAGATTTAAGCAAATATTTCTGGTTTATCTCTTAACCAACTAATCCTAATTGATTTCCTGTTTATTCGGGATTTCCACACTCCCCCTCAAGTTGGTTCATAGATATCAATCATGTCCAACTTGTTTATGAAATCATCGAAACTCTGACGCGGAAGCCCTTTAGTGAAGATATCTGCAGTTTGTTCCCGTGTAGGAATGTAGGTCATACAAATAATACCATTCTCAACCTTCTCTTTGATAAAATGTCTATCAACTTCAATGTGTTTAGTCCGATCATGTTGGACTGGGTTAAGAGAGATGTTGATTGCAGCCTTATTATCACAGTAAACTTTGAGTGGAACCTCAACCTCTACTTGTAGTTCTTCTAGAAGTTTCTTCAACCATAGTCCTTCACAAATTTCCTGTGCAATCGCTCTAAACTCTGCTTCAGCACTACTTCTAGCTACTACATTTTGCTTTTTGCTTCTCCATGTAACTAGGTTTCCCCATACAAAGGTACAGTACCCAGTAGTAGATCTTCTGTCTTCAATTGAACCAGCCCAATCAGCATCTGAAAAAATTTCTGTTCTTCTTTGATCTGTTTTTCTGAAGAAAAGGCCTTTTCCAGGAGAGCCTTTAAGATATCTCAAAATTCTGTACACAGCTTCTAGGTGGCTTTCTTTCGGAGAGTGCATGTGTTGACTTACTACACTTACCGCAAATGCAATGTCAGGTCTTGTATGTGATAGATTAGTCTCCCGACCAGTCTTTGGTACCTTTCTTTGTCAACTGATTCTTCATCACGTTCCATTCTTTTTCCTGTTTCAATAGGAGTATCGCTTGGTTTGCTCCCAAGCATACCTGTTTCATTTAGAAGATCCAGAACATATTTTCGTTGTGAGACACTAATGCCCTTTTTTGATCTTGCAATTTCCATTCCCAAGAAGTATCACATTTGTCCTAAGTCTCTGACTTCAAACTCTGTGGCAAGAACCTTTTTTAGTCTTTCAATTTCGGGCAGATTATCTCCTGTTAGTATTATGTCATCTACATAAACAATCAGGATTGTTTTCAAACCGTCTGAGGAGTGTTTAAAAAACATTATGTGATCTGATTGACCCTGTTGATAGCCTTGATCCTTTATCACTTTTGCAAATCTATCAAACCATACTCGTGGTGATTGCTTAAGTCTGTAGAGAGACTTGTTTAGTTTGCACACCGCATTTTGTTGACTGTCTTCATTAAATCCTGGAGGTAATTTCATAAAAATTTCCTCATCTAATATTCCATTGAGGAAGGCATTTTTTATGTCCAACTGTTGGAGAGTCCACTCCAAGTTTGCTGCTAATGACAGTTGTTGCTCACAATGGTGTATATGATTTAACGCAAGTGCACGTGTCGCAAACAAGTAATATAATGATAAGAAAGATCGTTCCCACGGAGATTGGAATACTAGAAAATATCGTAAAAATTAACTATTAAGATCAATGTTTTGTGTTTTTGTTTATTAAAATAAAATAAAAAAAAAAAATAAAATAAATAATACGAGAGAACAAGAGTGAAAACACTGAAACAACGTTCAACAAGAAGAATATCACAAATCACAGATAGATAAATCAGTTAGGATTGCGAATATGACAAGTGATCTAGACAAACTGCTTTGCTACAGCAATGCTGTAGCAAAGTGATGCTGTAGCAATGCTGCAGCAAAATATACCAGTAACTCGAATTTCAAAAATTCACAAAGGATTCTTCCGAATCTGCAATGTTTATATATTCTATGACTCAATTAAAGATATTCCTATGCAAAACTGAATCTAAGAACAACGTTCATGCACAAATTCTTTTGAGTTATGTGAGATAATTACATATTCCTATATCAATTTCTTCACACTATTCTAGCTTATTCTAACTTAAAATTAACCTTTCCAGATTCAATTTCAGTCTATTATCCTATCAATTGTTGATCAAGCAATCAATAAGAATGAATCAATTAATCAAGCGTAGAATAACTAGCATTCTTTACCAAGCAAAGCACATTTTTATGAAATTAAAGCACAAAGTCTACATACACTTGCATATCCACAACCCTAACTGAATGAGAATTTAGCCAAGCATATTTATAAAATTAAACATCAAATTATATATGCTCAAAATCAGATCCATATGGTTTAGAGAATTTAGAAGAATCAAATAATAAAGAAATAATGAAATAGATAAATAAATCCCTTAAATCAACCCTAAACCAATTGGATTATGATCCTTTGTCTCGTTCTTGCTTTCTCTTCAATGAAAGTCCTTGCAAATCAAGCTTCAATTGATCTCTTTCCAAAGTCAAATTGATGCTCTGTTTTGCCTCTCCTTCCTTGCACCAAATCTGTCCAGAATTTGGGGCTGCTATCTGCTGTGTTTTTCCTTCTTGCTGCTGCTGATTTGTTCTCTGTTTTCTGTCGCAATTCTGGTTGTTCCTCGCTGCTTCGCTGCTGCCCAGATTCTGCTGTATATGTGTTTTATTTTCTGCCGCAGAATGCTCTCCAAATCAGCCCCTGTTTTTGCTCTTTTATATTAGGTTTAATTGGAGACAAATTTTGGTGTGTTAATTTCCAATATTATCCCTCAAAAGGTGAGTTAATGAAAGCACAAAATCGTCCTTTTCCTTTAGTGTCCAAATCAGCCCTTGAATTCTTGATTCCACATCAGCTCTGTTTTGGCGTTGATTTCTTGGTATGGTTTTGCTGCAGCAATGCTGTAGCAAAGCTGCAGCAAAGTTGTATTTTTGCATTTTCTTTGTTGTTTTCTTTATTTCCTGCAAGGGCAATGAAAATATAATGAGTGCACATCAAAATATAATTCTTTTTGACACATTTCATAATTATTTTGAGTTTATTATCAAAGAATTCATTTAAGTCACAAAACTCACAAATAGTGTATAAATGATTAAAATGTGTGGATATTCTCAAATTAACAAACAAGTATTTATGAATAAGAGCTAATAATACTCTAATAAATTAGAGTTATCAACAGTAATACTCTAACAGTGTTCAGTTTTGCAACTGGAGCAAATGTCTCGGTGTAGTCGATCCCATAAGTCTGAGTGAACCCTTTAGCCACTAGACGAGCTTTGTAACGTTCGACAGTTCCATCGGCTTTATACTTTACAGTAAACACCCACTTGCACCCAACTGGTTTCTTCCCTTTAGGTAAGTTCACTACATCCCAAGTTCCATTTTTTTCTAAGGCCAGTAACTCTTCCATTATTGCATTCCTCCACTCAAGAATTTTCTAAGCCTCATCAATATTTTTTGAAATTATGATCCTGTCAAGGTTAGTTGTGAAAGCATGGAATGTGGGAGACAGAGCATTATACGACACAAACTTAGATATAGGGTGAGAAGTACAAGACCGAGGTTGTTTTCTGAGTGCGATAGGTAAATCATCAAAAGAATTAGAGTTACTTGGATTCACAGAGGGCTCAAGGATAGGATCCATCACCGGGTTGGACTCTTGTAGTGCGTCGAGAGTGATTTTCCCTTTGTACTTCGATTTTGGCCTCCTCGAGTAAACAAGTATCTCCTTATCTATCTGTGACTCTGCGTCTCCTCCTGAGTCTAAATAGGTTTTTGTAGATGGCACGTTAGAATGATTTGGTGTAACAGGTTCCGGGTGAGTTGTAGGGATAGTTTTTGGTAAGGAGAGACTGTTATTATTATGGAAGGAGGTACTAGGAAGTGAAAGGTCAAAAGAGCAAAACTGATCTTTCGAGTTCACATTCTCCCCCTGAAGAGGAGTTTTGGAAGGATAATAGGGTGTGGTCTCAAAGAAGGTGACATCAAGGCTAGTGAGGACATTTTTGGTTGCAGGGTCATAACACCGGTAGCCTTTTTGAGTAAGAGAGTAGCCAAGAAAAACACATTTGATGGCTCGCGGGTCTAGTTTTTCACGGTCGTGGGAATGAACATGTACAAATATTGTACAACCAAAGATCTTAAGTGGAATATCTGACATAAGGCGAGAAGTTAGAAAACAATGTTTCAGTTTACCAATGGGTGTTTCATAGGATAGAATACGACTAGGCATTCTGTTTATAAGAAAAGCAGATGTCAAAATGGCATCGCCCTAAAACATTTTTGGCATATTAGTTGTGAACATGAGTGCCCGGGCCACATCTAAAAGATGTCTGTTTTTTCGTTCGGCTACTCCATTTTGTTGTGGAGTATACACACAGGAAGTTTGGTGAATGATTCCATGGATTTGAAGGTAATCTTTAAGAGAGTGGTTAACGTATTCAGTACCGTTATCAATACGCAATATTTGGATTCGTGTTTGAAATTGTGTGTAAATCATGGAATGAAAATTAATAAACACTGTTCGAACTTCAGTTTTATCTTTCAGTAAATATACCCAACATACACGAGTATGATCATCAATAAAAGTGATAAACCATTTTGCATGAGTGCGACTTGGATGCCGAGATGGTCCCCATAAATCACTATGGATTAGGGTGAATGGTTTGGAAGGTGTGTATTTAGATTTTGAAAAAGATGTACGATGATGTTTTGCAAGTTCACATGTTTCACATTGTAAATCAGATGCTTCTTTATTTTGAATAAGAGATGGAAACAATTGTTTCAAATACTGAAAATTAGGGTGACTCATTCTAAAGTGCCACAACAAAAAATTATTATTCCTAGGAAGAGAAATAGAATTACAATTTCTAATTTGATTCTGTTCACTCACATTGACTGTCTCAAAGTAATAAAGGCCTTCACTTTCTCTAGCACTGCCAATCGTCTTCCCCGATGATAGGTCCTGAAAAATACAAGATGAAGAAAGGAATTTAGCAGAGCAATTTGTGTGAGCGGTTAATTTACTGACAGATAATAAGTTACAAGACAATTTTGGGACATGAAGGACTGACTCAAGGGTAATAAATTTAGAAATTTTAATACTTCATTTTCCGGCAATTGGAAAGAGGGTACCATCTGCAATTCTTACTTTTAAGTTACCAGCACAAGGATATATGAAGAAAAAAGTTTATGGTTGTCTGTCATATGATCTGAAGCTCCAGAGTCAATAATCCAGGGGGTATTTATTTTTGAGAGTAATGCCGTTAAAAAATTACCTTTATGTGCTAGCAAGCCAGAGGGAATATAACTAGAAGACTGACCCGATGTTTGAAACTTGGAAAATAGTTGATAAATTTGTTCCATCTGTTCCGGATTAAATGTTGAACTGGACATTGGTTTTTCGTTGTCATGTTGAGTTGTAGAGACCTGATATCCTCTATTTTTGAAATGTTGCCTTGGTTTCCAGTCTGTTGGTTTTCCGTGTAACTCCCAACACGTATCCTTCGTATGGCCCATTTTGCGACAATGATCACACCAAGGCCTTTTTCTGTGTTAGGCCGGCCCAGCATTATTTTGTGGCCCACATGATAGGAGGCCATGGGCTCCATTTTCATAAACAGGCCCAATATGGTCATGAGAGGTGATGCAGCCCAAATCAGGCCCAATTGAATTATTATGGCCCAGAATAGGCCCACCTGAGCTATCACAAGGTGAGCCCAGCCCAAGTTTTTGTTGCTTCAGCCCATTGGAGCGTGTTTGGCCCATTAGCCCGTCAACCCGCGCCCCACGGCCCGAGCCTCCTCTCAGCCCAACCTCCAGCCCACTCGCCATATAAGCAGAACCAGAACCAGAATTCATCATCACCATTCTTCGCGATTCCTCTCGCCGCACCTCCGAGAAACATTCCCTCGTCGACGGAAGGGGTTGCCGGCCGAGGATCCTTCCTCGGATTTCATCGAGTTCACGGCTAAGGCCGGCCAGAAATTTGAACACCCTCTCGTTCTCCAATTTTTTCTTGTACCGAACACTATCACCAACACACTCCCACTCCTCTTCGCAAATCAGGTCCAATTCTTGCCATAATCCAACCATTTCCATGTAATAATCAGTCACAGAGAGGCTAGAGAGGCTCCCCTGTTGCATTTGCCAGAGACAAGTCTTAATTTCAAAGGTTCGAGAAGCATTTCCAGAGTCGGAGTACGTCTCCTTCACGGCAATCCACACGTCTCTTGCCGTGGGGAGAAATAGGTAGGTTTTCCCTACCGATGGTGTCATGGAGTGAACCATCCATGAAATTATCGTTGAGTTCTCAGCCGTCCACCTCTGAAGACCAGCTGGATCATCGGGTTTCTTAGTGTCACCGGTTAGGTAACCCATCTTCCCTTTGCCTTGAATTATGAGCGTGATTAACCGAGCCCACTCTCAGTAATTCTTTCCATTCAGTTTTTCTATGGTAAGTTGGAGTGGGGAATTATCGCTACCACCGTAACTGGGTGTAATCATCTCCTCTGTCTCCTTGTTGGTATGACCAGAGGAGGGAGATTCACTCGTGTGTTCTTCCATGGATGAGCTGATGCTCTGATACCATGTGGAAATGAGATTGTATTTTATTTATTTTCTGATATCAAATATGTACGCTACAATGATGTATATATAATACAATAAAATGAATCTAAACTAAATCAAGAATAAACGAAAAGATTTAAGCAAATATTTCTGATTTATCTCTTAACCAACTAATCCTAACTGATTTCCTGTTTATTCGGGATTTCCACAAAAATTTTCCCTAATTTCGTTGTTTTACTGTTTCTTTTATACTCAAACGGATGCAGAGTGAAAAGGTTGAAAAGGCAAGAGAGGAGCTTAATAATCTAAGGCATATAAACGACGACCTGTCGAAGCAAGTTGAAGGACTTCAAATGAACAGGTTCGGTGAAGTTGAAGAACTAGTGTATCTTCGTTGGGTCAATGCATGCTTGAGATATGAACTTAGGAACTATCAAGCTCCTTCGGGAAAGATATCAGCTCGTGATCTTAATAAGAATCTGAGCCCCAAATCACAAGAGAAAGCTAAGCAGCTTATGCTAGAATATGCAGGATCCGAACGTGGGCAAGGGGACACAGATCTTGAAAGTAACTTCTCTCACCCATCATCTCCAGGAAGTGAGGATTTTGATAATACTTCCATTGATAGTTCTACTAGTAGATATAGCAGTCTCAGCAAAAAGCCTAGCTTAATGCAGAAGCTCAAGAAATGGGGCAAAAGCAAAGATGACTCTAGTGCTCTCTCTTCTCCTTCTAGATCCTTCTATGGAGGCTCCCATAGCCAAAAGAGTATGAGCCTTCATAAACCAAGAGGTCCATTAGAAGCATTGATGTTACGGAATGCAAGTGACAGCATAGCCATCACCACATTTGGGAAGATAGAGCAGGAACCTAATGGTTCCCCTGAAACTCCAACTCTTCCTAACATAAGAACTCAAGTTTCTTCAAATGAATCACTTAATTCTGTTGCATCATCTTTTCAGTTGATGTCTAAGTCAGTTGATGGAGGAGTTCTAGATGAGAAATATCCTGCTTTTAAAGATAGGCACAAGTTGGCATTAGAGCGGGAGAAGCATATTAAGGAGAGGGCTGATAAAGCAAGAGCAGTAAAATTTGGTGCAAGTTCAAATTCGAAGTCTACCTATGAGCCTGGAGCCAAGGTTGAAAGGGACAAAGTTGCAACATTGCCTCCAAAACTATCTTTGATAAGGGAAAAAACAGTTGTTTCTGGCGAAAATGACCAATCTGGTGATGCCAAGACTACTGATTCTCAAACAATTAGCAAGATGCAGCTTACTCAGATTGAGAAAAGGCCTCCTAGAGTTCCCCGGCCTCCTCCTAAATCATCTGGAGGTGCAGCAGTTGGCACAACTTCCAATCCCTCGAGTGGAGTACCGCCTCCTCCATTAGGTGGCCCGCCACCTCCACCACCTCCACCTGGTGGAGCACCTCCTCCCCCTCCCCCTCCAGGAAGTCTACCAAGAGGGACAGGGAGTGGTGATAAGGTCTACCGTGCTCCTGAACTGGTTGAATTTTATCAGACATTGATGAAACGTGAGGCCAAGAAGGACACATCATCTTTGATCTCTTTATCAACTAATAATGCATCAGATGCAAGAAGCAACATGATTGGGGAAATTGAGAACAGATCAGCATTCCTCTTAGCTGTATGTAGAATCTTTCTCTTCACTGTAAATTATCTTCTTACTTTCCGCATGAACTTGATTTTGTTAATGGCATTAACAAAGATTTAAATTGCATGGGTTGAATCCAGGTGAAAGCTGATGTTGAAAGCCAAGGTGATTTTGTCATGTCCTTGGCTACAGAAGTTCGAGCTTCATCTTTTGCCAATATAGAAGAGTTGGTGGCCTTTGTAAATTGGCTGGATGAGGAGCTCTCTTTCTTGGTAAATAGATTTTCAGATCAGATTCTCTTTGTTTCAAAGGGATGAAAGTTATTCACCATTGTTCACTCATGAAGACCTACAATTAACTCCTGAGACCATAAAAGAATATATGAAAGATTTTGTATGAATGTTTATCTAATATTTGTTTTATTTGTGGTTTTCCTAAGGTCGACGAACGGGCAGTTCTAAAGCACTTTGATTGGCCTGAAGGAAAGGCAGATGCACTGAGAGAAGCAGCTTTTGAATACCAAGACCTGATGAAATTGGAGAAGCGAGTCTCATCTTTTGTTGACGATCCCAATCTTTCATGTGAGGCAGCTCTGAAGAAGATGTACTCATTGCTTGAAAAGTAAGAACTTTTTCCTTGTGCATGTTATGTCTTGCTGCAGTGTTGTGAATTTGCTAGATCATGAATCTTGAGTTTCATGTTCTTTCTTATATGGTCAATCGTTATATCAACAGAGTGGAATCGAGTGTATATGCACTCTTACGTACAAAGGACATGGCCATATCAAGATACAAGGAATTTGGAATTCCAGTTGACTGGTTATCAGATTCAGGAATTGTTGGCAAGGTATGCCTTAAAACAGAAGGAAACTAATCCTGTTCTAGTACTACTCTTGCTATCTTGATTATTTCATCTCTTCCAAGAGGTCAATATTTGTTATAAACGTAGAATAATGTTTTTATTTGCTGAAACTTACAAAGACTTTAGGAAAAAATTGATTGATTTTATATTAGATACAAAAGATTAGAGACCAACAAATTTTGAGAAAGAGTAATACATCTCAAACCAACCGCTTCAAGCCGACCTTGTAAGTTTGTTTGAAGGTTGTTTTTGGAGGGTTCATGGGTTTGTTGCAGTTGAATTTTTCCTAACCGCCAAGGTGGGTTGGCTTACAAAATTGGCTAAATGCCAACTGTGCCCACTATTTGTTAAGGACAATAATGTATCGAAAAGGTGGTCCTTGGTTGCAGTCCTTTACAGATCTGTTTAGCAAACATAATAATTCATTTTACAAACGAATGAGATGCCATTTTGTACTCTCACCATCTCACGAATGATAAATTAAATAACAACACATTTGTTATTCCAGATCAAGCTCTCATCAGTGCAATTAGCAAGGAAGTATATGAAACGTGTAGCATCAGAACTTGATGCACTGAGTGGACCTGAGAAGGAACCAAATAGAGAGTTCATAGTGTTGCAAGGCGTGCGTTTTGCTTTCCGCGTTCATCAGGTATGATTCATAGTGGTTTTGTTTGGTTTAATTATATGATATAACTCCTTTATATATATAGAGTTTCATTTTTAACTCTTTAAATGAATAAAAAAAATAAATATATGTTTTTTTTACTGAGAGGATTAAAAATAAAATCAGTTAAATAATTAGATTATTTATGTACTTGAATAGCTTTGTTTAAATTTCTAAATTGAAATTATCAACCTGTTGCATAAGTTGTAATGTGTCTTGAGATGAGTGGTTATTAAACTTTTAAGAATAATTTACTTGTATAGCATAACTTTTTTATAGATGAAATTTTATTTTTAACCCTATGTGTTGCTCGTATGTTTTTCTTTTAATGTAAAAAAAAAAAAAAACATCTTTTCTGCATTTTAACAAAAGCTATACACATTTTTTTATATCACGTGAAAAATATATGTTTTTTAAGGAGAGATCAAGTGAAAAACTGGATCATATAAAAACCAAAGTGTTAAAGAATGCACGTCAAAACCATTTATTTATATACTTTTGGCATAGTGTTTAACCATGAAATCCATGAAAAGCTAAACTAACATGGTTGAGTTGGGACCTGTTTACAGTTTGCGGGTGGCTTCGATGCAGAAAGCATGAAAGCATTTGAAGAACTAAGAAGTCGCGTCCATACAAAAGTGGAAGACAACAAGATTGAATTATAAGAAGCTATTCTCCTTTTTCTGATGTATATTTCATCTTGTCCATTCATATTGCAAGACACAACGAAGTGTTGTGTATAATGATTTATTCAGTTCAAACCACATGAGAAAAAGAACATTCACATAGTAATCTGGAAAATAAATATATACATACAAATATATTTAAAAAACAAAACAATTCCACCAAATCAGCCACGGGACATCTCTGTCAGCACACATCAAAGCCCACAGACTGGCACAACCCGTTAATTAACATGCTACGGTCTGACACAACATGCCAATTAACAGATTGGGCAATTAATTACATGAAACTAGTCACATTCCACGAAACTTTGAACAAATAATTAGAGACCTCTTGGTGCATTTTATACATGTCCAACCAACTTTATACACAAATTTGAGATTAAAAAAAAAAACTGCACTAGTTTGTATCTTTAGTATACCACACCAGAAAAATCAGGTGGTTTACACTTCTCACCCATCAAATTTTCCTTCTGCCACAGACCACTTTCTCAAAATCCTTCCTCAACTTCATCTCAATCTTCATCAGCTTCTTTGCCGCCTTTTCTCAGTAGATAAATGGAATTGCCTTGTTGCTAAAGGTAGTCAAAAGATGCCTAGCTGATACCAAGGGAGATTTTGGTGCCATTGATGCAATATTACTTGTTTTGGTGTCTTGTTTCTTAGGGGTATTTTTCACATGTTTGGCACATAAAGCTACAAGGGTTGAGACTGAAATGTGTTGGATCCTTAATCCAACTTTAGTCCTATACGTGAATAATTATATATTATAAACCGTTATATAAGGTTAAATTTGTTTTAAAAGTAATTTGCTAAATTTTAATTAATCTAAACTTTAATGTATATGATAAAATGTGTGCCTAAGAAAACTTCTATTTTTATGATGAGCTAAAATATAATTAATTAGTGTACACATATATAGTAATTATGACCCTTAGGTCACACGTTTAATTCTAATCTATCTAAATATCTTGTCGTCAGAGTAACACTAAAGATAAAGTTAACGAGTTCTCTAACAAAAATTATAGATTTGGAAGACAAATCATTTGATTGTAGAAAGCAATTGTTGTTATGAATTCAGGTACGCTTTTACATCTTTTTTTTTATTATTGATGATCCAACATGAACATATATAGATATGTTATTGGTGATAATTATCACCAAAGATCATTTTTATAACAAAATGAAAAAACCTATTGCTAGAGGGATGGAGTTTATGTGATCACCTTCAAACTTCAAGATAAAATGAGTTATGGAGAAGGATATTTTTAGCGGCAGTAAACTTAATTATTAGGTAGTCTGACATATTATTTTGTAAAAAAGTTCAATTGTAAAAAAGAAAAAAATGTACATAAAATATATTGTATGAAATTATAAAGAAAGTGCAAGCAAAAGTGGCTCGTCGTGAATGAAGCGGATGTCTTGAACCCTAGAATAGATAAGAACCTTAATTTTTATAACATCTATTATATTTTTAAAAATAAATAATTTTATCTTAAAATATCTCCACAAACTCAAAAAATAATTATTAAATTAAAATTTAAGAATATATTAATTTTAAAAAATATTTTATTTAATTCAATATTATTATGATTGATATATTGATACATAATTTTTTATTGCTACAAAATAATACGAGTTATTTATATTATACTTATAAATAGTTACTCTTTAGTAATGTTATTATTCGATAAATTTAGCATTAATGAATAATTTACATGTTATTAATTAATAATAAGGAATATGAACAATTATTCACTCTTAGTTTTATTATATAAATAACAAAAAATCTTATATTTCTTAAATTACTATATGTATTCAAGTTTCTTAATAATCTTTAAAAAAAATATCAATTAATATATTGAGATTATGCAAAATAAGAATAAATAAGTATTATAAAAATGTATTCTTCTTGTTCTTCTTTTTTACGTTTTTTATAAGCATGTCTTCTTCTCTTTTTTATGTGTCTCTTTTTATTCTTGAAATTCAAAATTTATATTATTTATATGTTTGTTTTATTTAAATTTTATACATAAATGTTTAATTTTTATAGGCAATTTTAAACTTTTTATTTTATTCTAAAATTTCAAAAGTTTCAATTATATTATATCAAAATTAAAATAAACTTAATTCATCATTAAATGAATACTAAAAAAATTAACTTTTACATACGTATTTATTAATTTAATTTTTATTATTTATTATTTATATTTAATAAAAAAATATTTTAATATCATTAATTAATTTTTATCGATCGATAAAAATTTAATTTATAAAAATTATTTAAAGCCTATTTTTTTTTTTACTTTACAAATATTCTTAACCATTCCTAAGTGCAAAGATAATAATTTGCTACCAAAGTGGTTTTTATGTACGATGTTTGAAAGCATAAAATTCTTCTCCTATGATGAGTATTAATTATATAGTTATATTTCAACCAATCATGAAGAAGAGCCTGTGTACTCTGATACTAGTAAGAGCTCAAAAGATGGGAGAAAAAATAGTAACAAAATTGAATTTTTATTTTATTTAAATAGAAAAAAAAAAAAAAAAAAAAAGAAGAAGAAGAAGAAGCAGGAATTAATAAAATAAAGAAGAAAGATAAACGTAAATGAGCAGGAAAAGATAATTTTTTTATAATTTATTTTAGTGTTTTGATTTATATTTTTTTAATTTATTCTTTTAGATAATGATTAGGCTAGCATGTATAATTTTTAGTTGGTTTAAAAAAACAGTCACCAAATTTTTAAAATCATTTTGTTTATATTAATACGATATTTTAGTCATATAGCTTATACATAATACACATAAATCACTTATTTTAAAAAACTAAGATATATAAATTACTTTTTAAATAATAACATGAATATTTTATTATTAATAATAACCACCAATTTAAGACCCTATTTAATTAGAGACAAAAATATTATTGTACATGTTTTCATCCATTACTAATTGATCTTTCGTTCTTTTTTGTCGTTTTTGACACTATTTTTTGCTTCTTATAAACTAAAATTTTCAGCTTTATCTTCATTTCATTATTTCTTCCTTATGCTCTATTTCTTATCTATTTATTTCTTTTTTATACCAAGCAAGAAAATCATTAAACTAAAGAGCTTTTTTTTAACTTACAGTATAGCAAGAGAAATTTCAAATGTGGCAAAGCAACACTTAAAATAACTTCATGAACTATTTGAAACTCAGTAGAGAATTTTGCCTCATTTTTGTCTGATTTAGGGTTCGATAAAACCAAAGTGGGTACTGCGTTAAGGGAGTGAAGAGAAATTAGAGCTAAATGGTTAGTTTATTAATTCAAAATACTCACTATATTCTTTAAAAGAGTCACATTTTTTTTCTATGCACTAAATGTAATATTTTATTAATTTTTAGTAAGTGTATGAAAATTAAAGTGACTTACATGTCATAATTTTTTAAAAAGAATCACTAATGTATATTGTACATAAACTATATGACTAAAGTATATATAAAAAAATGAGTCCAAACTTTAAATAACATTTATCATATGTATATAATTAAATTTATTTTAAAATAAGATATCTGTTATACATAATATATACATAAATTATAATATATATGTAAATTAAATATGGACAATTACATAATCTATAGAGATCAACAATTATATCTAAATTCACGTATTATTATGATACTCCACATCTAAAAAAATTGTTCAAAATTTAGTTTGATATTCAACCCACCCAACCAGAAAGAATAATTAATGGGGCTAAAATTTAAATTTTTTTTATATAAAATAGAAAATTAGTAAGAGTTATAGTAGATTATACTCAATCAAATACTGAATTTTTCATGTCATATTATAATAGGGATACAGAGTTAGTACTAAAAATATATATAAAATTAACATATTATAATTAACTTATAAAGAAAATTAAACAAAAATATAATAAGTTAATAAGTATTAATATAATTCATAATAAAATAAATTTATTAACTCAAAATCTAGGCAAATAGATATATGATTTAGAATGTAAAAAATAAATATGATTCAAAATTTGAAAACTATATTTAAAAATATATGTTTATAAATAATATAAAACTGACTAATAATAATAAAATTAATAAAATTTTTATATAAAATAATTTCAAATAATTTCTAAAAGATTATTAAAATAAAATGTTAAATAATATAATATTAGATAAAGTTAAAATAAAATATGATAAACATAAACCTAAAAGCTTTAATATGAAGCTTATCATATACTTATTTTTTTAATTTTATTTTTATAATGTTGAGTTTAAAGTTAAATATTAATTTTTTTTAAAAATTATCACATTTAAGAAGAATTTTTATATAATAAATGACTATAATTTTATTTCTGTTACTAATAGTTATTAAATACATAAAAAAAATTATATATTTAATCACTTTATTTACAATTCATATTATTTTTATCCACTTATTTCTTAAATATTGTTAATATATATCAAAATATATATATAAAAATTAAACACAGTATATTACTATAAATAAAATATTTATTTAATGCTAAAAATATATATATAATTAATTTTTAATAAAAAATTAATCGAAACTACATCCCTATCAAGCCTCGTGATGCTCCGCACCAGCACCCAACCCTAATGATAATACGCCCTACTCTGTATAGTATATAGGAAAGAATTTATCTTCTTCATGAATAGTTGACAAGTGAATGATTAGGATCTAAGGGACTTGGAGTTACCTTTTTTTTATTTTTATTTTTTAAAAAAATGGTCATACTATTTCCGTAATTAGTTACTTTAATATACTCATATTTTTTTACTATAAAATAATAATAATAACAATAATAATCTTGTCATATTTTCAGCTTAGGCACTCTAATCTTGTACTTTAACTGTGGCACTAAGTCTCCATCAACCTATTAAACGATATGGTTAATCAGCTCATTTTTTTTTTTTAGTTATGAGATGCAAATGTCAAAGTTAAAATAAAATAAGTATTATTTTCAATAATTAAACAGGAATTCACTTTATTTTTTTCTCTTTCTTTTTAAACTATTTTTTTATTAGCATAAATGTCTTTATCTAGAAAAAATATTGATATCAATTTGTGTTGTGCAAGGAGTCTTTGTTATGAAACCACTTATCCTGCAAATATCAGAGTATTAAGCCTACAATAAAGTTACTCATGAACGGATTGTTATCCAATCAAACAATGAAAAAGGAAACCAAATGAAAACAAATCAAAACTAATTAACAACAATATGAGCAACCAACACCATCAATAAATCAACAACAAAAATAATGAGCAAGAAATAATAAATGAACACAGATTTAATATGGTTCTTTTCTAAGTTTTGGAGCTTACATCTGCAACCCAAACATCTAAGCAATAATCCACTATGAATCAAAATAATTACAATCTATGTTTTTAAACAAGAAATACAATCGTCTAAGTTCTTCATAGTACAAGAAACACCCGATCCATTTTAGCTCCAAGAATTCCCCCAAGCCCACACTCATGGAGATATACTTAATTAGATTCTAATGCTAATAATGTATTGAAAGTTCAGAGAATGATACCTTAGAGAAATTTAAACTCAAAAGTTTTCCCTTGAAGAGAAATCACTCACACTTTCGAATAGCATCAAAAATACCTCACTAGCTCTCTCACACAACAATGGAGAAGCTCTCTTGTGCTCTTCGTTTTAGCCTTTCTTTCGAAGTGCTCTTATGATATCTTTTAATAAGCTAGGTCACATAAGAAAGCTTATATAGCCTCTTCACGTCATTACCAAAATACTCATTCTATTTTGTGAACCAAGGTTCAAAGAAAATGCCCACATGTGTAATTTTGCATAGTCTTTGCAAAAAAAAATGGGTGATCATTTTTTTACAAACAACTAAGAATGATAGATCATTTTTACGTAGAAAAGTTACCCCAAATAAGCGGTTGATCAATTGTTAAGCCATAGTAGATCGTTTTTACATAGAGACATCTTCTCATTATTTCTCAACATATGCTATGCAATATTCTTAGTCCAACTTTTAATATCTGGTCATCCAAATTAGTTCACAAACATGTAATATTCTTAGTCCAATTTTTAATACCTGTTCACTAACATTAATTTACAAACATTTTTCATAGATTTGCATCATACATTACAATTTAGTTGCCTGTTTGGCTTCGTTAACGTTGATGCTGTTATTTCTTACTTATAGCACCACAAATTCATTGAAACTAAACTTCATTTAATTATTGCATTGAAAGTGACTTAATTTTTTAAAAGGAGAACTTGCTTTTAAGTAGAGCACTATAAGTCACTTAACATGCTTAAAAATAACATTTTAGTTTTTTCTCTTCTTTTTTGTGTTGTTTTAAACCATAATCGCTCATTGTTGATGCCATTACCTTTTTCTCTTTTTTACTGAAAGTCATCCGATGCTTAAGTCAACACGTGAAGTAGGGGAAATGAGAGAGTTTTTGTATGAATAGTGAAATTAAATACTTTTCTTCCAAAAATCAGTAATCCCTCTCCCTCTTAGTAACAAGAATTAAAATGGTGAAAAATAATTTTGGACAGGAGGAAACTAATGAACTACGAAACAATAATAATATATAATTCAAAGAAATACACAAAGGTAATATATTAACAAGGTTAGGTGCATCAAACTCATCACGTGTAGATGTAGATTAAAGTTAAACTGCATAACTAGCTTGCTTTAATTTATTGATGGTCTTGAAAGAAAGCAAAACAAAACTTTTACCCTAACCAACTTGAATTAATACTATTGTCATTATGGCATGTATCTATAAATATCTTTGCCTTGCCGTCACAGCTACTCATGTCTCTTCCAATAAATTCACTTTTACAAAAAAATTATCATTATAATTACAAAAACTCATTTTTTTCCCCCTGCATTCTTCAAATTATATATCTTGATAGGTAATTATAAATATTTACATCTGTATGCTTTTATGATTTAAATTACCCTAGAAAAAAAATTAGTATATAATAAACACTCTATTTTAATGATAAATTGATATAGTACTCTTACAATTTCATTTACATGCTCAATGTCTCAATCTCCCAACATATCATACAAAAACAAAAATTAATTTTTGGAAAATGAAACACATGAGAAACTAAGCGAGAGAAAAAAAAAAAAAAAAAAAGCTAATTTTTTTTCCTTTCTTCATTTAGCTAATTTCTTTCACCTGAGAAGCCACGATTAGTGATGCAAAGGGTTTGGACCAGTTGGGACTTTGCGCTTTTCAACACCATAACGTGGATCAATCTCAATCTTACTCTCATCATGATCATGATCAGCTGCTGGCTTTAGCTTTACTTGCATGTTGTTTTCTGAATTAGAACGTTTCTTTGGCACATCTTGTAGTTTTTTTTGTTGATGATGATGATTTAGAAATGGAGTAAAGTCAAAATTGTTTGCTAAAACTTTTCTACTCATAATCAAACGGTTGTGAGAGAGAGATGAATATGATATGTTTGTGATTTGTTTTGTGATGATCTTGGATTTAAAATTATAGAATTCACGAAACAATAACAAGAGAAGAGAGATCCAAAGAATGATGAAAAGAAGGTTTGAGAATTTCAAGGCCATGGTGAAAGAGGAGGAGGAGGAGATTAAGAGTTAGAAGGGGAAGCATGGAGGAGTTGAAATATGAGAAGTCTAGTTGAAGAGATTTTTAGGATATAGAGAGAGTTCTTTATTTATTTGGAGTTTTAATTTGACAGCTTGAATCTAATATTGGGATCATATAAGAAATGGAGATAGTTGAAATATGTGTAAGACTTGTAAGTACCTTTTATGCTTGTTTAATGGTAATAGTGAGAAGAAATAGCATTTTCCAATGAAAGTTAATTCCTTAGAAAGAAAGGAATATAAAAATGTCATAATATCAATTGTCAAACCTTGAATTATGATTACTTATACTTAATAATTTATTCCGATAAGAATATTAATATATATTAATTATGTAGATTCGATTTCATTAATTAATAATATTGTATTATTTTATTTATGATATATATTAAATTAGAGATATTTAGACTCTTTCTTCATTTAATGAGTTTTGAGAAAAATAGCTAAAAAGTGTAAAAATGTCAACCCCTCTACTAATGGTTGTAAGAAAACTCAATATGGGTTTGAGTGAATTGCAACTAAATAATTAGTGGAGAATATGCGATCTACATTTTCTGAGTGTGGACATAGGAATCAAATTACTGTTTGGGAAAAAGTGACGGAAAAGACTGTTGCAAAAGACTTCGTTTTTTTCTTTTAATAATGCAAGTAACATTATTTAAATAAATATGATATGTATTATTATTAACGGATAAAATTATAATTTATTAAAACATAAATTAAATAATAAATATAATATAAATTTTAATTACATATATTCTATCATTATTTATCAAATAAATATTGACAAAATCATTACTCTATTTCTATTTAATAGTGATAAGTCTTATGAATTCCATTGGCTTTCAAACTAGCTTTTTCTCTACTATCACGTAAGTTACTAAACATTATTTTTATTTTATGATTTTATCCTCTCTCTTTTTTTTCTTTTTTTTTTTTTAATTTTTTTGGCACATAAGATCTGGTTTAGAATTAACAGTTACATTTTTTTTATTTTTTTTTTGACAAATTGTCTAATAAAACTTAATTATTCATATGCGGTTCTCATGAACAGAAAATTAAGTAATCTAATCTGAACGATACTTCATTTCTAACATCTGAACATTAATAATCAAAACTCTAACTTGGGTTAGAGATGTTGTGAAAAAAAAAAAATCTTACTCAAAATAAAGTGAAAATAAAATATAAAAAAAGGACACGAAAAGAAATTTGTAATCATTTATATTTTTAACTTGACAAAGGAGGGAGATATTTCACTTTTAGTGACAGAGACGGAAAATCACAATGCATGCACCAAATTTAATTTGCACACCATATTTCACAAGTACAATAGCTTGGAGTAATCTTTCTATTTATTTACATTGATCGATCAACTAGTTTAAAGTAGAGTAGAAAACTTGCAATAACTGGGATGTGAACAAAACAAGAAAATAACAAATATAAAACCTCTAAAACTTATAACAAAAATATTACTGTAGCAACAACACTGCTTAATTTTAAGGAACTTGCAAAAGAGGCTCAAACATCAAACTACATTATTAAGCTTCTAAAACTGATGATGAATGCGTAGAGTGACTTCTTGTCTAAAAGAATGTGATTGGTGAATATATCCTTGATGGCAAAAATCATGCTCTCTTAATGCTTACAAATAGTAGGGTTATTATAAGGCTGGCCCATATGCACTATGGGCTGGCCCAATCCTAAAGTGTTAATTAATCCAACGATGATAAGGCTTATGCTTACATCGTAGTCCTGTTTTGCAACATTTTTATTTTAATGCAGTTGAAGTATTATTCTTTTGGTCATGATGTTTCTTCTACTTTGAGGGCTCTTTAAACAAGTTTCATCATGGTCAACATGCTCTCAGATAGATAAAGCAAGGAAATTAGAGCAGGGTGTTCTGATTATAAGGTAGAGCATGCTAGCTTTATTATGTTTTGGTTTTAAAAATGCACCTCATTGATCATGTTCAGCTTCTGTAATAATTTTTGAAGAAGAGTGTTAGCCAAGTCTCTCAAATTAAGCATTAGTGTGCATTTAGTTGCTCGGATTCAAAGAGATATTTTTTAGTCCTCAGCTTTTAAGAAAGGACACAAGGACAATTACTGTTATTTTAATATTTTTTTTATTAAAATATTGTTCTTTTTTGTCAAATAATTAAAATACCATTAAAAGTCTATCAAAGTAACAGATTATAAAATAAATTATAGTTAATATGAAAAGCAAATTTACAAAATATTTACTTTAATATCTTATTATTATAATTATTTTTAAGTTTAATCGTAAGTCATAACCTCTCTTCATATATAAAATTTCATTTTTAACCACTCAAAAAATATATATATATAGATATTCATTTTTTTTATAACGTAAATGAACATATATTTTTTAATATTTGAGAAAAATGAACATAATTTTTTTGTACTAATGAAAGTTAAAAATGAAATTATTTGAAAATTTGTGTCATTTATGTACCAAAGGGTTATTTTTATTTTAATATTTTAATATTTTTATTTTAAAAAATTAAATTATATATTTAAATAATTTATGTTAAAATATTATTATTGTTAATTTTTTTCTTAAATAATTTTATATTAAATTTTACTTTTAAACTTGTTAATGGCTCATATTTTATCATATTATAATCACTTAACATTAAAAAATTAATATTTTAATAGAAAAATAATTAAAATAATAATATTTATCTTTAATTAACTTTTTTTTTTTTTTTTCAAAGCTAAAGAATATACAACATCAACTTCATAATTTGGGCGACTTCTGCTGCCCCAATTCCTAATTTTTAATTATGTAATTATATGGTCTTAGCCTAGTTAAAAATAAGTACTCGTATATATGAATTGTTTCCAGGTTTGAGATGCCCTTCAATGACACATAATACATAAGTACTTTTTTTTGTTTGTTAATAATAACACATAAGTACTTGTATATTTGAATTGGTTCCAGGTTTGGATGTAAATATAGGACTCTAACCTTGGATTGTAAAAGTTACGAGTGTTCTGTTTCCATTTTTTTTTTTGTCTAAACAGAGCAATCAATTCTATTAAAACCAGAAACACAAACCATTACAAGCTTAATGACACGAAACAAATCCAACTAAACAAAAAAACTCAAGACCCAATAGTAACCCCAACATCAACAGCCAATATAAGCAGCCTAAGGAGTCAGATTCTAACATTTCAAGCAACCTGGCTAGTATTCAAATGCTAAGAGGGGATTCCATATGCTCACCATTTTAATCCAACAAGGTCACAAGTAAAGGAAACCGTATCCATATCCTCACAAGCACACACAAGCCAACTACCAAGCCTAACAATGACAAAACTAAAATGAAAGAACCAGCAAAACAGTATCCAATACCAAAAAAACAAGAAGGAAAAACCCAACTCAACAGCATGACCAACAACGATTATTCAAATCATAACTAGACTGAAAAAAACTTAGGAATACTAGTAGTAGAAACAGAAATATAACAAGACAAAATTCATCATATGGAGACCCCACTTTTGCTATAGAGCAATTGCATCAGTATGTTTATCATCCAGCACCAAAAGCGGAGAGGCCATCCATGGAGTCACATTCAACTATCCTATCCCTCGAGGCTCTTCGGTCAACTCACTGTCCATATATCGCCACAATTCTTTGAAAACAAATCCATCATTTATAAGCCAAACAATTCACAATCCCGCATCCAAAACAACCTCACACAAGCTTTGTGGTTGAACAAAAATTCCAATATCAAAAAAAAAAAATCCACATCTTCCATCAATATCATCATCTATTCATCTTATTGTGTACGTGCTGTGAATATTCAATGGAGGAAACTTAATGATGATGAAACCAGAGAACTTTGAAAATACCTCGAAATGGCGGAGAGATTGCAGTGGAACCGGCAACGGAAGGAGGTTGACCGATGGAGGTATAGATCAGCGACGAAACGAAGTAAATGGAGTGCGGGAGAGCTGATCGTTCCTTTTGATTTTTTCTTTGCTTGAAAACTTACAACAGAGAACCTGAAGAGGATTCTTGATCTCTAATTCCTGAAGAGAAGAAAAACTAGCACAAGGCTAAAAGACGAGTTCCAGAGAAGCTAATTGCTCTCGCAGGAGATTTACTTCCAGCGTATCTAGGGCTTGGAGGATCTTTCTTCGGCATATCTAGGGATCGGGGCTAGGTGAAGACTTGAGCAATTTTGAGGAGATATAAAAAAAAAAAAAAGGGGCAAAGAGATAGCTGATGTTCTGTTTCCATTTGCATGATGAATTTGCCTAGCTAAAGATACTGTGCATTGGTATACCCAACCAAAATGCTTCATATTGGAACACTTGCTACTTTTTTTCTTCTTATATATCTGAAATAGTGCCATACAAATTTGTGAGGTTATAGCGTTAGACCTTAGTCCTATCACCTATGTTGTAGAAGTCTCATAATTGGTGTAGATAGCTTGGACTTGTATAAAATATTTGAAAAATGCAAAATTTTCAGAGTAAGTTATCTAATTTTTTTCCACGTGAAACACTTGCTAATGAAGCCAAAATCTCATTAAATATGTCATTAAGTAAACTGCTTAATTTAACATGTAATAATAATTAAGAATCATAAAATTACCTATTCACTAAGTTGGGTTTGACAATAACCGTAGAAATAAGTTTAGTCAATAAAATACATAGTTCAAAATAAATTCATTAAAGAAAATGCAAGAAAAAGAAGATATTATAAAAATTATGAAAAATGCAAGTTTCAATATTGAATCTCCAAACTCTTCCATATTTCTCTCTTCAAATCCTCCTTATGTCACTGTAAAATGCATAATTTGGTGTGTTGGTGTCTGAATATAGGAAATAAAAATGGGAGTTGATGGAATTTATGTGGCTAAAATAGGTTAAAACCTCCAAAACAAATCTATATCATTGGATCAGGTGAAAGTGGGAATCATCTTGTATATACATGTGTCAAAAATGGAAAAAAGATGTTAAATTGAATCGACCACGTCCAGGGGCGGAGCTATTCACGGGCTGAAGCCCCGGTCGAATTTTTTGAAATTTTTTTGTCTGCCCCTCTGTTGGCCGTTGATGCTCGCCTGCTCCAGCTCCAGTTTCTGCCGTCTGCCCCCAGTGAAGGTTATAAAAGTTTTGCGTGCTCCTGCCGGCTGCCGCCCAAAGGTACGACGAAACTCTGAGAAACTCTAAGTCGGAAAAAGTTACCCAGAATCGCAAAACTTCTCACCAAACCCGATCTTAGCCGCTTATAGAGTTGACCTTAACCCCTTCTCTCTCTCCTTTTTCCCTTAAAATGGATTGTTGGTCTGCGACCTAGTCCGCGACTCAACCCAAGCAGTTATTTCAGTAATTTGATAACCTCGTTTTTATCTACTTTTTACGTAATTGTTTCAACAATTTTAAGACGTATTTCATCTGCCATGTCTATTGAATTTTTAGCTGCTGACCTTAACAAACCTTTTCGTTTTGAGGGGCTACATTTTAAAAGATGGAGACAAAAAATGTTGTTTTTCTTAACAATGAAAAAGTAGCCTCTGTTCTTACTACTGAAAAACCAACACTGCCAAATCCTCCTACTGAAGATACAACTATGGATTTAAACACCTGGCTGGAAAATGATTTTCTATGCAAAAATTTTATTCTTAATGGTTTAGCTGATGATTTGTATGATTACTATAACTCTGATAAGACAGCTAAAGAAACTTGGGATGCACTTCAAAAGAAGTATGATACTAAGGAAGCTGGAACCAAGAAGTATGCTGTTAGCAGATATCTGAAGTACCAGATGACTGATGACAAATCTGTGGAAGCTCAATCTCATGAATTGCAAAAGATAGCACATGAAATAACTTCTGAAGGTATGACTTTAGATGAACAATTTCAAGTAACTGTTATTATTAATAAATTACCCCCTGCATGGAAAGACTTTAAGAATATTCTGAGACATAAAACTAAAGAATTCTCCCTAAAAAGTCTAATAACTCGTTTAAGAATAGAAGAAGAAGCTCGAAAATAAGACCAAAAAGATGAAGTACTTGTTGTCTCAAATAACAGTGCAAATAAAAAATCCTCCTCTGTAATTCTGAAACCAAAAGGAAGAAACATGAAATTTCAGAATCGTAATAATAACCAGAACCGTAACAACTCAAATAAAAATAGAAATCCTCCTCGGAATGGACCTGGACCTGGAACTCAACCCCCTTTAGGAAATAACACATTTATGTGTTATAGTTGTAACAGGCCTGGCCATTTGGCCAGGAACTGCCAGAACAGGAATCGTCCTGCCCCGCAGGTGAACCTTACCGAAGATCAGCTTATAGCTATGATATCTGAAATCAACTTTGTTGGTGGATCCGAGGGGTGATGGGTGGACACTGGTGCTTCTCGCCATGTTTGCTATGATCGTGACATGTTCAAGTCCTATTCCGTGTCTGAGGATAAGAAAGTGCTGCTGGGCGACTCCCACTCCACTAAAGTTGCTGGTACTGGTGAGGTGGAATTAAAGTTTACCTCTGGAAAGATTGTCATCTTGAAGGATGTCCTGTATACTCCAGAAATGAGAAAGAACTTAGTTTTAGGCTATCTTTTCAACAAAGCTGGGTTTATTCAAACTATAGAGGCTGATTTATATACAATTACTAAGAATAATGTATTTGTTGGGAAAGGGTACGCCACTGATGGCATGTTTAAATTAAATGTTGAAATTAATAAAGTATCTTCTTCTGCTTACATGTTGTGTTCTTTTAATGTTTGGCATGCTAGACTTTGTCATGTTAATAAATAAATAATTAAGAACATGAGTAACTTAGAACTAATTCCTAAATTATCAATGAATGATTTTAAAAAATGTGATTTTTGTAGTCAAGCTAAAATAACCAAAACTTCACATAAATCAGTAATTAGAGAATTAGAACCATTAGATTTAATACACTCTGATATATGTGAACTAGATGGAACTCTAACAAGAAATGGAAAAAGCTATTTCATAATTTTTATAGATGATTGTTCAGACTATACTTATGTATATCTAATGAAAAATAAAAGTGAAGCGTTTGACATGTTTAAAATATTTATGATTGAAATTCAAAATCAACTTAATAGAAAAATAAAAAGATTTCGAAGTGATAGAGGCACTGAATATGATTCCAATATTTTCAATGACTTTTATAAAACCCATGGAATCATACATGAAAAAACTGTACCTTATTCTCCTGAAATGAATGGCACAGCCGAAAGAAAAAATAGAACTTTTACTGAATCAGTTGTTGCAATTTTATTAAACTCTGGTGCTGCTTCCCATTGGTGGGGAGAAATTTTACTAACTGTTTGCTATGTGCTAAACAAAGTGCCTAAATCTACTAGTCAAATTTCACCTTATGAAATATTGAAAAATAAGAAACCTAACTTAACTTATTTAAAAACTTGGGGTTGTTTAGCCTATGTTAGGATCCCTGATCCAAAAAGAAATAAACTTGCTAGTAGAGCATATGATTGTGTATTCATAGGATATGCAGTGAATAGTAAAGCTTATAAATTCTATAACCTAAATGATCATGTAGTTATAGAATCAAATGATGCAGACTTCTATGAATATAGGTTTCCCTTTAAACTAAAGAATAGTGGGGGCTCGTCTTCTAGTAGTTTACCCATAGCTACATCTAGTGAACAAAATGAGGAATTAGAAACTGAACTTAGAAGAAGTAAACGAGCTCGAACCTCTAAGGATTATGGGTCTGACTTCTATGCTTATACCTTAGAGGAAGATCCCCAAACCATTCAAGAAGCCTTATCTTCTTTAGATGCCAACTTATGGGAATAAGTCATAAATGATGAAATGGACTCTCTTGAGTCTAATAAAACTTGGCATTTAGTTGACTTACCTCCTGGTTGCAAGACTATAGGATGTAAATGGATACTAAAGAAGAAATTGAAACCTAACGGTACTATTGAAAAGTATAAGGCTCGCCTTGTAGCCAAAGGGTATAGGCAAAGGAAAAATGTAGACTTCTTTGACACATATTCACCTGTCACAAGAATAACTTCCATACGTGTGCTTTTTTCCCTAGCTGCTATCCATGATTTAGTGGTGCACCAAATGGATGTCAAAACTACCTTCTTAAATGGTGAATTAGAAGAAGAGATTTATATGGACTAACATGAGGGCTTTGTAGTCCCAGGTCAAGAAAACAAAGTATGTAAACTAGATAAATCTCTTTATGGCCTAAAACAAGCACCTAAGCAATGACATGCAAAATTTGATAATCTAGTTATCTCACATGGATTCAAATTGAATGAAAGTGACAAATGTATTTATCATAAAACAGAAAATAACATTTGCACTATTATATGTTTATATGTGGATGACTTGCTAATTTTTGGGTCAAATATTCATGTTGTAAATAATGTGAAAAATATGTTGTGTGCTAATTTTGACATGAAAGACCTAGGTGAAGCGAGTGTAATCCTAGGTATAAAGATTACTAGGTCTGAAGAGGGACTTTCTCTATATCAATCTCATTATATTGAGAAGATCTTAAAGAAATATAATTACTCTAACTGCAAACCTGCATGTATCCCTTATGATCCTAGTGTAAAGTTGTTCAAGAACACCGGAGACGGTGTTAGACGAATTGAGTATGCGAGCATCATTGGTAGCTTACGTTACGCTACTGATTGCACTAGGCCCGACATAGCTTATGTTGTGGGACTACTATGTAGGTTTACTAGTAGACCTAGTATAGAGCATTGGAATGCAATTGAAAGGGTCATGAGATACCTTAAGAGAACAATGAACCTTGGATTACACTATAAGAAGTTTCCCGTTGTTTTAGAAGGATATAGCGATGCTGATTGGAACACTCTTTCAGAAGACTCCAAAGCAACTAGCGACTATAGATTTAGCATTGTTGGTGGAGCTGTTTCTTGAAAGTCTAAGAAACAGACAATTTTGGCTCAATCTATGATGGAGTCTGAAATGATAGCACTAGCTACTGCTAGTAAAGAAGCAGGCTGGTTAAGAAGTCTGTTAGCTGAGATCCCTTTATGGGAAAGATCGATACTAGCTATCCTGATCCACTGCGATAGTACCGCGGCTATTGCAAAGATTCAGAACCGTTATTATAACGGCAAGAGACGACAGATACGTCGTAAGCACAGTACTGTTAGAGAATTTCTTTCTACAGGAGCTGTAAGAGTGGATCATGTACGTATTGATGATAATTTGGCTGATCCTTTGACGAAATGATTAGCAAGAGAGAAGGTTTTCAAAACCTCGAAAGGAATGGGACTAATGCCCTTAGAATGAAGAGTCACTCGTGATGGTAACCCGACTTATAGACTGGAGATTCCAAGAAATAAGTTCAATGGGTAATAACAAGTCATGAAGTGATATGAGATGAATCATGCTATTATGAGTCCCATCCTATAGTGTTAGAAGCATGAAGTCCTGAAGCGACAGAAGGATGAGTTAATTGTTAACTCTTAATGAGTTCTATACTCTATGTGGAGTGAAGTACATAGCTACAGGAATACTCTTGATAGACTCACCTATGTGAATGTGGAAGTGTGGCCGCTTCCTATGAAATTTTGGGCAAAATTTACTAGAGCATTCACTATATTGGGATACACGTGCATGGCCGTAAAGCACGGGCTTTTCGAACTACACCTTGGAAAGGTTGTGTGTGTAATGTTGTTAGAGATAGAGTTCAAAACTACGAGTTACTCTAGTATATTCTAAAGCATCAACACTATGCAAAGGTTCAAGTCAATAGACACTTTCTGCTTATGCACAATCTTATATCTTTGATTGATTGGTTGCTCGATGAAAAACTATTTTTATATAAAATTCAAGTGGGAGATTGTTGGAATTATTAAATATGAATTTGAATAAAAAAGGAAAAAAGAGAAAAAGTGCAAAAACTAAAAAAACTCTAAGTCCCACATTGCCTTTTTACTTCTCCTTAGAAGCATATATATATAGAAAAGAATATGCTAGTGGGATTGGGCCCCAAGGGGCACCCAATTTTGTGAAAAGGGGGAGGACCTAGGCAATTGTGGGTCCACCACACACTCGCGCGCCGTTGCCGCCGTCCGTCCGTCCGACCGGCCGCGCCGAGCCGAGTTGAGCAGAGTGCGTGTGTGAGGTGAGGTGACATTTTATTTTTTGATAAAAAATTATTTATTAAAATTAATTTTTCCAACAGTTCTGTTACCCAAAAGTGATCGTTACTTTTTTAACGTTCCGTTTCGTTGAGACTAAGTCTCACGGAATCCGTTACCCCACGTCGTGACCGTTTCGGACCGAGTCTTACGGAACGACCGTTTATGAACGTTGCACGTTCTCCACGACCATTTTGGGTCCATTATTTTCGTGATTTTCTCAGCCTATAAATAGAGCCATCAGCTCTCATTCCAAATCACTCCAAACCTTCAGCTCTTTCTCATTCCTTCTCTCTCTCTCTCTCGCTCTAACAATTGAGCAACACAAAAATTCAGAAAAGAAAGCCAGAAAACCAGAAACATTTCTAGTATATAAATTAATATAATTTCTAGTTTCCAAGCAACAAAATTATTTTACAGAGTGTAGCATTTCGAAGTTCATCAGTGTAGTGTAACTCTGAGATAGAATCTTGCTGGGCTGTTTTATCCTGAGGACGACGAGGTTGTGTTTGCTTGCACAATTTTGGGCAGAGCCGCGAAACGTCTTAAAGAGAGCGACCTAGTCCGCGACTCAACCCAAGCAATTATTTCAGTAATTTAGTAACCTCATTCTTATCTACTTTTTACGTAATTGTTTCAACAGGTTCAAAGGGGTTCATACATGATACGACGTGTATATGGGTATTAACTCTTAGGTCCATCTCATATAGGATTCATCAAATTAACTGAAGTGATGGTTGTTTAAAGTTAGGAGCAAGTTTCTCTTAAAAATGAAATTCAAATACAAAACAAAACAAAGTAATTTATATACTATATAAACAACAAATTTTATCTAAAAGTTGCTATCTACCATAATCCCTAAATGAAGGAGGATTTTTCACTTCCCATATTGAGAAAAACAGTTTTAGAGTGCATACTTTGACAAAAGAATAATAAATATACATGCCGTGTGTACAAGCAATAAATATTTAAAATTAAAGTTTTGAATCAATAATATATAATTGGTTATTTAGTTGTTAAGTATCAAAATTAAATCTCACTAGACTATTGAAAATGTATAACTGAACAACGAAATTAAATAACGAAAACAAAATATTAACAATTAAATTAATATTGATCCAACCAAATTATGCAAATAGGAAAAAGATTTTCTAAACCCATTGCATCTCCCAATTCCTTTATATAAAATTATAATTGTACTCGTTACATACAAATTTAAATAATAAACTACATGCATCTCATATATTTATGTGTATTTCTCAATCACCCATGAAACTACCTTATATAATTAGTCATATTCTCATGCTATTTCAGTTGTATAAAATACATTAAATTCATATGTAATCAATTTTAAATATGATTAGTCACATTCTCATCTTATTTTATTCAATGTGTCATTGATGCAAGACTAATATCTAATTTTATACTTTTTCAAGCTAGAATAGAAACATCAAATTATTCAATTAGTGATCAAATAATTAAAGCATTCAACATAGCATTAAGTGAGCCGCCTAAACATGTAATAATAATTAAGAATCATAAAATTGCACATACATTAAATTGGGTTCGACAATAAAGTTAGAAATGAGTTTAGTCTAAAATACATAATGTCAAAATAAATACATAATCCAAAATAAATTTATTAAAGAAAATACAAAAAAAAAAAAAAAAAAGATAAGAAAAAGAAGATACTATGAAGAATCCAAACTTCAATCTTAAATCTCCAAGCTCTTCCATGATTTGTCTCTCTAAATCCTCTCTATCTCACTCAAAAATGCATAATTTGGTGTATTTGGTTGAGTATAGGAAAGAAAAATGGTAGTTGATGGAATTTATACGGCTAAAAGCCTAAAATAAGTTAAATCCTCCAAAACAAATATAGATAGTTGGATGAGGTCAAAATGGTGTCATCCTGCGTATACACATTTCAAAAAATAGTGAAAATTTGTTGAATTGAGATGAATTGGGTGTAAACCACATTGAATTGGATTGAATTAGCCACATCACGCTGGACTAGCTAGTTTTTTGAAGCCTCACTATTCGCTTTTGCTGAGTAAATCCATGCCTATTCTTTGTGTATCCACATTGAAAACTCTAAGTTAATCCACAATATTTCTATTCACATCCACCTGAGCCAAAACTACAATAAAAATTCAAAAAAAAAAAAATCTAAAAAATTCAATTTTCTTCCTATTTTCATCTTAAGCTCAAAATTACATCATTTATTTAAATAAAATAAGTAACTGTATACAAAATAAAGATTTCTATGAAATTTGTTTAGAGAGAGATATTTGTTGGTAAATATAGTCTCAATGTCTGCTAGCATGCATGCCAATCTGAATTGAAATAGTCTATATATGTACGATTGATCTGAATATATTAGTGTTGTTTTTGAAGTTTAGTGAATATATACATGTCCACCATCTCAACTCAGTGTTGTAGTAAATGAAATATCTCATTTCTAAAAAATCGTAATAATTAAATTCAAACTTCAGTGAATAAAAATTTGATTATTTATCACCTCCTTTTCATATGAGATAATATAGTAAATTATATAAAATCTATTAGGATAGATTAGGTTTGATTTTGATTAAATAAAAAAAGTAAATATATTAAATATCAGTAAGTAAATAAAAAATAAATAAATAATATTTACAATATGCAGTTAGAAGTTTAAAACAGCTCTCAAGAATATGATTATTTTTTTGGGTCTAGAGAGTGGTATTGTTGGTATGAAGTGTAATTTTGATAACTTGTAGTTGCAGGTACATCTTTGCTTCTTCTGAAAAAGTAACATTACTTCGCCCACTAAAAATATGAATGTCACTTTCTTTGAATGTCATAGGACAACAATCTCAATACCTCATGTTTCAACTTTTGTTGGAGTTCAAGTTCAAACTTTTCAGAAAGTTGAAAAAAAAATATATTATAAAATTGAATATATAAAAACACATGGATAAACATCTTTTAAATTATGAATGACAAAACAATGGCTTTGTTATAGTGAGAAGAATTAATTAATCTCTCTCTGTTTTTTTTTGGGTCAGTCTCTCTCTCTCTCTCTGTGTTTTATAAACAGGACTTGTTTATATTTCTTTACTTGATAGAGGCAGTTAGAATATAGCAAACAACATATCATAAGCTTAGAAGTTTCCACACTTGTGAAGCACTTCTCTATAGTAATAATATGGATGGTACTTTGAACCCCAAAAAAAAAATATATATATATATATATATGGATAGTACAACCTTTAATTTACCAATAATATTATTAGTGGAGCACATCTTCGATTAAAGGAATATTATATAATAAATGAGCAATAAAAATATAGAATTATTGGGGGAAACTAAGCACATACCTAAAATTTATAAGTAGCATCATTTGTATAATACATATCATTAATTAATTAATTCTATTTTTTATAACAATTAGTTCTTCAATAACTTCTAAATTATATTAGAGCTGATTACTCATTAGCTCAAGCCATAATAATCTTAATTATTGAATTTTAAATGTTTAAAAATGTTATATTATATGGTGCATAAAGTCAATACTTGTGAAAAATTATTTTGAAAAAAATGAAAAAATGATTCAATTTTTTAAATAATTTTATTACGTGTTAAGATATTATTAATATGGGTGTAAAAATGAGTACAAATTTATGTGACTATTGTATTCCTCATGTATAAAATATTGTTGTTCAATTACATTTTCTTGCGAATCTAACATTAATAAAATAGCTTATTGTTCTAGCATGTGTAGTCAAGTGTGAATGTGAGTTGTAAGAGTTGTGAGTTCTGAATTTTTAAGTGAACGTGTGAATGTTATAGTTGTTTAAATATATATTTTAAGGACAAAAGGAGAGACTATTTTAGGTTCAATATATCTGGGTGGTGCGCTCAGACGCAGGCAGGCGAAGTAGGTAAGACTTGTGAGTAGGGGCAGAAATCACTAGAAAGCAATTTTTAAAAAGCCAAAACTCATGGTTAATTTTTGTTAGCACTTCAATAGTAATACGGATTTTATTTAAACACATATGTAGAGTATCCACGCCTTAATAGTAAATGCATGTAATATAAAATGAAAATAAATATACATGGCATCTTTAATACATATTCATAATCTGTTTATGCAATACAACTTTGAAATAATTAATCTCGTTACAAACTTATGAGATGTTTAACCTACTCATGCATTTCACTACTGATAACTAATAATTAAGTACACATGTTATATCAATGAAGACACCCCTTGAAAGATACATGAGCGATGATGGAATTCTTCATAATTAAAGGAACGTTGCAACTCGTCTTTCTTTTTTTGTGCTAGTTTAATAATAATAAAATAAAAGTGCTAATATTATATAAATTTAGACTCACTTTTTCTTCTTCATTTCACTTTCTTGTTTTGGTTATGATTAAAAGTGAGTGCAGATTTATGTAACTATATCATTTTCTCGTAGCATTAATCTTATAAGATGGGTTTGATATAAAGCAATTGTTGTTTGTTTTTAATACCTTAAAATTAAATATTTTTAAAGCCTTCTAATCAAATTTTGGTTGTTTTTAGCTGCGGTTGTGGGGAAAAGGTGCAAGAAACAAGTAGAAAATAATCAAAATATGTCTAGGGAGAACGTTTTAAGTCGATTCTAACTTAATACACATGATTTAAAGTAGTCATATATATGTGCCAACCTACTTAAAATTTTAAGTTAGATTCTAGGTTAGAATCTGACTTAAAAAATTAAAGTAATTTCTTTTAAATTTACTTAAAAATCCTTGTTTGATTTAGTGGTTTATAATTAAATGGTTTTCTGATTAGACTTTTTACCATGTAATTGCTCTATCTTATCAAGATGGCTGATTTTAGGATAATTATGTGAGAAATGTTAGGATATATTTTTTATATTGTGTTATGTGATAAAATTAAATTATATAAAAAATTAAATTTTTTTTTTTTTATTTTTTAAAATAATTTTATTTTCTGTCAAGTTATAAATAAGTATACAAATATGAATATAAATTTATGTATTATTAAATAATTGTTTAAATCTAGTAAAGCATGTTGGATGCAATTATCATTTTTTTTACTTCATCGCAAAGTCGTAATTAATGTAAGTTAAAATCATACTTAGTTTGAATAATAATTGAGAATGGTAGAGAAGGGGGGAATGCCACCTAATCACGTAAATGATTAGATCTTATGTTTATTAGCACTATAATTCAAAATTGTTATATTGTATTATGTAATACAATTATTTAAAACATAAATTATTTTTTTATTTCAAAATAATTGGTTTTAATATAAAAGTGAGCAAAAATTTAAGTAATTAGCATTTTTTATGAAATAAATTAATACGTTAAACGAAAAAATATCGTTTAAGATTATCCTTGTGTAAATGAATTTAAAAATACAAATAATGTCAAATCTTCAATAAATTTAATAACAAATAATTATCGAACGAACGTAAGAGATAATACAACTCAAACAATAACGAAACGTGAACAATATAATTAATTTATATTAAATTAATTATATATATTTTTCTAAAATAATTTTTATTTAATATGGTTTTTATTATAACATTTATTTAAATTAATATTTAATTCATTTATATATATTTTTTACATTTTTTAAAATGAAAAATATTATTTTTAATTTGAGATAAAAGAAAAAATTAAAACATATAATTTTATAATTACAAATTCAGATATACTAAGATTATTATCCAGTACGGTTTAAATCCACATTTCTAGTTGTACAAAATTTCTAGAAAATCGTACTATTTTTGTACTATACAATATGATATGATTTCACTACCAAATATATTACTGTATATAAATTATACAGTTAGATTATTTAATACGGTGTAACAAACATACTGTAAATGCCTATGTGGTCGTGTAATATAGCATGGTTCTTAATATTACTCTTAAAACATAAATTTATACTTGCTCTAATTATATTATGATATATGTCAAGATTATCTAAAAAAAGCAAATTATTTATCAAATTTTCAAAATAATTTTGAACCTTTGGTACAATATAAAAAATTTGGATATATAATTAAGTACCCGAGTGACATTAACATTTCTCTTGTATACTTGGGAATATGGTATTCAAATGAAGTTTATTTTTTAACAAATGTTCACATGAATTAACTAGATATAAAAAATAATAAAAAAAATAATAAAAAAAAAAGGCATTGAGCAAGGATTAAAAGCAAAAATTGTAAAAAAATTGAATCATTGGGTTAAGGAACTTAAAGGACTCCAAACACTATTGCATAACAGAGTCCAAAAGCTTAAGAAGTTGTTGCTTCTCGATGTCGATGAGAGACAAAACAAAGTTCACTTATGAGAACTGAGAAGCCACAACGTACAAGCACTATAAATTTGGATTTAGTTCTTTCAAAATTAGGGTATTGATTTTGAAAACCCAAACGTCATGACAGGGTAGGATTGATGTCATCATAAACCTAACAGCAAAAAGGGTAAAGGCTTCTTTCTTGTGTCTTATGCTAGTGGACTGGTGCTGCAGCTATCATCAAATGTTTGAATTAGCATGCTAACTCTAAAATAAATAAATAAAAATTGTTACAATAAAATTAAAAATAATATATAATCCCTCACAATCCGTTGATGTATAAACAAATAATAAAATGCAAAAAAGTTAAAAGATAAAATATACAAAAAGAAAAGGGGACCGAAGCAACCATGCGGGTGACCACAAAGGGGTCCAAAAAAATAAACAATTTTCTTCTTCTTTTTTTCTTCTCTTTCAAACTAAAAATTCCTTATACATGCCCTAGCTTTTTTACTTTTTAATTATCATACATGCCTTTGTTGAAAATTGAAGAACCTACGGTCTACACGACTACATTCTAATGTACAAAAGGAACTTCGAGTATGTACACTGAAGCAAATAAATAGTAATATTTACAGCAGGTGGAAGCAAAAGATTGCCTGTTTAATATGATCGTCCAAATTTGGTAAAAAGAACATTGCCGCATTGAGTAATGTTAAGGACACATGAAGTTACATTATCTTTGTACTCAAATTAATTATATGATGACATGAAGTAAAATTATCTATAAATAATGAATTACTTCTCTATTTTTTAAAACAATTCTATAATATTTCACGATATAAATGATTTAGGTAAAAAAAAAAAGGTACAAATTTATATTATCATAGTATATTTTTTTATGAGGAACATTGTCGTAGAAAATAGGAATGAGAATCACGATTTGACACGGATTAAAATATAAGAATTTTTAAAATTATTATTTAACAAGGAGTTTAACATTGAAAGAATCTAAATGACTATAGTTAAATTTGAACTGTATTCGATATGAAATGATGAGTAAAAAAATTTTAATAGTAAAAAAGTAAAAAATATATGAGTTAAATATAAAATGTGCTATTTTTGTATTACAAGTTCTAAAAGTACTATTTTTGTTATTTTTTTTAAAAAATAATTATTATTATTACCAAAAATATCGTGGATCTTTTATATAAATATCTCATTTCATAAATAAATATAGGGTAATATACAGTACACATCTCAATTCAAGATATATTTTAAGTGATGTATTAGCATTATATTAGTTGTAATGTTGAAATTGATGAATGCTAAATATTTTTGGAACAACTTATTAAAAAGAAGCCACATATATTTATTCATAAGAAGCCATATATATTTATTCATTAGATTGATTTATTTTATAAATTGAGACAAAAATTATTTTTCATAATATTATAGAGAGAGAGAGAGAGAATTTTATTCATATTTTAATTTATTACAATTAATGGGTTTCATTCAAAAATTTCATTTTCCAACTTAATTCAGTTAGCTTTAAAAAAAAATCTTAATTAAGTTAGCTTACGTAATAATATATTCACATTTCAGCCTTCCACGACAACTTTGTATTAATGGACCATTTAATTTTTGAAAAATGGTACAATAATTCTTTAATTATGCTAGAATGTACCCTTCATTATTAATTTTAACTATTTTGATGGGAACTTTTAATCACCAAAATGTGAAAAATTAAGGAATTATTTTTTATTGCTGTTAAATATAATCATAATTATGCCAACACATAAATGAAAAATATTTATTGGATACATGTTATTAAAATTTATGTTATATTTAATGCTTATTATATATAAACTATATATTAGATCAATTATAATCTTATACATAAATGATGACACAAATTATTTTTTATTTGAATAATATTACCTATCAAAAAATTAATCCATCATTCCATTGAGATAATCTTAATGAGGAATAGTTCTTGCACTCGTACAATAGATTCACGAGCAAGTGGCATTATTTTCTTAAAAAATGTAAGAATTTTAAGCACAACATGCGTAGTTATTGTAGTAGCAAAATGTTAAATATTAATTATAACGTGATATGTGGTAAAAAAAAATTAAAATAAATAATTTTATATTTTTAAAGTTATTTTGACAAATGACAAACAATAATTATAAGTGTAAATTTATACATTTATAATAAGAACTGTAGTGTAAAGTTCTATCCTTATGTACTTGAAAATTGGATCTACCAAAGGATTAATTAGGAGCTAAAATGTGATTTTTTTTTAATAAATATTAATAAGAGAAATGATAGATATATATACATTTGCATTCAAACTTATTATTACCAGTCATATATCAAAAATAATATTTAAAAATAAATATATTTTCAAATTTTAAACTTATCTTAGCACGTATCATATTATAATTAATATAAATGTAAATGTATGTACAAATTTATATGTTCTTAAATTTTCTTTAGAATTAAATACGAGTATTTTTTTTAAAGATGACCTATAATGCTCAACAACATTTAATTTTCTTTCTACGGTAACTTTGAGAATATTTTCACAAAACAATTGTATGTAATCCTCATCTTCCTATTATTACATAAAATGTAGGGTTATATGCTGTCATGACCCCTTATTTATTAAAAATCTGATATGACTCCCTCCACTTGATTTTTTTACATATTATGACAAAAATGCCCTTAATAACCCCTCAGTTGGACGACTGTCCAACTCACCTCAACAGAGTTGGACATGTGTCCAACTGAAAACCAGAGGAGTATATTTTAGAGGACACATATGTCCACTCGCCGGAGCTCAGTTGGACGACTGTCCAACTGATGAAATTTTGACCGGCCGGCGACCCCACTCACCGGAGCCGAGTTGGACACATGTCCAACTAGACTGCCCAGAATAACCCCTCAGTTGGACGTATGTCCAACTCACCTCAACAGAGTTGGACATGTGTCCAACTGAAAACCAGAGGAGTATATTTTAGAGGACACATATGTCCACTCGCCGGAGCTCCCGGAGCTCATGTCCAACTTAAAATTAGAGAGCTTATTTCAACTGCGTCCAACTAAAAATAACTTATTTCAACGTACGTCCAACTAAAAATCAGCAAGCTTATTTCAACAAAGTTTTACTCTATTCTACTCTGTTTTACTCCATTTTTATTTTTTGATTTTCAGTAAAATTTTCAGTAGCAACCAAAATTGACAGAAATAGCTTTGATAATTAAAAAGAATAATTTAAATTATATTAAAATGTTAAAAAGATGAATCTTATAACCCAAAGTCTCTGTATACAAATTGAAAGCTGCCCTATTGCTCTTCCTCACGTGAAGCGACACGTACTCAGCTCCAAATACATGTTCCATGGCGGACTGAGCAGCGCTCATGAGTTTCGTGGCAATACCCAACTTGCGGTGGGTTCGAAGCACGGCGAGTGAAGTGATGTATCCGTGACACTCGTTAGTCTCCTCCTCCATCTTCGCCAGAACGTAACCAACAATTCGTCCATTGTAGTCCTCTGCTACGTATAGCAATTGAGGCCATGAGAGAATGTGGTAGAGGTAGTACTTCATCTGGTAGTTTTCTGGGAGGCAAAACAAGTTGCAGGCTTGCATGGCCAGTAGATCATCTATGGTGGCTTTGCGTATGCACACCATTGTCGTGAGTTTCCTCGATTGAGTTCTGTGTTTCTCGGGTTCCTAGGGTTTTTGATTTGGGGATTTGCTCGGAGAAAGGAAGGGTTGTTAGACGGAAAGAGAATCGATTACCCTTTCCGAATAGTTATATAGGGGTAAATTTGGAATATATAAATTAGTGTCCATTATAGATTAAAAACAATAAAAGGGGGTCATATGAGCCTATTTCCCTAAAATGTATGATTCACTTCTAACATGTGTAACACATACAATATAATGCGAAAGAGGAGTACATACTAGAAGTGTCATTCTTTTGCACAAATGGTTAATTAATTAGTTTATATTATATATCTTTTTATTGAAGAATTGTTTTTCATATAAATTTTTTTTTAGTTTTTATAGAAGAAAAAAATAATTTCATTCAATATAATGCAAAATTACAAACATATCCTCCAAATACACATGTTCAAGAATATCAAGGATAAAAGTTGCCCCAAAAACTAGCAAAGTTGTAGTGATCCGATAGAAATGGTGGGAAATTTCAAGCTTTTTTAAATTTGCTCCATGTATGATGTACCTCTCTACTTCAATGTTAACTACAACAGTTGATACACTAAAAATTCAAATTATCATAAAAACCATTACATTTGATGTGTATGAAAACATTCTTGAGCATTTTTGTTCAAGTCTTTGACTACTTTATCCATGCATAGCTCTTTCAAAGGATAATAGAATGACTTTTCGACAAAATTTTGTATTTAATGACTCGAAATCTTTAAAATTTGAACCTTACTGTTGCTGCAGATATGTAAAATAAAGAGGAACGAAGTTACCAATATACTAAAATGACACTGCTTGGATTGAGTCGCGGACTAGGTCACTCTCTTTAAGACGTTTCGCGGCTTTGCCCAGAATTGTACAAGTAAACACAGCCTCGTCATCCCTAAGATAGAATAGCCCTTAATCTTTTTATTTTTTTTTTGTCTCAGAATCTCATTGCACTGATGAAATATGGAATGCTACACCTGTAATTAATGTTGCTTGAAAACTAAAAAAATAATATTTGAATTTGGAAAATATTTTTGGGTTTTTATAAAGCTCGTAAGTTAGAGTGGAAAGGAGATAAATTGAGAGAGAGTTGAGAGCTGAGAGATGCGTTGAACTGTGAGCTCAAGGGCTCTATTTATAGCTGAGGATCGCAACTGATTGTCACAAAAAAGGGATTAGTGGATGAGAATATGCTGCAACGTTCACAAGGAAACGATCAACAATGTGCAACGTTCACAAGGAAACGGTCGAGAATGTGCAACGTTCACAAAGAAATGGTTCCGTAAAATTTGGTTTGAATGGAACGAAATGGTAAAAAAATAACAGTCATAATGTGGGTAAAAGATAAGAACAGAACTATTGGAAAAAATAATTTTAATAAATAAAACTTTTCCAAAAAAATAGTGTCATACACACGCATTCAACCTGGCCCAGCAGACGGCGGCGCGCGTGTGTAGACCCATAATTATCTAAGTCATCTCCCATTCCACAAAAGTGGGTACCCCTTGGAACCCAATCCCATTTGTAAATCATTTTCTATATAAACACTTCCTAAGAGATGTAAAAAAGCAATATGGAACTAACATTTAGGAGTGTAAACTTTTGCACTTTTTCCACATTTTTTTTATATTTAAATTCACAATAATTCCAACACTTACACTATATCTAAATCTAAATATGAGACACTATATCTAAATCTAAATATGAGAAGAAGATGTGCAGAAGATAAATATAACAAGGCCAAGTTAAAAAAAAAAAACAAACAAACTATCACAAGAATCATTACAAATTAATGCGTATGAGAACATTTTCAAGCATTTTTATTGCACTCGACTACATCTATGCTTAGCTCCTTCAAAGAATAATACACTGATTTTTCAACAAAACTTAGTCTTTAATGACTTCATATCTATAAATTCGAGTGACAACATAACCTTACACCATATTTAAATCTAAAATGAGAAGAAGATGTGCAAGGAAAAAAAAAACCCAAAAATCACGTTTAATTTAATTTAGATGGAGAAATTATCACCCTATGTTTAAATCTATATGAATTAAAATAATCACAAAATAATTATGATGGTTATTCGAAACAAAAGAATCAAAGATATATACAGGGTAAACATAACGTCATAATTAATTTAGTTGATGTAACAACTTAAATGTATTAATTTTTTTTAATTTTATAATTAACTACATTTTAGTAAAATTATTGTTTGATAAAATTGTCATTAATAAAAAAAATAATTATGACTAATAATTTTAATTGTTACATAGAAAGTTGCTATCTAAGAGAATCTTTATGTCCAATATAAGAAAAAAAAAAATAGTGATGAAGAAAAGAGGTGTTTAGAATTAATATTTTTAAAGAAAAAGAAAGGGAGAAAGAAGGAGTCCATTTATTAGGTCTAAGGTCTATCATTTTTACTTTCTAGGAAAAAAAAAAAGTCTACCATTTTACTGAAGAACATTACCATAAATGAGTATATCAATTCATTTATACTTTTTCTCCAGTATGGGTTATTTGTCTTTGAAAATGGTCATTACTTGAATGCTGAGAGTGGGTTTTTCTTGTCATTTTCTAGGCAATAAATTTTTATTAATTTGGGAATTGTCACAAGATTAATTCAATTTCATAGCGTTGTTGCTCGGATAGTGTACGTATAATGATGTGTTAGACACCATTATACTCAAAAGCTAGGATAATTCATTTATACTCTCAAACACATAGCATTACTACTACATCAAAGTAAAGGTTATGGTTCGAATCTCATGTAAGAAAATTTGTCTCATGCTAAAAAATGAGAAAATTTAAATGCTGGATTCAAATATTCTTTTTTCTTGAATTCATATAAAGACACACTTTTATGAAAAAAAATTATTTAATGTAAACTTATGTTGATAAAAAATGTCATTGAATGATAAGCTTATGTAAAAATAAAAATATTGATACAACCTTATTATTCTTTAATTACTTTAAAATTAGGTAAGCATATCAATTAATAAGAGATCATTTTTATAGAAAGGGAATGAAAAATAATTATAATATTGTTCATAGTGTGGTTAGGCGAAAAGATTTTAGTTTTGGGACAAATGTTGCAATAGTCTACTAATATTACAGTTAGAGCATTTATATTTAATAATTTTTTTTACAATTGAGTTCTTTAATTTTGAAAAAATGACACCATATATAAATTCAAAATGTCAAAATTTATATTTAAAAATATATATATTTTTAACTGCATTTGAAAAAAAAAAAATTTAACATAAATAATTATTAAATCAACTTTTTTAAATAGAAAAAATTAATAAAAACATAAACCTTGAGCATTTGAACATATGATGTCACTTTTTCATAGTTAAATAACTAAACTGTCACAAAAAAGAAAAAAAAAAACATTTGAACTAAGTTCTTCATTTAGAAAAGTAAGTGGACCAATTCGGTCATCCACCATTTATGTTTTTCTGATTTTAAGTTTGTGTTAAATAAGAGAAAAAGTTTTATATTAAAAAAATATAAAAGTAAAGTATGCATATAGTTGAGATAGATTATTCTTTCTAATATGTTAACTTTTTGAATTAGAAACATTGGCTCAATAAATAATATCAAAATTAGAGCTCAATTTGCATTGTGTGGGAGCATGACATGTAACCAAATTATTTTTAAAAAATGAAAAATTGATTTATTTTTCTTTACAATTTTGCCACATGTAACTATATAATTAATTTACGTGCAAAAATAAATACAAAATTATGTGTCATTGCATTATTCTAAACAATGGATTATGATCGTTTGTTTGTTTTTCTTTATTGTTTGTGCTTTTTTTTTTTATATATAAATTAATTTTAATCGTCTAATTTTATATCTAATATATGAGATTAATTTAAAGTTATTTATAAAAAATAATATTTACACTAAAATTAAAAATATATAATTTAGATAAGAAAAATAAACTTAGGTACATCAAGAATAATGGTGTTTAAAGGGTAAAGTAAAAGTTGCTTAGAGGGAGTTAATGATTTTTATTTTGCTTTATGTGACCAATGCATGCTGTTTACATAAATGTGTAAAATTAATTACTAATATGACTGCCGGTCAGGCGCTTAAAGTCAGGCTTATTTATATAAGAAATACAAATGTCGCATGTAATTGTATTGGTTTTTACATTCAAATTATTATATTGTGATATATTGTTTTGAAAAAAAAAAAAAAAAAGGGTAAAAGTGAATAATTTTATTTTATTAATATTTTTTTTTTAAAGGGACTCTAAAATTCTCTTCTTTTTATTAATAAAGAGAAAACATACTTATACATTCGGGAGAGATTCGAACTTGAATTTTTGGTGGAGGTGAGAGATTGAAAATCTTATTACTTTAACCACAAGAGATTCACAATATTAATAATTTAATGTACAAAAATAAGTATAAATTTATTATGATAATAACATTTCTCTATTTATTTATGTCTTAGTTTTTACCATTTTTATCATTTGTTTGTGGAAAGAAAAGAAAATGTAAAACTTGGCCACTTTTGAACCAAGCAAGCCAATGGCTAAAGGGAACTAGTGTCGTTGAGGTAAGATTAGGGAAACAGTGATTTTATGACTAGCTGGATAGAGCTTGGAATACCGTGCCCATTTCTCTCATGTGTAGTGTTTGAAACATCCATTATTGCTTCAGTGTTCTTTTTGGCCTTTTCAACTTCACGCAGGAACTACGCTTCTAAGCAAAGGGATGCCCACACGATTGGGAGGAATTATACATTGCTACTAGGATACTTTTCTTGCTATTAAATGTATTATTTATGTGTTATTTTAGGTTAATAAAATAATTGTTTACATTTTATAAAATTAAAAAAAAAAGGTAAGAAATTTAATTAATTAGGAGTACACGTATATATCATATATTTCATTAGCAACTAATAACATCTTCACTTTAACACTTTTTTTCTTTTAGTATTAAACTTTTGGAGAAACTACATTTATATTAAACAAATCCTTTTTAATCAAACAATAACTATGAGCGGAGATTTGAACAAATATATTCTTTGGCCATGTACCAAGCCTCTAATACTCTACTTGATAATTTTATGACTTATGAAGATAATATGTAATATTTTGTGAGGAAGCTAAATGCTTTTCTCTATTCATAAGAAAGTCAAAAACTTATATTTATGGTTTATATATATATATTAAACGATTTTTTTTAAAGCCAAAGGTCATCATGTCTCTTTGGCCTTTACTTAATGCCAAGGGGGAGGAATGTGAATGATATTTTTTGAAAATGTTGTTAAAAATAAAAAAGAGACTCACAAATTTAAAAAATATTTTTATTGAAAAAATTATTCATCAATCTTTTTCATATTTTTCACTTGCTATTGATTATCATTCTTAAATTCAAAATATACAATTACAAAATTATCTATAATTTATTATTTTATTTTCTTTATATTGATCTTATTATTTTTAAAAGTATATTTAAATAAACTAATATTTTAACATTCTATTTTCTCTCCATGTTCATTTCATTATGGTTTATTTAACTGTTATTAAAATTAGTAAACACCCATATAGTCATGTTATGTGTCTTCACCTGATATTTAAATAAACTAATATTTTAACGTTGTCTTTTTTCTTCAAATTAATTCATGTTCATTTTGTTCGAATCTTATTAGAATTTGTAAACACACTTTTACAATCATGTTATGTGTTTTGACCCGACATTTGATTTGCATATTTATTTTAATTTTTACTTTTTCATTTCATGAATATAATAAAATCATGACACATAACATTGTAGCAATATTTTATAGAGATTAAATATCTCTATAAAAAAAAACAAAAGAAAATATAATATATGAAAAAAATATATTTTTTTCTAATAATTTTTGAAATGACATTTTTTTCTTCAAATAAATAATTAGTTAATTTTTTATTTTTTTTAATATAGTATACAATTTAATTCATAAAAATTAATAATTAAATAATAGTATTATATGCACGGAGTTATGTTATATATTAAGTAATATATTAATTATTAGTTGAATATAAAATAAAAGGATAATTGTAAAATTTTTAATTAATAAAAAATTAGTTAAATTATAATATTTATTAAATTATAATAAAAAAAATTAATAATTATTTAGGAGACAAAGATACACCTAATTACTGAAACCAAGAAATGAAGTTACTAGCTAGTCATACAGCCACACACACAGAGAGAGAGAGAGAGAGATGGAGTGTGTTCCAAGACACAATGATTACATGGTCTTGGGGAAGCAGAAAGGCTGGCGTGGAAATAGCCTAGAACGTGGGGGCTTGACCGAGGTAGGAGAAAGAAAGAAAGAAAGAACAAAAGTTAAGGCCTAAAAGATGATCAATTTTTTATACCATAAATTAAAATAAATAATAATAAGGGGGGAAAAAAATTGTGTTTGCTAAGCTAAGGCTTTTATCATGATGATACCATCAGCCTTTTTGGTCTTTGGTCGGTAGACAATCTGTGTGTTGTGTGTTCACTCTGTTTGTGCTTGTGTTTCCCCTTACTTACAACCTGTAATTATATTATATGCTTTTTGAACAAATCACAAACCAAGTTACCAACTTAAAAATTTTACCAATAAAAATTATTTCTAAATACTTACGTTTTGAAAAAAACTAAATACAAATTTTTAAATGTGCTTACTTTGTAGTTGTTACACAGAAGCAATGTATTCCAATTTTCATGTAAGCTATATATTTATCAAATATTATTTTTCAAGTATACAAATCAATTACTCGGTTTAAGTCATATTGAAGTTTCAATATATTTACTGTGAAACGATATTTTTTTAAGTGATTAGGAAATAAATAATTTTTTCTTAAAATGTTAAGTTTTTAGTAACTTTATTAAAGGATCAATGAGGAAAAGAAAATAGAGTTTAATTACATGCCATACATATATTTTTTATATATAGAATTTCATTTTTAACTTTATAGAAAAAAATATATATATGTTTATTTTTCTTATAATGTAAATAAACATATATTTTTAATGTTGAAATAAAATAAATATATATATTTTTTAATAAAGAATTAAAAATAAAATTAGTTAAATAATTAGATTATATATATACAGAGGGAAAAAGTATATCCAATTATCACATAAAATTTTTATAATAACATTACACATGCACACATTTTTATTAAATGTGCTTTGAACTTGCATTTTAGTGTGAACTTGAAATAAATATCATTAAATTACAAAGCATCAAATTGCAATTATTCTATCAATTTTAAATAACATTTTATGATACCAATATATATAACAAATATATTTAAAAATGGTTGAAAAGTGGACAAAATGTCTATAAAAAAAAAAAAAAAAGACTTTGTAGTTGTTAATGTCTATAAAAATTAATTCTAAATACTTACGTTTTGAAAAAGTGGACAAAATGTCTATAAAAAAAAATAGACTTTTGTCCATAAACATGCAAACTATTAGTGAAAGAGACAACTTGACAATAAAAATAGGATGGTAAAATTTTGAAATAACTGTAATATTTATATACTTATAATTAGTGTTAGAATTTGACATAATTTTCTACATATTAAAATAAGTTATGCTGTTGAACTAGAGGCGGATCTTAGTGAAAATTAGGGAGCTTCAATTTCGGCTAATTACGTGTATATTTTTAGCATTAAATAAATATTTTATTTATAGTAATATATTGTGTCTAATTTTTATGTACATATTTTAGTATATATTAACAATATTGAACAAATAATTGAATAAAAATGACATGAATTGTAAATAAAATGGTTAAATATATACTTTTTTTTTTATGTATTTGGTAACTATTAGTAAAAATCAAATTAGAGTAATATATTACAAAAAATTCTTCTTAAATATAAGAATCCAAATAATGTTTAAATATTTTTAAACTCAACATTATAAAAATAAAATTAAAAAAATAAGTATATGATAAGTTTCATATTAAAATTTTTTAAGTTTAAGTTTATTATATTTTATTTCAATCCAAATTTTAACTTTATCTAATATTTTATTATTTGACATTTTATTTTAATAATCTTTTAGAATTTATTTGAAATTTTTTTATATAAAAATTTATTATTTTTATTATTATTAGTCATTCTTATATTGTTTATAAACATATATTCTTAAATATAGTCTTAAGCTTAAAATTATAAATCATATTTTACTTTTTACATTTTCATATGTTTATTTTAGTTTTAATATCTATAAATCTTAATACATTTGATTGAGCTTTTTATTTGCTTAGATTTTTTATTTAATAAATTTATTTTATTCATAAATAATACTAATATTTATTAACTTGTTATATTTTTATTTAATTTTCGTTATAAGTTAATTATAATGTGTTAACTCTATGTCTCTATTATAATATGACATAAAAAATTAATGTTGAATTGAATATAATTTATTATAGCTCCTACTAATTTTTTATTTTGTATAAAAAAAATAACCTCCCTTAATTTTTTTTATGGCTCCGCCTCTGCGTTGAACCATTTGAATTATAAAAAACCCCAATATTTACTTTTAATTTCTATGTACAAAACATAAATTTGTACTTATGTCGACATTCAAATCACTTATATAATGTCACATTGTAGAATTATTTAAAAAAATGAAACATTTCTTTAGTTTTCAAAATAATTCTTTAAAATTGATGTCACAATATGAATAATTTTGGTACAAAAATATATGTAAATTTATGTATCATTTACATTTATTTTTATGTATATATTTTAGATTGATGAATGCTAAGAAGACATTTGCACCTACATTAGTTATGAAGTAACATGTAACAAAATAACAAGTTAATCATTTTTCAAAGAAATTCTTTGAGTCTGTTATTAGTATTTTTCTTTTTATGTATATATTTTAGATCGACGAATGCAAAAGAGATATTTATACCTATATTAGTTATGACGTAACATGTAACAAAATAGCAAGTTAACCATTTAAAAAAAAAATTCTTTTAGTTTATTATTATCATTTTTTTATGTACATATTTTAAATCGCTGAATGCTAAAGAGATATTTGTATCTATATTAGTTTTGAGTAACAAGTAACAAAATAACAAGTTAACCATTTTTCAAAAAAATTATTTCCACCTCATACCATAATTTTTGTAAGTGTAAATATGTGTATTTAGCATTACTATATATTATGTATAACTTTTTTTTTTTTTTTTTAACATTAAATAAGTCATAAAAAACAAAATATAAAATTCTCCGGCCGTGAAATACATTATTCTACAATGCCGTAAGAAGAAAGGAAGAAAACTAAGAGCACTAGTACTACTACTCAAACAGACTATATATATTTAGAGTAGTGGTGGAAAGTTTTACAATACCATCAAAGGAAAAAAACAAACCAAGCCAAAGATACCCAATAAATTAGCACCAAGCAAAAAGGAAAGCTAATAGCAGCAGCTTAGTTCAAAACTAAGGATAAAATCATAAAAAGTGGGTTATCAGCTTCTCCTTCCCCACAAAGTCTTTTGGCTGAAAAAAAAAAAAAAAACTTACCCAAGTGAAAGGGATCTTACATAAGACAGATTTTCAGAAGGCTGGTTCTTGAAAAAAAGGAGAAACTACTTCCATAATTTCTACATGCCAAGAACTTAACTTCTCAATCCATTAACAAAGGTTTGTATTTTGTCTTTTAACTCCTATACATATTTAATTTCAATTCTTGAAATTTTCATTAGAAGTATTTATAATTATATAGTTATATAGAGTTAGGTATATATAAAAATTTATATATAGTGAAAAAGAGATGATGATGAAAAAGGATGATCAAGCTCCAGAGTGTTCACAGAATATTATCCAAAACATACAACAAGAGATGTTTCTTCATCAGCATCAACAGATGCAACAACAACTACAACAAAACGCTGACGTTTATGGAGCTGATCAAGTTAGAGGATTCAATAATAGTTTTCCATCGTCATCAGAAGTTTTGCAGCAGCCATGGTCTTTACCTCCGGTTCACTCATTAAACCCGGCTTATTTCACTTCCAATCCGGTTCGAGATGACCCATTTCTTATTCATCAATCACCATCCTCATCATATGCTAGTTTGTTCAATAGAGGTGTCAGAGCTCCTTCTTTGCATTTTTCATATGACGGTCCATCTTCTGACCACCTCAGAATTATATCGGATGCTCTTGGACCGGTTGGTCATCAACCCGGTTCAGCAGTACCCTTTGGACTTCAAGCTGAGTTGGGTAAAATGACTGCTCAAGAAATCATGGATGCTAAAGCACTTGCAGCTTCTAAGAGTCATAGTGAAGCTGAGAGAAGAAGAAGAGAACGAATCAATAACCATCTAGCTAAATTGCGTAGCTTATTGCCTAGCACTACTAAGGTACAATAATTTAATCAAAACATGAAATTATAACAATTTTTAAAAAAAGGAAAAAACTCAGTATATGTAAGCTAGATCAGCACGCGTACAACATGTTATATTTTATATGGTATTATCGTATATTCTTTTTTGTACTTTTTTTACATTGATAATGAATTTTTGATTTATTTTTCAACCAAGAGGATCTTTGTGGATCTTTCTAAGATTTATGTTTTGAGTTGTTGGTCTAATAATATTCTTTCAAATCCTACCATTAGATATGGGAGGCGCAATTTATAGCGTTTTTCTTCAAGTATATACATCTTTATTTTTCATTTTTTATGGTTTTTTTTTTTTTTTTTACTTGGTCGTTTTGGTAGTTCCGAGGAAAATAGAAAGAGAATAAGCGCTAATGTCGCTAGGTTGATAAGATAAAGAGAAACATCGCCGCAGTTGAAAAAGCTTCTAATAGAAATTTCTTGCCGGTTATCTCCCAAACCAGACAAACTAAGCATTCTTGTCAGTCATAAAACTACACAAATTCGAATAAAACCCATTTCTCATCACATTGTAAAAACACAATCTTCAATAATTTTCTTGTATTATTTTCATTTTCTTGATCTGGGTTTGATTCATTTTCTTCTCATTTTCTTGTTTGTGTAATATCGGTTTTGTCTTGAAACTACACAAGCTATTTAGAACACTAACTCGAACAAACCCATTTCTCTTCACATTGTAAAAATCTAATCTTGCATTATTTTCATTTTTTTGATCTTGGTTTGACTCATTTTCTTCTCATTTCACAGTTTGTATTATAGTTGTCTAGTAATAAAACTACACAACCTATTTAGAACACTAACTCGAACAAACCCATTTCTCTTCACAATGTAAATATCCTATCTTGATATGTACAGACATATCCCATTTCTTACATTATCTTCATTTTAATGATCTGGGTTTGATTTCTTTTCTTGTATTTTTCTTGTTTGTGTTATGTACAGACAGACAAGGCTTCTTTATTAGCGGAAGTAATCCAACATGTTAAAGAACTAAAACGCCAGACTTCTTTGATTGCTGAAACGAGTCCAGTCCCAACGGAAACTGATGAACTCATTGTTGATGATGCGTCAGATGAAGAAGGAAGGTTTGTGATTAAAGCTTCACTTTGTTGTGAAGATAGGTCTGATCTTTTGCCTGATCTGATCAAAACACTAAAAGCTTTGCGGTTAAGAACACTTAAAGCTGAGATTACAACACTTGGTGGAAGAGTAAGAAATGTGTTGTTTATTACAGCTGAAGAAGATTCACGAAATATTAACAATGGAGATAACCATACACAACCACAACCTCAAGTACAATATTGTATCAGTTCGATTCATGAAGCACTTAAGGCAGTTATGGAGAAAAGTACTGGTTCTGGTGATCATGACACTTCTGCTTCAGGGAATGCTAAGAGACAAAGGACCAATAACATCAATATTCTTGGAGCTTAGCCTATTCTCTCTCTAATGACTCCAACTCTCTTGTATCACTTTTTGTGTGTCATTGCATGTGCTATATTTGACGAATGTGTGAACAAAAGTCGCAAAAATGTGTAGTACTTTTGTTATCATTGTTTGTCAATTACTAGTAAAACATACAGTGATATATCAAAAGCGATAAGAGTAAAATTGCAATTTTATCTTATATATTTTATTTTTTTCCTTGTGTTTTTTTTTTCCTTTTCATTTTAGGCTTGCGTGTGAAATGTTATGTATTTCCAGCAATGAACAAATAGGTAATGATGGATTGTGGTTTTGTGTGTACTTGAATTTCTCCAAAGTTATAGGTACTGAAATTAAGTGATCAGATAGCTAGAGATAGAGAGAAAATTGTTGTTTTGTTATGAGGAAGGAGAGAAAAAAAAAACAGGAAAGGGATCTTTTAAGTGGGAAGAGAAGGCATATTGGGGAAGACCAAACATAGAAAAATTGGATGATTCTGAGATTTTTCAAGTACTCTTAGTTTTGCAGTTTTTTTGAGTGGTAAATTTTAAGGATTTGTTTGTTTTATAGTGAGGCTATCGCTATCTTTAATTATTCAGAGCAGTACAAATGGTGGTGGAATAATAGACATCCAAATATATATATATATATATATATATAACAATGGTGTGACGATAGAGAGTTTTTCTCATGATCATGTTTTTGCTTCTTATATAAGTTTGTCCCCACTACAGAGAACTAGTTATAGATAGCTAGTTTGGTTGTCCACCATCATATCGTTCTCTTGAATGTTGTTTTCCTTTATTTAATGGATGTACTAAATGTAATATTTTGTGGGAAAAAAAAAGTTTAAATATCATAAAATTGTATCAAATAAAAAAATAATAAATTAATTATATATATATATACACATGCACATTCTTTTGTGAAAAAAAGTGCGACTAATATATATATATATATATATATATATTTAGTATTATTATTTCTAAAAAAAAAATCTAGTATTATTTTCTTTTATTCAAGAATTAAAATATAAATATTTACGAATTTATGGAAAAATCAATTTTGTAAAAATAGTGAAGAAATATTGTATATATTATCAATGTTATGAAATTTTTTATAAATTTTAATTATAATAATTTAAAAATATTTTGAACTTTTGATGAGATATTTTGATATATCACTCTTTTAAAAGTGAAAATATCAATGAATATTTTAACTTATGCTTAGGGTTATCAGCGAGGTGAGGTAGGGTAAGAATCCCTTTCTCGTTTTCGGTCCCCTATTTTGAATTGATCCTTAAAATTAAGTAGGGATAATGGGATCCTTAAAATTAAGTAGGGATAATGGGATCCTTAATGGGAATATGGATTTTCAAATGGGGAACGTAAATCTAAGTAATATTAAAATTATTATTTTTTAAATTTTTTAATAATTTTTTATTTTTATTATAAAAGAAGTATTATAAAAAAATATTCAATAATAAATATTTTATTATGAGAAGGAAAATAAAATTTTGACCCAATAAATAATATTATATGATAAAACGAAAAATAAAAATATGTAACAATAAGTATATAATCTTTTTATACTAAATACATTAATAAAATTTTGTTACAAATTAGTTTGAAGTTATAAGAATAAATTATAAAATACTTATCTATTTTTATATTTTTTGACTTAAAATAGATAGATTAAATAATTTTTCTAAAATAATTATTGATACTTTAGAAGAATAAAATATAATTTTAAAAATAAAATATATAATATATAATTCATTAATTAAATTTAATTTAAATTTTATGTAACTAAATTTATAAAAAAAATATAAATAAATTTATATATTCATTAAATGAGATAGTTAGTTTTGAAAAATGAGACAAAAAATGCAATATCCGTCCTTGCTCCACCTCGCATTATATAATAGGAATCTTCTTTTCTTATTCTCTCTTTTGTTGTTACTATCGTTATCTCAAATCAGATAATTTTTAATGAAATTTGTCATAAAATTGACAACCTTTCATGCTTTTATCTCTCTCTATTCACATTTTTCTATTTTTTCTATCATTTAAACTTTAATTATTAAAGGGTTAAATTTAATCGTTCATTAATATAATTATTTTACATTGAATAAATTTCTTTTTAATCAAAGTTACTCTTAAATAATTTAACTAAATGAGAATCAGGATGGAACATGAAAAGTCATCACCACTAATAATACAAATTACGAATAATAACCAAGTTTCTGAGAATTAAATGCACAATTATAGAGGATTACTTTTATCATTATATTAGTAAGTTAACGGTACATGTTTAAAATTCTTGATTATATATACGAAATGCATGTTAAAAAATAATATTTATAACACTTTTAAAATCTTTAACTACATAAATAAAACTACTTAAAACTTAAAACTACATAAATAACTCTCATTATATACAACTTATATATTTTTATTGCCAATAATATACTTATTTAAAAATTTTGAATGTCGCTTAAATTAAAATTTAATTAATTAAAATCATTTAATGTTAAACTTTAATTGATTGAACTCATTGAATGATATATATGTGTTTGTACAAATCACATGGCTTTATACAAAAACGATTAAGAGATAATATATAAGATAAGAATTTTTATTTATATCAAGTTGTTTATTCTACAATATATAGTAGCTATTTATTAATTAAGACGATTATGTCCAATTTTTTCTTAATTTGTCATTATGTACTGCATAGTTAAGTTGTTTTACAGGAAGTTGAATAGACTTTTTCTAATAAGTTAGGTTATATAATTTGCAAATAAACTTTTTCTAATAAGTTAGGGCATATAATTTACGATAAGATTACTATACATGCATGTGTTCTCAAACGCATCATCTTTCATATATAACACTCCCACAACCACAAAAGAAAGTTGCACCTGGCATGCTCGACAGTGTTTATTGTGACTGGGACAAATGTTTATTAATTGCGAGTCTGTGACTGGTTTATGTCAACGATATTTTTTTTTAATTCTTTTGTAAAAAACATTATTCATATGTTTATAATTTTATTTTATTTTTTACTTTGTGACTTTAGGAATTCAAAAATAAAAAATCATTCATAAATAATTTAGTGCGTTATTTGTTTTTTAGTTTTCAAAAAAATGTATAGAAAATTATTTGATAGTTAATTATAAATATATTATTTAAATCTTTTTGTATTTGTATTTAATGTTGAAAATATTGTTGTACCTGATAATCTTTTTAAACAATATTTGATGAAAACGAAAATATTTAAAATAAAATTTAATTTAAAAATATTTATTTTAAATATTATTTGGTCAATGCATTTTTTTTTATACATAATTTTCAATAAAATTAACAAAAAAGGTTATCAAATATTCCTTTCATCATTAAAAAATTTAATAATATTTTCTTTTCCTTTTTGAAAGCAAATGTTATTTTATTAGTAATAAGAACCATTATATAGTTTTAAATTCAAGCTAATCACTTGAATTAAAAAATATGGACAAAAAAAAAATGAATAAAATTTTGTTGAATGAAACTTTGACCATGAAGTCAAAAGATGTACTACTTGATTTGAAGATCTGGCACAATGTTGCAACTTAAAGACTTGGCAATAATCCATATATCTTTTTACATCTTGAGTAATACTTTTATCTGTGATATAGTTGATTGTGAACTATGAATTATTTGCACAGCTGTTAAACATTCACTTTCAAGCACAAGATTTAAGTACCCCTTCTCAATTGCCAATTTTGCACCTTCCTTTAAGGTCAAAAGTTTAGCAACCTCAACACTTAAAACCTTCTTCAATTTCATTGTTTTAGTAGCACAAAACTCTTCATTCATAGATCTAGCCACCACACCCAACTCGGATATACACGATTTTGCATCCCAACTTGCAGTAACCCAAAGGTAGGGGTTGCCATATAAAAGAGTTAACGCGAAAAGAATTGGAAATATTATAAACAAATAAATTTCTCATAGAACTAGCCGTAGAAATTAAATTACCTTGTGGATTGTCAAATCCTTTTGCGCATGCACAAAACTATTACGACATTTTCATATGGACTATAACAAGCACAAAAATTCCGTTAGTTCAAATTTATTGAACCTTCAAATTTTTTGTAAAAATCACATTTAATTAATATTTAATTACTAGGATGGTTTAAATTATTATATTAGGTTAACTACATTTTATATTCATAATTTAAACCATCGTAGTTAACCCAATATAATAATTTAAACCATCATAGTAATTAAATATTAATTAAATATGATATTTATAAATAAAGGTATTATTTATGTCACAAAACAAATCAAGTAGATGATATTTTGGAATTGAGTAATATATATATTGGTCTTAGCTTTTTCTTGAAGAAAAAGTATACTTGGAGGATAAGTTTTGGAATTTACTTTCTCTCCAAGCAAATCTTGCCTATATATATTGCTACTCACAGTATCATTTGTGCAACACAACAAGCCACCACACCAACTTAGAAGAGTGCCACTATATTTGTGTGAGAGGAAAACAAAAAGATTTATCCTTTTGAATTAGTAAAGCCACTATTTGGTTGAAGTCAATTTGGGTTCTTTGAAGCAATCAGTTTCTTGGTTGGAGAACCATCACGGTACAACACTTGTGCTTTTGTCATCGTACAAGGTTAGAAATACTGTGTAATTTAGATTTCATTTATAAGTGGTTATTTACTTGGATATTGGTGTCTGTACTCTCCTTTTGGATTTGATAGTGGATTTGCCTCGGTGTGCCGTTGTCAGTGGAGTAGACTTTTCACATTGAAAGATTGAACTACTTAAATCATTGTGCCATTTATTTTTCTTATTGCTTACTATTTTGCCGTTATTCAAAATTAAATTATTTGTGCAACTAAATTAGACCCAAAACTTCGCTTCTGTTAGCACCAATTTATAACAAATTGGTATCAGAGCTTTGGGTTATTTATTGGAACTAATCAAGTTTGCTCTTTTGTATTTTGAGCTTTTGATTATTTGATTGGTTTCATATTTTTTGGGTTGTGCTTCTGTTAATTTAATTTTGAATTTTTTGTCATGGCGGCAAAATACGAAATTGAGAAATTCAATGGTAGAAATAATTTTAGTCTTTGGCAAATGAAGATGCGAGCCATATTGGTTAAAGAAGGGCTCGTTAAGACACTTGAAGGCAAGGATAAATTATCAGAAAAATTGACTGAAAAAGAAAAAGATGCATTGATGGAAAATGCTCTCAGTTCAATTCAATTGTCCTTGTCTGATGAGGTATTACGCGAAGTTGGTGATGAAGGATCTCCTGCCGGGTTATGGCTTAAATTGGAGAGCGCTTATATGACCAAGTCTTTGACTAGTCGGTTATATTTGAAGCAGCGCTTGTACACTTTCAGAATGTCAGAAGGTATGTCTTTGCACGATCACCTTGATGAATTTAACTAAAATTATTCGTGATCTGAAAAATGTTGGTGTTAAGATAGATGATGAGGATCAAGCCTTAGTTTTGTTATGTTCTTTACCTCATTCGTTTGAACATTTTGTTGATACCATGCTATATGGAAGAGACACTATTTCTTTGGAAGATGTCAAAGCGGCTTTGAATTCTAGAGAGTTGAAGAAAAAGGTGTCTACAGGTAATAACGATAGTAGCAGTGGTTTGTTTGTTAGAGGTAGAACGCAAGAAAAAGGCTCGAACAAAAATAGAGGCAAGTCTAGATCGAAATCTAGAAAGAGAACAGATAAATGCAATTATTGCCGTCAGGAAGGGCACTGGAAAGTTAACTGTCCGAAACTCAAAGGTAAAGGGAAATCTACTACAACATCTTCTGGTACTAATGATGTTGCTGGTATTGCAGATAGTTCTGGTACCGATGGTGATAATATTCTGTCAGTATCTATTAGTTCTCCTAGAGATGTTTGGATTCTTGATTCAGGTTGTACTTACCATATGTGCCCCAATAGGGATTGGTTTGTTTCTTATCAATCCATTGATGGGGGTGTTGTCTTGATGGGAAATAATGTGTCCTGTAAGGTTGTTGGTATTGGTATTATCCGGATAAAGATGCATGACGATATTGTCAGAACTTTGAAAGATGTTCCAGATTTGAAAAAGAACCTAATATCTTTGGGTACTCTTGACTCACAAGGCTATAGGTATATAGCTGAAGGTGGAGTTTTGAAAGTTATTAAGGGTGCTCTGGTGGTTATTAAAGGGCAATTGTCTCGTGGTCTCTATGTGCTTCAGGGTAGCACTGTCATTGGCAGTGTTTTAGTTTCATCCTCATTAGATCAAGATTCAGATACGACTCGCTTGTGGCATATGCGGTTGGGGAATATGAGTAAGGCAGGAATGTCTATTTTGAGCAAGCGGGGTTTACTTGGTGGTCAGAAAACTGGGAAGCTTGATTTCTGTGAGCATTGTGTCTATAGAAAGCATTGCAGAGTTAAGTTCAGTACAGCCATCCATAAAACGAAAGGTACCATTGATTATATTCATTCAGATCTTTGGGGTCCTTCTCGTGTTGCGTCTAAGGGTGGTACCCGGTATATGTTGACTTTTATTGATAACTTTTCTTGTCATGTTTGGGTATATTTTCTGAAAAATAAGAATGATGTGTTTTCGAGATTTGTCAAGTTTAAGGCTTGTATTGAAAATCAAACTAATAAGAAGATCAAGCATTTGAGAACCGACAATGGCTTGGAGTTTTGTGAGAGTCAGTTTAATGAGTTCTGCGAAAGAAATGGCATAGTGAGACACCGCACTGTGCATAATACACCACAACAGAATGGAGTTGCAGAACGTATGAATAGGACTCTTTTGGAAAGAGCTCGTTGTATGCTCTTTCAAGCTGGTTTGGATAAATCCTTTTGGGCTGAAGCTTGTAACCATGCCTGCTATTTGGTGAATCGGTCTCCATCAACTGCAATTGAGTTGAAGACTCCGTTTGAGGTATTTTCTGGTACTGCTGATGCACAAAAACTTGTTAACCAAATTTTGTAATTTATAAAAGCTCGCAAGTGCACGAGTCACTTGTAGTAAGCGACAAGTATACTCCCAAGATCGTCTCTCAAAGGAATTGCGGTGGTTTTCGAAAGAGTTAATTGCAATCTAAAACGTGACAATAAAATAAATCCTAAACACCCTATCAAAGGTTTGGTTCTGAAAATGGTCTCTAAAATAATAAAAATACTAAAACAATAAAAATAAATGCGTGAAAGTTTTGTTGAAACGATGAGATGAATGAGTGTGGGAAATTAGTTAGTGAACTAAGTATGGATAAATTGGTTTATGTGGTCTCCTCAATCAAGCATATAAAGTGAATTTATTGATTCCTTTTACTAATCCTAGAAAATCCCAAATCAATGGTGGTTCTCCCTTAATTAATTAATTAGCTTCTTTGATCCAGATCGTTAATTAGTTAATTAGCATTACTTTTAGAAAAGGTAGTTTAATCACCTAAATTAAGACAAGTCAATGCACTTAATTTAAGTTCATGCTCAATAATGCCCAATTGGACTTAGATGGCGTTTCTAAAGTTCAATCCTAAAATAGTCTCAAATATTCATAAACTAAATTGGCCAAAAATAATTGATGAATATAGATGTGAAGAGCAATGAACATGAAACAAATCACTCAAATAAAAATCAAACCACATAAACATTATCCATTCAAAGTCACATCCCTAAAATCCCACACAAAAGGGTTTAGCTACACATGATCAGATTCAAATCCAGATTCTTCATTATAAATAACATCAAAAGAGTTCTAATGAGATAAAGAAAGATTACAAACAAGAATCTACCCACTTTCACTCTTGCAACAAGATCCTTGATGTTGGATGATCCCCTATTTCAAGTCTCTTAATGAAGCTCCAATGGAATAGCTTTGATAAAGTAACTTCTCTCTCAAAATTGTATGAAAAATCTGAATTCGCACTGTTCACGAGTTGGAGGAGGCTGATAAATGGTTTGGAGGCTGGAGAAGTGTTGTATGCTTGCTAGGTTGCTTTTGGTCTCTTTTATATGTAAGGGTTTCCATAAAAGAATTCGTGCGTGTGTGGCTGAGGAGGTTGTGATCTGCGCGCGCGCGCCGCGGCGCACATTTTTCATGCCGCGGCGCACAATGTTTTTACAATTTATGAGCCGAAACAGAAACTTCCTCGCCGCGGCGCACATTTTCCATGCCGCGGCGCGCGACGTTTTCATGATTTCCAATTGCAACCCGAGAGCCTCTCGCCGCGGCACACAATTCCTTCGCCACGGCGCGCCTTGCATGTAACAGTGTACATGGTATGTACATACGTTGTACATACTCAGTTGGTTATCGATGCAAGGCTTACAGAATGAATGGCACCTAATGTAAGGCTTACATATTTAGACATTTCTACTTCATTTTTGCTCTCTTTTCTACATTTCTTTCCAAACCCACTTTGACCTGCAAAACAATATTATACCCTCCAAAACAAGATTATAACGAGATTAATTGCAAAATAAACACTCAAAAACATAACAAATAGTAGATCAAAATAGTGTTCATCAAATACCCCCAAACCTACATTTTGCTAGTCCTCAAGCAAAACTAAAATTGAAGTTAACAAAACTTGTCATGCTTTAGTTTCTTTCCAATTCATAGCAAAATATTTATGCACCAAGTTATCCGACAATCTAACTCATCAAGGTTCACCGTTTAGATCAATTTCGCTTCACGAATCTAAATCCCAATACTAAAAGCGTATCAACATTGACTCCCCCAAACCTAGTGTTAAGATTATGAATTCGTTTCAACTCTAATCCTCACAATAATTACTCTCTAAATCACACCGATCCTATGGGTTCAAGCACTCAACAATGTATATGCGAATAGAAATTATGTAAAGAAACGAGCTAATAGGTTCGCATATGATTAAACAAGAAAGGCTCAAAAGTGCATAACATTGATCTCATGAAAGGAATCAAATGATAGGATTTATGAAGGAATCACATTACTAATCTCATGCTTCAATTAGAATCTCAAGCAAAAACTTCAAGTGTGCCATAGAATGAAAATGTTTTGACTTTAAGGGAACTTATTTCCTATTTCTCTCTCCCTTTTTTTTTTTTTTGTATTAACCATTCATACATGAAGAACTTAGGGTCATAATAAACTTATTATCTTTTCTTCTTTTTTTTTTTTTTAAGACCCACATACATATGTAATTTGTGAATGGCTACTTCTTAGCTCTTTTTGTGTTTGATATAGGAATTCCCTTTTCTTTTTTTTTTAAAGTCAAGCACGAATGAAATAGGCAAACACTTCAAACTTTACTTAAGTCATTTAATCTAAGCAATTCAATTAAGCACATGATCCCTCATTAAATGTTTAAAATCCTAACATTCAATGCAAAAAACCTATAGAGATCATCTAACAATTTGAAATGATATGAAAGGTGTTTAAAAGAGTAGAAGAATATTTATCTCTCCGAATAAAACGTTAAGGGCTCAACAATATTCTCACAAGGTAGTCTCCACTATTCAATTCCTATACACAAGATTTGGGTTCATCTCAGTTTCAACATCAAAAGCATGAAACACAGACTGCAAATTAAAATCGATCCTTACAACAAACCTCAAACATTTTAAAAATCAGATAAACAATGCATAAAGACAAGTTATTCATCAAAAATTGACCAAAGCATGAAAGTATTGTTATCAATCAAAAATGCAAAATGCACCCCCAAACCTAAACTAAACATTGTCCTCAAGGTTTTCAACGACACACATGTTCAGAAAAGATTGTAGAGAGGGCAAACAAAAACAAAACTAAACTGAAGTAAATTAAAAGAAACAATAGAGAATACCTAAAACGGTGGGTTGCCTCCCACCAAGCGCCTAGTTTAACGTCTTAGCAAGACGATGCTCATTCTTATCATGGAGGCCTCAATGCATCCTTGAAGTGCTTGCTTCCTCCTTTCTCTTTGCCAATCCCAAAACGAGGCTTCATGTCACCTGAAAAAGACTTAAAACGAGTATTACATGCATAACAATCTTTTCCAGAATAGAAAAACTCACAATCCAGGTTTTTAATTTGTGAACACTTGACATGGTCTTTGTAGGCATTATCCTAAATTGAGTTTATAAGTGTTTCCTTCACCCTCCTATCTGTAGATGAAACAGTAGTTTTATTGTGTGAACCCTTCTGCAAATTATTGTCAAAAATAGGTAAATCATTAGAATCTGGAACAACACAATTATCAGCAGAAGAAATAGGAGTAGTAAGTGAAGGGTTGAACACTTTGAAGTTTATAGTCTCTCCTAAGACTCTCATTGTCAATTTTCCTCTTTGGACATCAATGATTGTATTGGTAGTAGCCATGAATGGTCTACCAAGAATAATAGTGTGTTCATTGTCCTTAGGTATGGTGTCTTCCATTTCCATGACTACAAAGTCGACCGGTACAATTATGCTCTTCACTTGTACCAACAAACCATCAACTATTCCCTTGGGATATCTAATGGATCTATCAGCAAGGTGAAGTGACATATTTGTGGGCTTAAGATCCCTTAAACCTAGTTGCAAGTACACAGAATATGGCATGACATTAATACTTGCCCCTAAGTCTAACATAGCATTCGACACCATCTTATCTCCCAAAGTGATTTTGATATTAAAACTACCTGGATCCTTTAGTTTGGGGGGTAGTTTCTTTTGCAACACTACACTAGCTAGTTCTGAAACTATCACTTTCTCCTCATTCTTATACTTCCTTTTGTTGGAGAGTAGGGTCTTGAGAAATTTTGGATAAGATGGAATGTCCCTAATGATATCCAACAAAGGTAAGTTAATATTAACTTTAGAAAGTGAAGTAAAATTTTCATGAAATAGCTTATCCTGATCAGTCGCCTTTACGGGATGTGGGAGTGGAATCGGAGGTCTGTACGGATTAGGTGACTTGTGAAGGGATGGATGTTCGGTTAACTCTTTAAGGCTCTCCGTACACTTTATAGAAGGTCTTAGGACTTCAATGTCCTCAGCTTGACTTTCCTTGGGAATTGCATTTTTCCCTCCTGCATCTATAAACAAATCATCAGAATGTTCAGTAAAATTATCGTTTAGGACCTCACCATTCTCAATGACTGTAATAGCATTCAATTGTTCAGGCATCTTCCCTTTATCTTGCTTGTGTACGTACTCAGTCAATTGGCCCACCTGAATCTCTACCCTTTTCATGGAAGCCTCTAAAGAACTTATCCTTTGATCATTCTTTTGATTTATTTCTTGACTCACTTGAATGAAGGAGTTCAAGTTGTCCTCCAAGCTTGGTTTGTGAGGAAGAGTAGGCTGGGAATTGTTGTTATTTGGATGATGTGGAAAGTTATTCTGAGCATAGCCTTGATTATTATTTCCTTTCCATGAGAAGTTGGGATGATTTCTCCAACCAGGATTATACGTGTTCGAGTAAGGATCATTCCTTGGCCTCGGTTGGTATCCCTCCATAGCATTCACTTGCTCATAACTCGTACCTGCATTTTGATCACAAACAAAAGGACAAATGTTAGTACCATGTCCGTACGTACTACAAATACCGCATACCTCTTGAGTTGGTGTGTTCTTTGAGGTGAGGAGTGCGATTTGTTTTGTAAGCTCCGCAATTTGCATTGCCATATCATTTCCCGGAGCTACCTCGTTAACTCCCATCCGCCGCCCTCTAGAGCTCTTTTGTTGGGAATTAGCACCCAACATCTCATATAGATCATATGTCTTATCAGCGGTCTTTTCTCCCATTGCTCCTCCCGCGGCATTATCCACAGTGAATTGGCACTGTTGTGTCAACCCGTCATAGAAGAATTGGTTCTGGAGTTGCAAAGGAAAATGATGGTGTGGGCACTGTATCAGAAGCAATTTGAAGCGATCCCACGCCTCATGAAATGGTTCTCCGTCCATTTGGGAGAATGTTGCAATTTTGGTTCTTAGGTCCGCAGTCTTTTGGGGGGAATAGAATTTTCCCATGAACTTGTTGAAAATTGCGTCCCAAGTTGAAAGAGATCCAGGTGGAAGAGTCATAAGCCAGGACTTGGCTTTGTCTTTAAGTGTGTACGGGAAACATCTCATCCTCAGCTGATCCTCATTTAGTCCCTGTAGCTGAAAAGTCTGCACAGTGGCATAGAAATCACGAATAAACGTTAGAGGATCTTCGTTAGGAATCCCATAAAAAGACGGTAACATATTAAAATGTATATTCTTAATTTCATAGTTTCTAGCCGCTTCCCCTAGTTGGATGCAAGAAGTTGCAGTGCCAATGATTGGCCTTGCATACTCCTTCATCGTCATCTCTCTGTGTGGAGGTAGATTTTCTCCCATTGTTGGTGGCTGCTTGTCCTCCAAAATGTCAGCGCCGGATGGTCTCAAATGTGCTCGTCTCCTGTTGACGTTATCTATGAACGGCACGAGTGGATTTCCAAGAGATCTCCTACCGTGCATGCACAATCAAAAACAACAACAAATCAGAGCACCAGAAACTATTTGACTCTAACAAGTAACAAAAAACACAAAAACAAGAAAAACAAATAAATAAAACAACAAAGACTAATAATTAAGTAAAATAAAAAGAAAACAAATAACAATTTCAAAAACGCCAATTCTCCGGCAACGGCGCCAAAAACTTGATGCACAAAAACTTGTTAACCAAATTTTGTAATTTATAAAAGCTCGCAAGTGCACGAGTCACTTGTAGTAAGCGACAAGTATACTCCCAAGATCGTCTCTCAAAGGAATTGCGGTGGTTTTCGAAAGAGTTAATTGCAATCTAAAACGTGACAATAAAATAAATCCTAAACACCCTATCAAAGGTTTGGTTCTGAAAATGGTCTCTAAAATAATAAAAATACTAAAACAATAAAAATAAATGCGTGAAAGTTTTGTTGAAACGATGAGATGAATGAGTGTGGGAAATTAGTTAGTGAACTAAGTATGGATAAATTGGTTTACGTGGTCTCCTCAATCAAGCATATAAAGTGAATTTATTGATTCCTTTTACTAATCCTAGAAAATCCCAAATCAATGGTGGTTCTCCCTTAATTAATTAATTAGCTTCTTTGATCCAAATCGTTAATTAGTTAATTAGCATTACTTTTAGAAAAGGTAGTTTAATCACCTAAATTAAGACAAGTCAATGCACTTAATTTAAGTTCATGCTCAATAATGCCCAATTGGACTTAGATGGCGTTTCTAAAGTTCAATCCTAAAATAGTCTCAAATATTCATAAACTAAATTGGCCAAAAATAATTGATGAATATAGATGTGAAGAGCAATGAACATGAAACAAATCACTCAAATAAAAATCAAACCACATAAACATTATCCATTCAAAGTCACATCCCTAAAATCCCACACAAAAGGGTTTAGCTACACATGATCAGATTCAAATCCAGATTCTTCATTATAAATAACATCAAAAGAGTTCTAATGAGATAAAGAAAGATTACAAACAAGAATCTACCCACTTTCACTCTTGCAACAAGATCCTTGATGTTGGATGATCCCCTATTTCAAGTCTCTTAATGAAGCTCCAATGGAATAGCTTTGATGAAGTAACTTCTCTCTCAAAATTGTATGAAAAATCTGAATTCGCACTGTTCACGAGTTGGAGGAGGCTGATAAATGGTTTGGAGGCTGGAGAAGTGTTGTATGCTTGCTAGGTTGCTTTTGGTCTCTTTTATATGTAAGGGTTTCCATAAAAGAATTCGTGCGTGTGTGGCTGAGGAGGTTGTGATCTGCGCGCGCGCGCCGCGGCGCACAATGTTTTTACAATTTATGAGCCGAAACAGAAACTTCCTCGCCGCGGCGCACATTTTCCATGCCGCGGCGCGCGATGTTTTCATGATTTCCAATTGCAACCCGAGAGCCTCTCGCCGCGGCACACAATTCCTTCGCCACGGCGCGCCTTGCATGTAACAGTGTACATGGTATGTACATACGTTGTACATACTCAGTTGGTTATCGATGTAAGGCTTACAGAATGAATGGCACCTAATGTAAGGCTTACATATTTAGACATTTCTACTTCATTTTTGCTCTCTTTTCTACATTTCTTTCCAAACCCACTTTGACCTGCAAAACAATATTATACCCTCCAAAACAAGATTATAACTAGATTAATTGCAAAATAAACACTCAAAAACATAACAAATAGTAGATCAAAATAGTGTTCATCAACTGCTGCTAATTATTTTGATTTAAAAGTTTTTGGTTGTCCTTCTTATGCTCATGTTAATGATGGTAAGCTTGAGCTGAGGGCATTGAAATGTATATTTTTGGGATATCCTTATGGGGTGAAGGGTTATAGATTGTGGTGTGTTGAACCTAAGTCACCTAAATTTTTAATTAGCAGAGATGTTAAATTTGATGAATTTTCCATGTTGGAAAAGAAAAAGGAGTCAGTTGTTGCAGATAAAGACCCCGGTGTTAGTGAGCAGGTGGAGCTTGAGAGTGGAGCTCCTAGTCAAGTGCAAGAGAGCACTTCAGATCAGCCATTTGTGGATGAGGTAGATGATTCTGCTCTTGATGTAGCAGAACAGCAACAAGAGCAACCATACAGTATCGCTAAGGGAAAAGGAACCAGAGAGATTCGACGCCCTCAGAGGTATGCAGATGCAGAATTAGTTTCTTATGCATTGTCTGTGGCGGAGACTATTGGGGTGAATGAACTTACTAGTTATCGTGAAGCTTTCACTTGTGATGAGTCTGCTCAGTGGTTAGTTGCTATAAATGAAGAGATTGAGTCACTTCATAAGAATCATACTTGGGAATTGGTAAAACCGCCTAAGGGCCAGAAGATTGTTGGAAAAAAATGGGTCTTCAAGAAAAAGGAAGGTATACCTGAGGTTGAAGCAGCTAGGTTCAAGGCACGTATTGTTGCAAAGGGTTATGCTCAGAAAAAGGGTATCGACTTCAATGAAGTATTTTCACCCGTTGTGAAACATAGCTCTATACATGTGTTGCTTGCTATGGTTGCGCTGTTTGACTTGAAATTAGAACAACTTGATGTCAAGACAGCTTTCTTACATGGTGAGCTTGAGGAACAAATTTATATGCATCAGTCAGAGGGGTTTGTTGTTCCAGGTAAGGAAGATCATGTTTGTTTATTGAAAAAGTCATTATATGGTTTGAAGCAATCTCCTAGGCAGTGGTATAAGCGGTTTGATTCTTTTATGATTGATCATGGTTACTCTAGGAGTGATTATGATAGTTGTGTTTATCATAAAAGATTCTCTGATGATTCATTTGTTTATTTGTTGCTATATATTGATGACATGCTTATTGCTTCTAAAAATAAGCTTGAGATTCAAAAATTAAAGTCTCAGCTTAGTGGTGAGTTTGAAATGAAAGATTTGGGTGCAGCAAAGAAAATTTTGGGAATGAAAATTTACAGAAATAGACAAGCAGGCAAGCTTTTTTTGTCTCAAAAAAGTTATATCGAAAAAGTTTTTGAACGCTTTGGTATGAAAGAGTCTAAACCTGTGAGTACGCCACTAGCTGCGCATTTCAGGCTTCCTTTGGATTTGTCACCACAGTCAGAAGAAGAAGAGAAGTACATGTCTCAAGTTCCATATGCAAGTGCCATTGGTAGTTTGATGTACGCTATGGTTTGTACTCGTCCAGATATTTCACATGCAGTTAGTGTTGTTAGTAGATACATGGGTAACCCTGGGAAGGGTCATTGGCATGCAGTGAAATGGATACTTCGGTATTTGAGAGGCACTTCTAGTTTTGGTTTGGTATATGATGGGAGTTCTAATACTGGTTGCAGTGTTATTGGTTACGTGGACTCTGATTATGCTGGAGATTTGGATAAAAGAAGATCTCTGACAGGTTTTGTTTTCACTCTTTCTCATTGTGCCATTAGTTGGAAGGCTACTTTACAGTCTACAGTTGCTTTGTCTACTACAGAGGCAGAGTATTTGGCAGCAGTAGAAGCAGTGAAAGAAGCCATCTGGCTTAGAGGTTTGGTTTGTGATTTGGGCTTACAGCAGGATACTTCTGTTGTATTTTGTGATAGTCAGAGTGCGATACATTTGACCAAGAATACTATGTATCATGAGAGGACCAAACACATTGATGTCAGATATCATTTCGTTCTTGACATTGTGTCTCAGGGTGCTATTGTTGTTAATAAGATAGCTACTACTGAGAATCCAGCTGATATGTTGACCAAACCAGTTTCAGTTAACAAGTTTAAACACTGTTTGAACTTGGTTGGTATTTGCAGTAAGTGATTGCCCTTTGGGGCTTTTTGGACGACGACTATTTGGTATTTTGAGGAATTTCATATTTTAAGAATTTGGTTTCTTCGTTTTGTGCCAAGGTGGAGATTTGTTATTTATGTCACAAAACAAATCAAGTAGATGATATTTTGGAATTGAGTAATATATATATTGGTCTTAGCTTTTTCTTGAAGAAAAAGTATACTTGGAGGAGAAGTATACTTGGAGGATAAGTTTTGGAATTTACTTTCTCTCCAAGCAAATCTTGCCTATATATATTGCTATTCACAGTATCATTTGTGCAACATAACAAGCCACCACACCAACTTAGAAGAGTGCCACTATATTTGTGTGAGAGGAAGACAAAAAGATTTATCCTTTTGAATTAGTAAAGCCACTATTTGGTTGAAGTCAATTTGGGTTCTTTGAAGCAATCAGTTTCTTGGTTGGAGAACCATCACGGTACAACACTTGTGCTTTTGTCATCGTACAAGGTTAGAAATACTGTGTAATTTAGATTTCATTTGTAAGTGGTTATTTACTTGAATATTGGTGTCTGTACTCTCCTTTTGGATTTGATAGTGGATTTGCCTCGGTGTGCCGTTGTCAGTGGAGTAGACTTTTCACATTGAATGGTTGAACCACTTAAATCATTGCGCCATTTATTTTTCTTATTGCTTACTATTTTGCCGTTATTCAAAATTAAATTATTTGTGCAACTAAATTGGACTCTAAACTTCGCTTCCGCTAGCGCCAATTTATAACAAAAGGAAGAAAACAAATACATCTGAGAGTTGAGTGATATGAGTGAATTGCATAATACTTTATGCATCATTTTCACTTTTGTATATATACTTGAATAACCTACACAGGCTATAAATGTGTCCTCTAAATGTTATTAATCTAACTGATTATATTTATAAGCTAACTAATTACATTTACAAGCTAAACACTAACTAATACAAGCATTAGTTTTATTACTCCCTTTCAAACTCATGTCTCTTATGGACCATGAGTTTGTTTCATGAGGAAATGTATGAGTACTAGAAGAATGTGACACCTGTTCTAGTGAAGGACTAGAAGAGGGAAGAACAATATCAGAGAGAACTGGATTCTCCAAGGGATCTTGAACATTTGTTGACGATGTATCAACAGATGAGACATCAAGACGTATGGTAGGACTATCAGATGACTGAGCTGTAATTCTAGAAGGAACTATAACAAAAGGAAAGTAAGAAATGAGATCAATATAATGTAATTGAATAGTTGAGGAATCCATATCCTTAACAAAGGGAAACTTATCCTTATGAAAGTTCACGTGTCTACTTGTATAGATGCGTTTAGAGGATCTGTTAAGACATAAGTAGCCTTTGTGTTGTAGTGCATAACCAAGAAACACACAAGGCAATGATCTAGGCAGCAATTAGTGCTTCTTGTAAGGTCTTAAGTAAGGGAAACAAAGACTACCGATTACTCTTAGAAACTTATAATTTGGTTGCCTTTGATACTTCTCATATGGTGAAATATAATTCAGAACTTTGGTAGGTAACCTGCTTTGAAGATACACAACACACCTGCAAGCATATGACCAATAATGCATAAGCACACTAGCTTACAAAAGCAAAGTGAGTGTAGTCTCAGTTATTCTTCTCAATCTACTTTCAACAGCTCCATTTTGTTTTGAGGTGTGGGGGCAAGTTTTGCAATGAATCAATCCCTCTTTCTCCCAATCAATAGATAAGAAATTAAATTCTCCACCACCATCTGATTGCACATTTTTTGTCTTTGTATCAAACTGTCTTTCAATCATGGCATGAAATGAAACAACAAAAAGGCTAGCTTAGCTTGACTCTTTAAGGTGAGATATATCACATCTAACAGTTATAATCCTCAACGAGCAACATGTAATACTTAGCACCAATAGAACTAGCAATAGGAGAAGCTCATAAATCAACATATACCAAATCAAACATTTGCATTGATGGTTCATGAACAATACAAAATGGAAACTTATGAGACTTACCTAGAGGACAAGTAGTACATTTTAGTATCTGTTTTAGAACAAGAAACATCTAACAGTTGCTTGACTTTGTTCAAAATAAAGTGAGAAGGATGACCTAATTTGCTATGCCAAACATCAAAATCAGTCACACTAAGATGAGTAAAGGACTGGAAAACATCACCTGTATCCTCAAGAGTATGACTAAACTAACTACCTTTAAAATGACTCTTTATTTTACACAATCTATGCTCATACTTGCTTTGGATCGAAGATGATCTATGTTGTTGGATGCTTTACACGGAAAATATTGGGATGAAACTCAACATATACATTGTTATGTTCGAAAATATCATTCAAATATGGGGCCACACATATATTCTTTATTGTACTATGCTATCTTACATTTAGCCAATTAAAAGTGATCTATAAAGTTTATTTTTGGCTACCGGGTATTAAAATATCGTGGAATTAATGTATAGAGATCAAACTTGTATTTTTAAATTGATAAGGGGCCAATTTAATGATACTAAATGATGATAACTATCTTTGGCAGTTTTTGATAATTGCTAATTGCAGTTTCTATGGATAACTGGTAATCATAGTTTTTTACATAATGGGGTCATGGTCTGCAATTGAGCGTTAATTTTTTTTACATACAATTTCTCTGTATCCCCTATTGAGAGAAAATCCTTAAGAAAACTACGCAGCAATTGAAAGATCTTAACCCGTTTGATTAAAGAATACTATAGATTCTGGAATGCTTCTGCTATATTATGTTCATCTTCTTTTGTTTCAACATAAGATTCTAGAAAAACATGTTTAAGTCATGAAGTTCTTGAAATTAATTGTAATCTTTACATGTTTTAATTATCGCTAATTAATTTTTTACAAGTGGCATCAGAACTTATCTATGTTTGATTCATAGAGAATTTATGAATTTTAGAGATTAATTATTTTTTCATATATATTTGTATATCAATGAACATGTTTCTATACCTGTTTCTTTTCGTGAGATATATATATATATATTTGTATATCAATAAACAAGTTTCTAAACCTGTTATATATATATATATATATATACAACATTTAATTTTGATAACACTTATCTGGTATTCCAATTACCCAATTTACACAAGATGTCACCAAAGTGGCCTCTTTTGTGTAGATTGATCTTGGAGGAATAATTGGATATGATGGTTGTGTATATGTAATTCATGTAAATATTAACCAATCCAAAGAAGGGTTCAAATTTGGTCAAATTACACAAGCAACTGCGATAGTAAATATGTGACAATTATTAAGGTGACCTCAAGTGAATAATGAATCGATGCAACATAGATTTGTTATTTGACATAACTTATTGTCAATGTTTGATCATTGCAACAAGAGTACCACTTACAATTAACATCACTGTCCAAAGGCTTGATATTAATGTTATGTTGGGTATTTTGAAACGTTGTCTTGTAATTAATCAATTTAAAGACTGTTTATGTTTATTATTTTATGTGAGCATAATTTATTTATTTTATTTTTTTTCTATTCAGCTTTAATGTCTACTACTGCAATATCTACCAACATGAATAATGTTCCAATGTTAAATGGAACGAACTTTAACGATTGATAAGAGAACATATTGATTGTTCTTGGTTGTATGGACATAGACTTGGCATTGAGAATGTCGAAACCGAATGATCTCACTAAACAAAGTACTCTTGAGGAAATTACGTACTTTAAAAAGTGGGACCGTTCGAATAAGCTAAGTCTTATGATCATGAAGCGTGGGATTCCAAAGGCCTTCAAAGGTGCAATAACAGATGATAATATCATTGCTAGTAAGTTCCATGAGGAATTTCAGAATCGTTTTGTCAAAAATGATAAGGCTGAAATAAGCATGCTTTTAGTGAGCTTGATTTTAATGAAGTATAAGAGCAAAAGTAATGTTAGGGAGTACATCATGGAGATGTCTCATCTTGCTTCAAAACTTAAGGCACTAAAGCTCGACTTATTAGATGATTTGCTCGTGCATTTAATTATGATCACCCTTCCTATACAATTCTATCAATTTAAGGTTAGTTATAACTTCCAAAAGGTGAAATGGACTCTCAATGAGCTCATCTCATTTTATGTGCAAGAGGAAGAGAGATTGAAGCAAGAGAGGACTGAAAGTGCTCATTTGGCAAGCACCTTTAAGAGCAAGGGCAAAAGGAAAGATAAAAGAAAGGAAGTTGTTGTTCTTAAGGATCCGGTACAAAAGAAACAGAAAATTGAGGAAGGTTGTTTCTTCTGTGATAAGCCTGGACACCAAAAGAAGGAATGTGCCAAGTATGGCGTATGGCGTAAAAGGAAAGGTATAATTCCTGTTTTGGTCTGTTCTGAGATCAATTTAGCTTCTGTACCAAGAAACACTTTGTGGGTAGATTCTAGTGCTACTACTCACATTTGTGTTTCTATACAGGGTTACTTGAACTATCGAGAGCCAACTGATGCAGAAAGACGTATCTTTGTAGGCGATGACAAGTTGGTGGAAGTGAAGGCCATAAGGCATTTTAAATTGTTGTTAAAAACTGGTTGTTGTTTGGATTTGAAAGACACTTTTGTTGTATTGTCTTTTAGACAAAATTTAGTTTCTCTTTCTTTTTTGGACAAATTGGGTTATTATTGTTCATTTGAAAATACCCAGTTTACTTTGTCTTTAAATTCAAATGTTATTGGTTCTGGTTTACTTAATACCTTTGATAATCTATATTTGCTGTAAACTGTTTCATCTTATAATGAAACCTTGCATGTTGAGTCACGAGGTACAAAGCGAAAATTAGATAAGGAAACTTTAGCCTTATTATGGCACAAACGCCTAAGTCACATCTCTAAATCTAGAGACTTGTGTCTGATCCTTGGTTTTTCAAAATTTGATGTCTATGTTGAGTGTATCAAGAGAAAATAGACCAAAATGAAGAAATTAGGTACCAATCAGACTACAAACGTCTTAAAATTGATTTATACAGACATTTGTGGTCCATTCCCTATGGCATCTCGAAATGGTCAACAATATTTTATTACATTCATAGACGACTATTCTTGATATCGGCATCTATTTCTTATACATGAGAAATCACAATCTTTAGACTTGTTCAAAACATTTAAGATTGAAGTTGAGTTACAACTTAACAAATGGATAAAAAGTGTCAAGTCTGACCATGGTAGTGAGCACTACGGTAGATACGACGGATTAGGTGAATAATGTCTAGGACCGTTTGCTAAATACCTAAATGAATGTGGAATTGTCCCTCAATACACTATGCCAGGGTCACCTAGCATGAATGGTGTATCTGAGAGATGAAACAGGACTCTTAAGGACATGATAAGAAGTATAATTAGTCAATCTACTTTACCAGAGTCCTTCTAGGTTGAAGCTCTAAAGACAACTTATATCCTAAATCGGGTGGCAACTAAAGCAGTTGCAAAAATGCCTTATGAACTTTGGGTTGGGCAAAAACCTAGTTTAAAATACTTACATATTTGGGGATTTCCTGTTGAAATTGGGCCTTATAAGCCTCATGAAAGAAAATTGGACTCCAAAATCGTTAGCAGCTACTTTATTGGCAATACAGAACAACCAAAGGGTTACAAGTTTTATGATCCCATTAATACGTCTATATTTGAGACAGGAATTGCAACGTTCTTTGAAGATGTTGAGTTTAGGGGGGGGGGGGAGAATCGAGTTAGGAACATTGTCTTTGAGGAGGAAGAGGGAGTAATCCCAATTCCTACAACTACTATTTTTGACGATGTGTAGGTTTCTATACCTGTCATTGATCAAGAAGTGAATTCAAATCCTCGACAAGACAATGTTATTCAATCCCTCATTCAAAATGAGGTAATTGTTCCAGAGGAACCAATTCTTGAGGAACAAACTGAGCAACTTCAAGAACCCGCGCCATTGAGATGATTCACAAGAGAAAGGAGATTTGTAATTTCGGATGATTATATTGTATATCTCCAGGAACATGAGGTAGAAACTAGAATGTCGGAAGATGATCCAATCAACTTCCGTCAAGCCATGCAAAGTTCTAACTCTCATAAATGGATTGAAGCCATGAATGAGGAGTATAAGTCTATGCAAGACAATACAGTTTGGGAACTTGTCCCATTACCGGCTGGTGAGAATCTCGTTGGTTGTAAATGGGTATTTAAAATCAAACGATATTCAAAGGGTAATGTGGAGAGGTATAAGGCATGTTTTGTAGCCAAAGGCTTTACTCAAAATGAAGGAATTGAGTTTAAAGAAACTTTCTTTCCGATTTCCACGAAATACTCTTTTAGGACAATTATGGCCCTTGTTGCACATTTTGATCTTGAGTTGTATCAAATGGATGTGAAAACAACATTTCTCAATGGTGATATTGAAGAAACAATTTATATGGTATAACCAAAAAACTTTGTGTTGGGAGATCCAAACAATATGGTTTGCAAATTGATGAAATCCATATATGGACTCAAGTAAGCTTCTCATCAGTGGTACTTAAGTTTCATCAAGTCATTGTTTTATACGGTTTTGAGATGAATGTTATTGATGATTGTGTGTATCACAAGTTCAGTGGGAGTATGCATATTTTTCTAGTTTTGTATGTCGATGACATTTTACTTGCCATAAATGACACAAGCATCTTGTATGACACCAAGATATCTCTATCAAAGAATTTTGAAATAAAAGATCTTGGTGAAGCTTCCTTTGTATTAGGAAGTGAGATAGACTATTGGGATTTTCTCAAAGGAACTATATTGAGAAATTTCTCAATAGGTTTGGCATGTAAAATTGTAAACAAAGTGAAACCCCAGTCGCTAAGTGAGATAAATTTAGTATCAACTGATGCCCAAAGATTAGCCTTGAAATTAAAGAAATGCAGAAGATTCCTTATGCTTCGGCTATAGGGAGTATAATGTATGCCCAAGTATGTACGCGTTTGGATATTGCGTTTATAATTGGCATGTTGGCAGATATTTAAGTAACCCTGGCATGGATCATTGGAAAGTAGCCAAACAGGTTATGAGATACTTATAGAGAACAAATGAGTATATGCTTACATATAGAAGATCGAATCAATTAAAAATCATTGGGTATTCTGACTCCGATTTTGCTAGATGTCAAGACAGCAGGAGATTCACATTGGACTATGTTTACCCGTTGGCTGGTGGGGCAATTTCTTAGAGGTCTGCCAAGTAGACACTTGTGGCTTTGTCCACCATGGCCGTAGAATTTGTAGCATGTTATGAGGCATCAAATCATGGAATATGGCTGCAAAATTTTGTCACTGGGTTACGTATTTTAGAGGGTGTTGAAAGACCACTCAAATTATTTTGTGATAATAAATCAGCGGTTCTATATTCTAACAACAACAGAAGCTCAACGAAGTCAAAGCATATTGACATCAAGTTTCTGGTTGTGAAAGAAAGAGTGCAGAGTGGTCAAATTTTTATAGAACACATTGGGACAAACTCTATGATAGCGGATCTGCTCATAAAGGTACTACCACCCAAGGTTTTTCACTAGCATACTGCTCATATGGGTGTTGTTTTGTTTGAGGATACTTTAGTTTAGTTGGAGTTTGAATTTGAGTTGTTACTTTATGTTAAACTTAAGATTTGTTATATATATACTCAGTTTATTTTCTGTAGAAGTAAATTTTTGGTTTAATACACCCTGTTAAGTAATAATGTCGTATTGATCTCAATAAGGAATAAAGTAGGATCAATTGAAAAATAGACATGTTTGGATCACATTACATGTAATTTCCAAGCTACACATCCATGATTAATTTATGTCATTTGATTGTATTGGTATATATGATCATTAATAGATTTAGTCACAGTAAAGTGACGAGAATTGCTTTGATCCTGTATCAATATGATTAATGGATGAAATTGTTCAGAAGTACCCTAATGGTGATAGCAATTTGGGAAAATAACAAAACTAACACCCCCCAAAAATTATAATAACAAAACTAGTACCCCTGTGTTCAATTAAAATTGAACGACAATAATTTGGACTCGTTCAATATTGAACGTTCAATATTATCCATTCAATTAGAATTGAATGACGATAATTAGACCTATTTAATATTGAACGTTCAATATTTTACGTTCAAATTGAATATTGAACGTTCAATATTAAACGTTCAATTCTAATTGAACACAAGGGGGTGCTAGTTTTGTTATTATAATTTTTAGGGGTGCTATTTTTGGTAATTTCCCTAACAATTTTAGGAGCTCATAAGGTTATGCACATTTATAAGGTTACATATGTGGCCCAACGGGAGATTGTTGGAAAATATTATTTGAATATGGGCCACATATATATTCTTTAATGTACTATGCTATCTTATAATTTAGCAAATTAAAAGTGATCTATAAAGTTTATTTTTAGTTATCGGGTATTAAACTGTCTTGAAATTAATGTGTAGAGACCGAACTTGTATTTTTAAATTAATAAAGGGCCAATTTAATAATACTAAATGATGATAATTACCTTTGGCAGTTTTTGATAACTGCTAATTGCAGTTTCTAAGAATAATTGTTAATTATAGTTTTCTACATAATGGGGTTATGGTCCCCAATTAAGCATTAATTTTTTTTTGTACAGTTTCTTTGTATCTTCATCAACAAAGACAATTCTTAAGAAAACTACATATCAATTGAAAGATCTTAACCCATTTGATCAAAAAATACTATGAATTCTAGTATGCTTTCGCTATATTATCTTCATCTTCTTTTGTTTCAACATGGGATTATAAAAAAACATGTTTAAGTCATGAAGTTCTTGAAATTAGTTGTGATCTTTACATGTTTTAATTATCGCTAATTAATTTTTTACATGTTATCCATACATAATTTGTTAACAAACAACAAATTAGACAAAATTTGTGGTGTATGCAAGAAATCCTTGAGAGTAAGTGTGTGATTATTCAGAACTAAATTTGTGGTACCTAACTGTTCTATATGAAACTTATGGCCATTTACTGCAGTTACTGATCCATTACCTATTTAAGTAATATCATCACCAACATGATCACCATTTGTAGTTAAGTGATGGGTAGCTCCAAAATCTAGCAGTCATGCTTGCTCTTCACCATTTGAACTATTAATAGCTACCATTGTTGAAGCACTAATAGTAGACTGCTTAAGGAAAGCATCCCTCAACTAAAAACATGTCACAGTCGTGTGAGACCTGTCTTAACACAAATTTGACATTAAACACCATCAATAGACTTCCCTCCCTTAGGACCTGTACCCTTCTTTTTATTCTTATTCACAGTGGAAGCAACAACTTCACTCTCAAGAAAAGTATGTAAGTTCTATTGCTGACCTTTACCTGCCTATGAACTAGAATGTTCTTGTTTGGAACCAGTTGAAGAATTTTTGAAAGAATCAGATCCAAACTTAGCGACATTGGTCTACAGGAGTTATTGATCTCGAGAGTGCCTTGTTTGTTCCTACGCTCATGAATAAGTAAGTGATTGTGCAATTCATCAACATAATATCAGGCCTGAGCAAAGCACTTGTAACAAAATCACTATAGTCAGAATTAAGTCCATTAAGGATCTATAAACTAGATCTGTATCAGATATTGGCTCTCCAATGGATGTTAAATGATCTCTAATTTTCTTGGTTTCAAGCAAATAGTCTATTGTAGAATGAGCCACTTGTTTGAGACCTTATAACTGTGAACGTAGATCAAGCAATCTAGAACGAGATGAGGTCATTAATTTCCTCGCAAGAACCCTCCACATTTCAAATGCTGTAGGTTTTCTCACCAGGAAAGGCCTAATTGAATCAACAATTAAACCAACAATCCAGCTCTTTAAGAGATTATTGTTGGGATATGTATCGCAGCGGAATATTGGCAAGATTGAGAATACTGAATAATATGTTTGCAAGAGTAATTTAAAATGACACACAATATTTAACGTGGAAAAAACCACCCACTCAATCTGAGAGGGAAACAACTACGGGGCAACTCCGAAAAACTTCTACTATGAAAAATGGGTACAACAATTCTCTCAAGTTTATGCCCAAACTTGAGGTATTACAATATTACACTCACAAAGTGTATCTCTCACACTCACAAATGTGTGGTAAATCTCACTATTTTATCTCTGCAGATATTTATCACTCTCTGCAGGAATACCTCACTTTTCTCTCACAGTTTAATTAAACTGTGGTATTCTTATTTCTTTCTTTCAATGAGATTGAGAGACGCTTCTTTGGTGAGATGTTTTCTCTTCTATCTTCCTTCTCTATTTATAGAGAAATTATAGGCTTGCATATGTCATTGCTCACATCATCTTATCCCTCCTATTTCAACATTTGCTGCACCGGCCTGCTGCAGATTTCTTCTTCTTCTTCAAGGATGGCTGCTGCTACTGCTGCTTCTGGAAGTCAAACATTGCTGCTGCAGAAATTGTTGGAGGCTGCTGCTGATGCAAACAATGATATCAGAGGCAGATTCTACAATTATTATACCCATTCCATCTTAGAAAATTTGAGTTAGGAACCATTGCTGAAGCTCTGCTAACCTTCTTTGAGACAAAACCAAGGTGGTGCTCCTTTTATTCAAAACAAATAATCCTCCAAACCATAAGCAATAACAACACTCTCAAGCTGTTATCTTCGGATGAGATAATTTGAATTGTCCAATTTCATAGAGAACGACATATTCACTAGAAAGCTAGTAACAACCTCAGAAATGGCAGAAGAGACAGCAGCTAGTGCCTGCTTTGATACCATACAAAAAAAAAAAAAAGTAAATTTGAGAGTTGAGTGATATGCGTGAATAACAAAATACTTCAAAAAAAAAAAAAAAAAACAACAACAACAACAAAAATAACACCCTCAAAACTTATAATAACAAAAATAACACATTATGTGTTCAAACTTATATTTTCACATTTAAAAAAATGAATGATATATCATTTTTCTTTGAACATCTGTTCAATTGGAATTGAACGACAACAATTTAGACCCGTTTAATGTTAAACGTTCAATATTACACGTTCAAATTAAACTTTCAATATTATTGAAGTGCTAGTTTTGTTATTATAAATTTTAATGGTATTATTTTTAGTAATATTCCGAATACTATTTTTTACATCATTTCTACTTTTATATATATATATATCTTTGAATAACCTATACAAGCTATACATAATACATGTGTCGCCTAAATGTTACTGATCTAACTGATTACTTTTAAAAACTAACTAATTACATTTACAAGCTAAACACTAACTAATACCAACATTAGTTTTATTAATATTTGTGTTTTCTTCTATTAAATTTTTAGTTAGGTAGTTTAAAAAAATATAATTTTACATTGATTCAAATAAAAAATATATGATCGAATAATTAAACCAAGAAAATAAAAATACATCAAATGTTCACGAAAATTCTTAAAAGTTATCTATAGTACATAGCGAATATTTTTTAGCATTCTTCTTGAGCTTTTTTAGTTCTTCAACTTTTATTTATGATTCTTTTAGTTGATGGGATGCTAAATTTGTAACACAATTTAATTTACCTTTCATGACTTACAATATTCAAGATTTAAATTACATCTAGAAATAAAGTAAAAGAAAACATGCCAAAAGTTAGATTACCCTTAGATATAAAATTATGTAAAAATAAAATCACACTAAATCGATTATCTAGATATAATATTTATTAAATTGAAGTAAAAAGAAGGGAAAAAAATCAATTGGACAGAGAGCTCTCACACCTAGTGGCTCTCGCACCTGGTGGCAAGCAAACTCAAGAAAAATGACCAGGACTTCTAAAAAATAAAAAATAAGTGAATTTTTTTGACATTAATTCTTAAATAATTTTATCAAATAAAAAAAAATTTAAATAAAATAAAATCAAATAAATACTATTTATATAGAAGACAATTCACCTTTATATATATATATATATATAAATATATATATATATATTATTTCTACAAATTAAATATAATAATCATTTTTTAAATTGTTATAATTTAATTATCTTTTTATTATATATTATTTAATATATACAACAACTTAATACATATAATACTACTAAAAAAATAACTTATGTTCACCAATGTACTATCAAATTATATAAGTTACCAACTATTTTTTTTTAGTCCTATATTTTTTATTTCAAAAAAAATAAAAAAAATATATATAAATATCAAATACAAATAAATAAATAAATAATAAAATAAATAAATAGAAATATCAAATACAAATAAATAGAAGAAAGTAAACTCTCTCTTCACTTCACCTACTTTGTCAAATTTATTTGCAAATTTTATTTTTTTAATAAAAAAAATTCATAATTTTTTATTTAAAAACTTTTTTACTATTCAAAGAATCGTAAAAATATATAATTATAAAATAATGGCAATAAAAATTATTTTAAAATTCAGTTATCTCGTAAAAGCCTCATTTTTTATAAGAGAAGGTTATTGTATTCTTGTAAAGAGTATTTTTTCTTGAAGATAACATGATACTTGATTTTTTTTTTTTAATTTCTACAAATTAGATATAATAATTATTTTTTAAATTAGTATAATTTAGTTACATTTTTATTATATGTTATTTAATATATACAACAACTTAATACATATAACATTACTAAAAAAATAACACTTGTTCACTAATATGATGTCAAATTATAGAAGTTACGAACTACTTTTTTTTAGCCCTCTACTTTTTATTTCAAACAAAATAAAAAAATATATAAATCTCAAATACAAATAAATAGGAAATAAAATAAAAAAATAGAAATACCAAACACAAATAAATAAGAAAAAGTAAACTCTTTTTTATATACAAATACATAGATAAATAGGAAATAAAATAAAAAAATAGAAATACCAAACACAAATAAATAAGAAAAAGTAAACTCTTTTTTATATACAAATACATAGATAAATAGGAAATAAAATTAAAAAATAAAATAAAAATATCAAATACAAATAAATAGGAGTAAGTAAACTCTCATTTATATATAAATAATCGATAGATAAAAATAAATAGATAGATAGATAGAAAATAACATTTTTTCATGAATATTTAAAATAAAAATAAAAAACTAAAAGTAAGAGAGATATAAATATGATTAAGTATGAGCCGCTCACTATTTTTTTTATGTTAAAAAAATTAAACAAAATAGCTATTTATTTGAAGGAACAAACTCCCTTTTATATCTATCTATCTATCTATCTATTATCTATCGCTTTACTAAGCTGGACTTTACTTTACACAGGTAGGTTGCTTCGCTCTTTGAGGTAGAGAGATAGGTGGCACCAAAGAGTCAATAATCGGCTTCCCTAACAACCACTACCACCACCACCACCACCATCACAACCATCCTCTATCGAGGAATCATAATCATTGATAAAAGGAGGAGCTACTTCTAGCGCTTTTGCGGCTATAGCAAAAAAGCATTGAAGCTTGCTTTGATCTTCGTCTGCTCCCTTCCCTTGTTCGCTAGCGCTCCTTAATAGGATCGATTTGCTAATTCTCTAAACAATCTCGTACTTTTAATCTTTGGATCCTTCCTATCTCTTGTTCAAAAGCTAAAGTATAACTTAGTTTTTGTTTTGGACTCATATCTAATTAAAATTATACTATGTGATTAACATTAAAATTGTTAATTCGATGCTCATATCTAGATATAAGTATTTTTTTATATATATTTAAGAAATAGTACAAAAATATATGATAATTGAACAAAAAGTACATTAAAATAGTTATCTGTGGTCCCAGAAGTGATATCAAACATCGTAATCTATGGTATCTTAAGAGTACATTAAAATATATATATTTATATATACCCATATCTTAAGAGTACGTACATACATACATGTATATATATATATATATATATACATATATAGATGTACATACATGTATATACATACATATATATAGAGATATGTATATACATACATATATATATATATATATATGTATACCCCACACACACACACACACATATATATACATATATATGTACATCTATTATCTATACATACATATATATTTATATATACATATATATATATATATATGTATATATAAATATATATGTATGTATAGATAATAGATGTACATATATATGTATGTATATATATATATATAGGATCAGAAGGCACAATTTATTATACAAATTATTATATTATTAGTTATCAAAAGTTGATATGTTCGGAAATGATTTTTTCTCCCCTATTAATTATAGATTTTAACAATTGCAATTAAAAAATCGATAATTTGTGTTAAAAAATTAGCATTGTTGGTCCTATTCCTATTATTATCATAAATAACAACACAATATATATAATATTTTAATTTTAAATTAGTGTTATCTCTAACAAAATTTAGTATTTATAGTCACAAGACTCACAACTAAGATAATCACAAAAATAAAAAGTATACATAAGAATTTATTAAAATATTTTAAAATATAATACTCTAAGTAATTTAACGAAGATTAGTATATATATAATATTTAAATATAATAAATTAAATTAAATATTTATTATTTATAATTTTAATAGCAATTTATTCAGTTTCAATAAAAGATATTATAAAATATTTTAATCCTAATTCGATTAAAATTTAAATAAATTGTATAATTTTTATTCGATTCGATCATAATTTTAAAACCGATACGATCTCTAAGATGATATAAATTTTTTTAATCTAATCAAATTGATCGAAATATTTCTCAACTATCACCCTATCTTTTATACCTTAACTTAAATTCAAACCACACCAACTACATCTAAAGGAAGGATTATGTTCCCTTGACATATAGAGATAAAATTGATATTAAATTTTATTCACTTAATTATCTTTAATTTGTGGCTGTGATGAATTTAAAAATCTATTTTCAAAATTTAATTAACATTGTGTCCAAAATTTTAAATTCTTCACATCTATTAATGTCATATTGTATATGTTATTTTTGTATGTAAAGAGAACTTGACCTCTAAAAGAAATACTAAAGCGACTTTAAGATTTTTAAATACTTTTAAAGAGTTATAAATTTGAAAAATTTTATGAATTTTCAAATATTATTGGTAGATTTTAATAGAGTTTTGTTGATTGTAATGAATTTTATTCAAAATAAAAATAAAAATTCTTGAAAATTCTTAGAAATTTTGGGGTATAAAGATTAATGAGTAGAGATTTTCTTACGTGTAGTTTTAACTATAAAATTCATCAAAATTCATTAAAATCTATAAGTTTTTAAAATATTTGAAAACAAAGAATTTTTAAATACAATCGAATTTTTAGAAACTTTTATAAAATTTTAATTGAATACACTTAAACTTTAAAAAAAAATTTATAAATTTTTATAAAATCTTAATTAAATGCCCCCAAACTTTTATAGATTTTTAAAGACTCTTTTAAAATTCTAATCGAATAAACTTAAATTTTTATAAAATATTTAAAAAATTTAATTGAACACACCAAAATTTTAAAATTTTATAAAAGTTATTAAATTTTTTAAATAAACACTGATATTTTGAAACTTAGAGATTTAACTTTTAAGGCCTTAAGCACAATTGAACGAGAATCTCTAATGTGTCTTTCAAGATAATATCCTCGAGCCCAATAGCTTGATGTTTGCTACATTTTCAAAAGACATCCACAGGCCTCATCTATCCTACAACCAGAAAAAGTGGCGACGTGATAGTGTATATTTATAGAGGAATGTGATTCTATACTTGGGCTTGGCTTGTTTCTGATTGTATCGGATTAGAGTAATGCTTGAAAAATATAATTTTATATTTATATTAATTATAGTATGATATATGATTAAACAAATTTAAAAATAAAAAAATATTATTTTTTTAAAAAAATTAGACATATGTCACATTATAATTAATATGAGTACATATATAAATACAAATTTATACTATTTTAGCATTTTTTCTAATGTAGGAGTGAAAAGATAAAAAAATATTAATGGAAATATTTCAATAATAACTTTTATTAATAGCATCAAATTTAACTTAGCATGTGCATTAGTGGATGGTGAATGTAAAAGCAGAGGAAAAGTTCACGAGTCTGCTACTCTAACACAAACAATTGACAGTATAAGGAAAAATTTAATGTTATTCTAGTCCAATATAATAGTAATTTAATAAAGAAAATAAAGATTATATTTTTATGTCTCACATTCTCCCTTCTTATGTTATTGACCTGAATTAATACTTTTGTTCAGATCGGAATAATTCGTCCAATTTAAAATACCACCGGTTAAGAAAGGACACCCTTTACCTTAGTAAAATATTTGCTCTCCGATTTATATATGGTCAACGTATTTAATTAATTTTACTCTTAATTTAAAAAAAATATTTATTGTTTATAAAAAAACATATATATTTTTTTATATTGTAGAAAAAATTATATGTTTTCTTTTTACGAGAACTTATATTTTTTTATGTAATAGAAAAAGATATATGTGTACTGGCAAGAGGAAAGTTAAAAATAAATATCTATATATGAATATAATTATGCCATAAATCTCTATATCTAGAAATATAATTACGCTATATATTTAATTATGAACAGTGCTTTTTTTAAAACGTAATGAGATAAAAGGGGATGACTATTATAAATTAGAATTAAATAACTATTAAGATTTAAAATTAAAATATTAATTTATTTAAATATAATAATAAAAAATATAAAATAAAATAATATATTAAAATAAAAAATAATTTTATAATTAAATATTATAAATTCGTGAAGGGAATCAATACTACAAAACTATCAAAGAAAATTACCATCTCTTATTCATTTTCAAATAAACAATGTAATGAAAATGATTCCCTTTCCACCAGTTCCCTATCATTTTAATAAACACTACCTAATTAGTTAAATACAACGGAAAGTTTGACTTGGTACAAAATCCTTCAAACCCAAAAAAAAAAAAAAAAATTTCCTCTGTTCTCAATATCCAGATTTTGTTCACATCGTTATCTGAAATTCCTAATATTTCTTAACTCATTTGTCAAAATACCGAGGTTATTTTCGTCACAAAAATGGAATCTTTATCCAACAAACAATTTGAGAAATGTGAAATGTCCATCATCTTTACTCTTTCTCATTCCCATATCTCCAATACCGTCAAAGCGAAGTTATCAAATACAACACATCGGAGCCTCCAAGGAGCAAAAGCTATTAAAGCCGAAGAGATCACATGTCCTTGTCTTGCTTTTGTTACCACCGAAGAATTAGCTTTTGTTTCTTCTTTTTGAATTCGGTTTCACGAAGTTACTGTAGTTTCATTTCAGATATAGATAGTGAGAAATTACTGATTTTTCGCCTGTAAATTGGTCAGAGGATGTTGGTCCAGAGAAGGGTGATGACATGGAGACGCGTTGGGAAGTCCCTCCACGCTCTTCTGGCTCATGGGTTGCTCCTCACCTTCACGATTTTGCTTGTCCTCAAACTCCACCATGCCGTTCGCTACCCTTGGTGGTTTGTGATTTTGGTTTTTCTTTGTCTTATTTTCATTGTTTTCTATTATTTTTGGTTACCCAGATATTTGGTGAAATCAAGGGGTAATTGGCTTATTTGAATCAACTGAGAGTAGTATTTGATGAAGTTTCGCCTTTTCGTTGCATTTATTTGGTAAAAGAAAAGTTGCCCATTTCTTCAATTTGTGATAGTTGTTATTGTATATGTTCAGTCCTTGTGTATGAAGTATTTAGATGACTGAATTTTTTTGGGATTGCCCTTAATTCCTCAACATTTTTGGTTATCTTTACTTAGTGTTTGTAGTTTTTGAGCCGTTGACTCTGTATGTTTTGAATTGTAAAGAAGGATGCTCTTAAATTCTTTACCCGTTTGCCTGAATTCTTTCTTAGTTACCTATGTGCTTGCCGTTTGACTTATTTTGTGCATTATTTGAGCTGAAATCGAAAAATTGTAATAAATTATTGACATAGACTTACATATGCATATCAAAAGTTAGAAGAATGCTAGCAACACTCTTAGGATGACAGGTGTCATGTTTACTATAAAGAAAATTTGTCCATTATTTTTAATACTTCATCATGACACATGTAGTCTATTACTAGGAGAGTGTACGAGGGAGTGTTGATATTTCTTATTAAATAAAAGTGTATAAGAGAGTGTTGCCAGCATTCCTCTAAAAGTTTGGAAACATTTAAGTGGATGCATATGCATCAAAGACTTGCCATTCTTCTTAGTAGAAGATGCTACAGTGTCATTTTGAAGACGTTTCTTATATCTAGTCTAGATATTATTGTTGTTTGAAGATTTTTATTGCAAACCATCTCTTTGACTCTTGTATGGATTAATTTGGTCTGTGTTTGAGTGGGGTAATGGAATACGACCCCCTTCCTCTAATATATAATGCTTTAATTTTCCATTATTCTTCAGGATTATCTTTTCCCCTCTATGGACTTTCCATGCAGTGGTATCACGAGGACGATTTTCCTTACCTGCTCCATCATTGCCTCATGATCGCCATGTAAAAAAATAATTTCTATTATGTATAATATATCACATTTTTCTTGCTTAAGATAATCTGAAATTTTCTGTTCTAATATAGTTTTTTTATTTGGGAGTTGGGACAGTGGGCACCCTTTCATGCTGTCATGGCAACTCCATTGCTCCTTGCTTTTGAGCTACTACTGTGTATATATCTTCAAAATACTGATGGTATAATTTGACATCTTTAGTGAAAACATTAGTTAGATGGTCACGACACTTTTTTCGTTGACTTGATCTTCTTTACATATATTCACCAGAATAATTTTATTATTGTCAATTTTTTGTTGTTGAGTCCTCACTGCATTGTATTCCGTGGTGAATTATAATGTTTTCAGTTCTAAATTTGAAGATTGTCTTTCTGCCACTGTTGGCTTTCGAAATAGCAATTTTGGCTGATAATATCAGGTATGAGACTATGAATATGCTTTTATTTTTATTCAGTGTATAATGAACATCCACTAACTATTTTCACACTGTTATGTATCCTTAGCATCTATGTCAACTGGTTGAATCATCTCTAGAGATCAGAATACTATGTTTATAAGTCCAGAAATGGGCATTTAAAATGTTAACCAACAAGATAAAAATCTTTATTTTGATAAGCCACTTCTTCTCTGGGAACCCTATGAAGGTCATTTCAAATAAATTCTCTTAGTAACCCTATGTCTAGTTTTGCACAAGAAGGGAAGGAGAAAAAGAAAAGTTAAGAACATGTTCTGTAATTCCGAATCTGTAAGACTATAACTTTTGGCAGTTCATCAGTATAAAATGTTGCATGGTTTGTAACTTTTAAAGGTTGTATTTGATTAGTATTTTAGCTTTGGTAATGGTACTTTGTGGTTGTCCTATACAGGATGTGTCGGGCATTAATGCCTGGAGATGAAGAAACTATGACTGATGATGTAATATGGGAAACCCTTCCTGTAAGTTTGCAATTTTAGTTTGGCTGCTTTCTTTTCTCATTTGTAACTTCATCTTCATCTACATTTTGAGCGTTTATTAAATGTTTATTCATACTGGAGACAACTGTGAAGTAGGACCTATTATTCTCTACTGACGTTGTAATTGGTAAATGGCTAAATGACTATAACTTTTAGTAACTCTTTTTTGTATTTCTTATGGATTTATTATAAATTATTAAAAAAATATTTAATAATAATTTCTTTGACATATAGTGTCTAATGAAAACAATTATTACATAACTTGAGATGGGAAACTAGAAACATTAGATGATAATAATATTTTCCTTAAGGTTTAGTTTTAGGATTTGAGTTCTATTCTTCCCAAGCTTTGTGCAACATTAGATGATAATAATATCTGATTATTTTGAGAGAAATTGTAATATTTGATTGAACCACTTTGACATACCTTAGCTCTTTAGTCTTTAGTATAATGAAAATTAAAAAATAGTTTTGTAATTTTCTTGGTACTAGTTAAAAACATTAGGCACGTGAATTGTTTTACTTGTAAGTTTTCTCTTTGGTTAATTTTTGCAACACATTTGAAGTAAATACGAAATTAATTTTCTTATGCTTTCAAATTAATTGTTAAAGTAAAATAATATTTAGAGTCCTTATTGAATGTGATAACCATTTTACGATTACAGTCCTTATTGAACAGGATCCTTATTCCATTATCATATTTAGAGTCTTTATTTAATGTAATAATAGATTCTAAAATGATAACTAATGTCACTAGCTTAAAATATAAAGATAAGTTTGTCTTTATATTTTTATATATAGTATAGATAATTAATATGCATGGATCTTTAAGCCCTGTGTTCAAACATTTTCTTTTGAATTTAATTCTAATAATCATTTATTGGCTTGTAGCATTTTTGGGTTTCAATATCTATGGTCTTCTTCATTGCTGCTACCGTTTTTACTCTTCTAAAAATATGTGGTGAGTTCTTCGAACCTTTATGAAACACGTACCCTTTTGCTTCTCAATTTATTATTGATACTTTTCTGAGATATTGTTTCTTCCCCTACCCCCTTTTGTCAGAAGGGCTAATAAAACGTGATTTGATTTGTTCATATGGCAATGTTGTCAAGAGTTTTTAGCAGTATTTCGTGATTTGACATAAGTTGTCACACACTAGGACATCTACTTGCTGTAATAAGATGAATGCATAGTGTAAACGATGATAGTTGAGGAATTTCACTTATCTCTGATGAAGAAGATTATAAAAACAGTTTTATCATTCTGAGAGAGAACAAAATGCATAGTTTAATCTTCAGTAATCTATAATACGTAATTGAATGTGGGTTTCCTAAGTGCAAGTCATTCAGATATGAAATTCTCTGCTGGAAGGAACTATAAGTTTGCTGCTTCTCATTTTGTCAAATTTGTTCTCCGTTAGGAAATTATGAGTCCTTTTTTTAGTGGTTTAACAATTGAACAGGAACATAATAGCTATCATGGGCGTAACAAGCCATGCAATTGATGATGTAGTGGGTTCGTTTTTGGCTTGGGTCTCTGGCATTGATTCTGTTAACTGGGCAGGTCCTTGATGATTGTGCATCCATGCCCGGTGTTAGAAAGAGATCTCTATTTTTCATTCCTTTTAATTTCCATAATTTCTGAATACATATTAGATCTTGATGAAGTTCTAATTCTATCATTTACCAGCTTTTGATGATTGCACACTGTAACCCTATTAGATGCTTGATAAGGTCCTATCATTTAGGAATGCATTAGAATGATTATGAGCACAATACTTTCAATCAAAATCTGGTTGCATGCGGTCAAAATAAGATGTTGAAACAAGATTTCTAATTGCAACAATGTTTTCTTGAATACTTGCGTGAAAATTTGCATAAACATGCAAAGTAGTCTTATTATATACCTCATAAAATCATCGTGATCGTTGGTTGTTGTATTCTTGCCTTATACTTGATGCCGTTTATATATATTGTTCTTTCATTCATGTTGCTTTTCTGCATACATTGTTTCACCCACGTGCAGGTGATGTAGCTGCCCTAGGCTGGTGGGATTTGTTTATAAACTTCGGGTATGATTCGTTATGGTGCAATAGCTTGAATATTTTTTCCTAGCCTTCAAACACCATGATATTCCTTCTCTATCCTTCTTTAGGATTGCAGAGGGTTTTGCCTTCCTTGTCTGCACAAAATGGTATAATCCATCAATTCATAGACATTCTCACATTAGAGAATCATGTTCATCTACGGTGAATTTTCGATACCTTGACTGGAATAGAGGCTTGGTAGTTTCATCTGATGAAGACCAGCAGCACAATGGGATATGTGACATGCAGGATATTGGTGGTCATATTATGAAAGTTCCTCTAATAGTTTTCCAGGTTCTGCTTTTTGTGCACTTAGAGGTACTGTAGGTGTCAAGAAAAGTATATTTATTTTTTGAACTTTTGGAAGGTTTTCTATTATCTTCATTTTAAGTGCATTTGTAATTTCAGGGAGCACAAGGTTCTGGGGATATATCAATTCCTGTTGTTTTTTCACCTCTTCTTTTGCTGCAAGGATCCGGGGTTTTATTTGCTGCGTATAGGTTGGTAGAGAAAATTGTTATATTAATTCATGGTGCAGTTGATTCTGGAAGATACCTTGCTGTAGCATCAAAAGTTCAGGACGGTTTTGGATTCTTGCATCGCGGTTCAAGGTAACTGGTTATTTTATGGTTGAATGATCGTTTGTATTCTTCTTGAGTCAAAACCAGCAGAATTATTGGCCTTATTTCATTGTTGATCGTCCATCCTGTTGACAGGTTGCTGGGTTGGTGGTCAATTGATGAAGGAAGTCGAGAGGAACAGGCTAGACTATATTGTGGTGAATCTTCAGGGTCAGTATTGTCTTTCGTACAGTATAGTGCATTGGCACTAAATATTGTTATAAAATTGGGTTATGGGCTGCTTCATTTTGTACAACTCAAGGAACTCTTCACATAATTATGTTGTTTTGTTATACCTTCTAAATTCTACCTTATCTCTGAAAGTTCTCCTCTACTTTTCTCATTGGCCTTATCAGTTCTACAGCATTGGTAGATTTGTCTCTAGCATATTAAAATTGGCTATAGATCAAAATATTGTTTAAGCTATCAAGTGTTTTGCATGTCGGTAACATATACGTAAAGCATGGCTGTGCAAAGCATCTTTTATGTTTGTTGAGTTATCTGGTAGTTTTCATCGCATAAAGGTTCTTACTGTTTTTTTTCCCTTTTGTTCTGTTTTCTTACCCCACATTGGATGATAACATAAATTCTTGCTAAATAGTAGTATTTTGAAATTTTTTTTATTTTTACTTTGATTCATATTATCAGGTATGATACATTTGCACCTGAGGTTGTGAAGAAAATGCCTAAAGCAGATCTTGTTGAGGAGGTGAACATTTTTTCTCCCTCATAGACAATAATTTTGTATCTTAATTTTCTCTGTTATCTCTAATTCAGAATGTTCTGTGTCATCTTGTTATAATTGTTCAAAACAAGTTTTGTTATCATTTTCATGTGTATCATATATTATTTTTCACTTGGTAGATTTGGAGATTACAAGCTGCACTTGGTGAGCAATCAGAGATTACCAAATTTTGCCAGCAGGAGTGTGAACGACTTCAGAATGTAACATCACAAACTCGGTTAATTTCTTTCTGTTCTTATCTTCTTGTGGCATGAATATATCACAATTGTCAGTGTTGTTACACTTACATCTAAAATTTCATCATCTAAACTGGAAAAGTATTTCTTTTAATCCATGTCAAAGCTGTTAAAATGATTCAGTGAGTGAACTCATGTTAGGGCCTTAAATCAAACTACAATTATTCTGATTTCGACTTGGATCATGATGAGGGTTCCTGATTGTTTTGGTTTGGGAAATGAGTTTTTGGGGTGGTATTTAATGTTATAGAAATCCACATGCCTTGTAGAGGGTGCATCTATTCTAATAAGGGAAAGAACATCTAAAACGACAAGGAAATAAATTAGGCATGTATGGAAAAGTTTCACAATTAAGAAGCTGAGATGGCTTGGCTAATTAGGTTTCGTAGAGCTGCAAAACATGGGGTTTTTGAGATTTTTCCATCTTGGTAGACTTTTAAGGGTATTAAGGTGGGCATTTGGAATTGAATTTCTTTTTTCTTTTTAGATTCTCTAATTCTCTTTTCTTGATGAAGGCTAATACTTCTTCTTCTTCTTCTTTTTTATTTTTATTTTTTTTCCCTTTTTTTGGCATGGAATTTTTACATTTAAATGGTGGGTTCATCTATCATTCTCTGTTCTTAATGAAGGCTAATAATTCATTTTTTCCCCTTTAAAGCTCATTCTGTTCCTCCAATACGCAGAGAGTTGCACTTTAACTGTGATGAGTTAACCTCGAAGGTGTACCCAAACCTGCTTGGTGTGATCTTTAAACTTTTTTGTTAACTGATTTTGTCAGTGTCAGCGATTTTTTGTAATTGTCTATAGAAGATTTTTGGATACTTTCCCTTTTTTCTTTTTGTGGAGATACGGCGCATTCATTTCTAATTGGCTTCCGAAAACCCTTAAAAATCAAACTTTATAGTTTGCTAACTATTAAAGAATATTAACTGTATAGATTGTCTAAGTTTTCCAACATTTACCTTTCATTTGAGCTAAAGTGTGACCTTCAAGCCACCAATGAAGTGCAAAATCCATCCTCATACTATTAGTTTGTGTCCTTTCTGTCTTCATACTAATAATCCATCCACTTTAGTCCTTGTACTATCAAGTTCACAATTTATTTTGTCCAATATAACATAAGTTTTAAATAATAAGTCAAAGTTGACCTTGGTTGACTTCTATTTAATTAGATGGAGAATCTACAATTTGACTAAATAAGATAGTATGGGGACTAAATTGGATGAATTATTACTTTAGGGACGAAAATGGAAATGAGGACTTTGATGCATTTAATCACTAGGCCACTCAAGAATAACCTCAAAAGTTCTAGTTCGTTCTTTTCATGAGGTACTTGGGCTCAGGTTACAGGAGTCTTAATGATTTAGATCCTGCTTAATGGAGTAATACTTTTATCTTGTGGCAATTCTTAAAAAAAAATAAAAATGGAAAATGTATTTTATAAAAGATCAGGATCTACTTTAAAGTATAAAGTATTAAGCGATCTTATGTGTTTTGTAATTCGGTAAATGCTGTACTTGGCTTCACAATTTCGTTATCATTGATAATCTGGCTGTTCAATAATAAGCAACAAATGCAAAATATTCTGACAAATCTTAGTAGTTTATCTTGCAGCTTTTGTGCGGTGTAAAACTATATATCTGGTAGCAGTTAACGGCAAAAGATATAACTATACTCGGGTGCTTGGAAGAATTAGTTTGCACTAGGATTACTTTATTGCTCGCTATCTCATGACAGTGATTATTTCGGCTAGTTTTCGTGTTTCAATATTATTGCCTACACAAGTGCTGAAATGCTGTTGTAATGAAACACACAGGAAAAGATCCTATGTCGAGTATGCTTTGAGGAACAGATTGATGTAGTTCTTCTTCCTTGCAGACATCATGTTCTTTGCAGGTACTTGATCCATTCTTTCCCTGCTAATTTCTAATTTTCTATAAGGAGCTCCAATCCACAACTGACATAATAATCTTGCATTTTTTTGTGATTTATTTTGTTCTCATAATATTTACGAGCCTACGAGGCATTTATACAACAAATATGCCTATGCATTTCCCACAAACGAAAACGTTAATTAATAAAAATGGATTCATCGGGGAAACCATTTTTATTTTCAAAGTAAATAATTGAAACTGCTTTTGTTGGACATAAAAACTGATAATTATCGCATCTATTAGCCAAACCCATTCTATCTAATGTATGATATATATGCCCTTTTCATGTACGTTTCAGGCTTATTATGCATCTAAATTTTTTTGATGCCCTCTATTTGATTTTTTTTTTTTCGAAAACAATTTTGTTGCAGAGCTTGCTGTGAGAAGTGTAAAAAATGCCCCATATGTCGTGTTGCTGTTGAAGAACGATTGCCAATATATGATGTGTAAATTCTCACATATTGACATAGAAGAGCAGAAAGTAGAGGTTTGTTCTACAACTGTACACTGTTGCTTGTGATTTTAAATGAAGCAAGTATAGTGGAACTGGCAAATATTTGATTTCTTTCATACATGTCCATATCTTGTAACTTATTGTGAAAATAGTTGTAAATATGTTGCCATAAAATTCAATTCTAGAACTGTTACTTGTAAGTAAAGTTGTCAAGTCTTATTTTATTACCCTGTGTTTTATGAATTTAAAAATAATTTGTAGTAGACTGCAATGAGTGTCAAGTGAAGCCTGCTTTGAAATCAAAATATATTAATTTTAGAAGTTTGAAAACTCTTCTAGTTATGGTCGTTTTAATTTAATAGGTGTCTTTCTTCCCTCTGGAAACTCATTGAATAATTGTGATGAGGAATTTTTGAGTCAACTCATTGGATTAACTCGTGTTTTCTTTTGTCTTCATGGGAATTAAGTTTATATTTTTGTTATTTCAATAACTTGTATATTTTATCCCCTCCGATGCAGTTAGAAAGAGTCTGTCTTAGGTTGTTTTGTGTCAATAGTTCTTTTAATAGATTAAATAATATTTAGTGTGATTTAAGACAAAAATGGTTGATTCGTGCTAGCAGACTACTAGATGAATCATTGTACAATACTGAGGTGTAGACAACTATAAGTTAAAAAAAAAAAAAAAAAAAAAAAAGCGGTTTATTTTATAGAAATTTTATACTACGGTAATAGCTAGAGAGAGAGGCACAAGCAATATTTATGTAAGAGGGAAGATATTTGGTGTTGTGAGTTGTCTTTCTATTAGGAAATACCGACTTTTTAGTACACTACAAATTACATAAAATTTTTGAAAAAATAATATATATATATATATATATATATATATAACACCTTGAAACTTGCAACAAAAAAAAACTTGTATATTTTAACTATAAAAAAAAAATTAAACCCAAATATTTTATATTGAACGCTGGTGAATTAAATAATTGTTCAAGTTTTTGGTCAATTTAGCCGTTTAATGTTGAACTTATGTCGGTCTAATTTGATTCAAAATTATTGAGTGTTATTTTTGTTATTACAAATTTGATAAATATTAATAATTTTTATGAGGATTTTCTAAATAGCAAAGAGGTCCAAATTTGAAAATAATATTCGTAAAATTTATTAACCAAATAAGATATCATATGATTGATATATTATAAAATAATTAATAGCAGAATAAAGTGAAACAATACTTTAAGTAATTTTATATTATTTTATAAATTTTTAGTAGATATTCCATGAGTTGGGCTTGTATTAAAATTAAGTAATATTTTAAGGTGTGTGATATAAAATGAAATTATTGGGACTAAGTTGATATTTGAACAAATCTTGGAGGTTTTATTGATAATTATTATAAACTTCATGCGTGTTTTCTTATGAAATTTAATTTTCGAGGTGAAGTGGTGAACTAAGAAATGGTTGAGAATCATGAATTTTTTTTACTTTTTTTGTTTTTGTTTGCTAAAGATGATTTTTTCTTCTTCTTTAGTTTCGTACTCATAGTACTAAAAAGGTCGTAATGACTTTTCTACTACTATTACTATTTTGGAATATTTTTGTGTTGAAACTATATATTTAAGACTTGAACGGAAATAAAACATTTATCATTAAAAATTTAAAAAAGAAAAGAAAATAAATTAAGCTAAATATTTAAATATTTTTCTAGTAAACGATATATTATAATGTAATAAAGAAACTACTATCATTACACATACATTGAATCACAAACAATGTGGAGGTCTTAATAACTGAAATAAATTACATCTTATGTTTGTCTTTTACAAGACCCAACTTGCCGCAATAAAATAAACATGTCCATTGAAGAACTAATTATGGAAAATGGAAATCCTATATACATAGTATAGTACAAACAAGTTTTAAGTACTCCCAAAATAAACTAGCCACTTTTTTTTTATTTCCGTCTTCTTCCTTATTTAAATAATATTGATAAATAAAATGGTACATAAACGTATTACTTAAAGCATGATGAATCAAGCACAAGTTGCAGTGATAGCAAGAGCTTCAACCATTGGATTTTCTTTAGGAATTTCTTCTACTTTGTTGCTCTTCATTTTGAGGAGAAAGTCACCAAAGCAGTCATCCAAAGTTCTATAAGTTTCTTCTGGGTACAGACTCTCCACTTGAACCTCAGCAGGACCTTCAATTGAGAAATTAACTTGACAGCCTTTTATAAATATGTCATGAGTCAATGCTGCCACAACACTTTGTGGTATAATATTCTCTGAAATAATTTAATAAAATAGTTAACATACCCCAATGACAAAAGGGTAAAAAAGTATTTCAATAAATATTTACACTTTTTCGATTTAGAAAATAAAATATTATTAAAGGGTAGATGATAAGTATATAAAAATATTGTTGATTCTTCTATTATCAGCTTTAAGTGTTTGGAAGAATTTGTTTCATAATAATTTCTAATTTGATATCAAAGTTAAAAGTTATGTATTCAAAACTCAGTAATTTCAAAAGTATTGTTAGCGCTTTCTCTGGTTTAAACTTTTGAGAGAGTTAATTTTTCAACAATTTTTAATATAAACATGAAACACGAAAAATAGAACATATGAATTGAAACGAGAATTTGTGTATTATATATAAAAGTGTGTAAGATGAAAGAAAGGTAAGAAAGATTAATGATTAATGAACCTGCAGCTGAAGCAAGAAGGTCATATTCAGTGATAGTAACTCTGGGAAGGGTTCTCCCAATCTTTCTCTCCCAAAGGGATGCAAGCTCATTCATGTTGTAAAGGTTGCAAGCTGGTCGAAAATGAACGTTTTTGTTCACAGTTCGAATGTCATTCACAGTTTTCATTGTTATTCTTCCAATATCAGTCCCAGCAACAAAGTAGGCTGCTTACAAAAAAGCACAAAGAGTATATTGTGATGTGTTATGGATTACCAAAATTAATAAATAAACAAAAAATTTATCCATGTAAAAATTACTTACAAGGCAAGAATGAACTTACCATTTTATTAAAACTTAAGTAGGATCAGGTGAAAGTATTTTTTAATATAGACAAAGTTTAAAAAATGACCCAAACAACTTATCATATGTTAAAACTTTCAAGGTTGAGGAGTGATATTATTTGTTTCACTGCGCACCAACCCACTGAGCTGTTATTTTATATTATTTTTTTCTTTATTGCCACCTGGTATACAATTATTTTTATTTTTATTCTTGCTCGATTAACGTTGCATCATGTGTTGGACAATGTTAACCTAAATAACAAATTATTTAAATTTAAAATAAAATAATGTTATAAACAGTATCTTGTCGGTTAGACTCTGAATGGTCATGGAATTTTTTTTTGTTAATTATAATTTTTTTCGTATCTTATCAATTAGAACTATAAATGACATAATGTTCAAATTTTTTCATGTTTGAATGTACTTTATATCATTAAACAATAACTTGTTGCAAATTTTTTCTAAATATTTGAAAATAACTTAAAAACATTTTTTAATATACGAAAAAGACACGTGCAAAAAGGAAACTGTTTTTGTCTTTCTCTTTGTCGGTTCCTTTTATTTATTTTTTGGTTCAACTATACAGCTTAATCTTTTATATATATATATATATATATATATTTATTATCTTTGTCGTTTTCTTTTATTTATTTTTTGGTTCAACTATACAGCTTAATCTTTTATATATATATATTTATTATTTTAATGACATAAGTAAACATATTTATTTTTTAATATTAAAAAAAATTTTAAAAAAATTTAAAAATAAAATCAGCTAAATAACTAAATTATTTATGTATCAAAATTATTTATTTTTAATTTAAAAATGATAATTATTTAAAATTTTCCCTTACCTAATTAAAAACTAAAAATATCACGGTCAATTAATTATTTTTCCAGAAACGCATAAGAAGTTGACAGTTGTCAAAGCATATATAAATAAACTTCACCATCATGAACGAAAACAGGTCCATTCACTAGGTAAATGGCGTAATTGACGAGCTATAACTTGCCTAAAAATAATATGCTTAATTTAAGGTAATAATTAATAATAGCTTTCAAAATGGCTATGTTCTTTACTTTTCAAAAGGTGAGACAAATAGTCCCTTAATCAACTCAGCTTTGCTAAATTTTGGACCATGTGCTACTTTTTTTTTTTGTTGTTGCTATTATTTCTTTGCCTTCAACAATTATGCTTTATTCAACAAAAGAAATGTACTCTTGTCATACCTTTAACAGTTCCATCACCGTAGATTTGAAACTGATCCAACGGTGGAATAACCTCAGAAGGATGAGTGTTGTTAAAATAAGGCCAAGAGGCAATTGAATTGCAGCAAATGTAAGTGTAAGGCACCCCAGACTCTTCAACTAAGCGCCTAACTATGCGCTTTTCTTTGTACATTCTCAATCCTGGTTCAACTGGATCTGCCCTATCAACATCATGTCCAAATTCTGATGGCAAAAACCTCTGCAGCACAATTTTTAAAAATACAAAATAAATAAATTAACATATAAACGTAATGTGTTTAAGTGGTTAAGTGAGAGTTTCTCCTCACAAGTTGTGAAGAAGAACACAACAATTATACACCAGGCGTTAGACATCAAATACAAATTTTCTATAATAAGAAAAGGTTAACAATTTTGCATAACAATTTTATTTAACAATAATAACACTAGATTATAATTAATTATGAGCATGAACCTAAATATATAATATGTATAATATATATAATCGAATTAATCATAAAATAACATATCAATTATATATAATATATATATATTATACGTAATATATAAAATATATATAAATTAAATATGTATATCTTATATACAAGTTAACATATTTATTTAAATTAATATGAAAATTTAAATTTTTAAAATAATTAATTATAAGAATATAATTTATAATTTATATATTATTTGTTATAATAATAAGAAAAATAATTGTAGTAATTTAATTAAATTAAAAAAATTGGAGCAAATTTGTAATTTTAAGTTTGAGTCGCATTTTGCGGCGTGTGTCTGTGATGGAGGATATTGAGCCCTACATTAGCTCTGACTTCAACCCCTGTTTGAACAAGATTTCTGTTGACCGCGCTTAGTAAGCTCAAGACACATGTTTGCAAGTATAAAATATTATATTAAATCTCAATATCTTATTTATGTTCTTATGGAAAAAAAATCTATATAATTTTTTTATTTTATTTTATAGTTAATACCTTTATTGTACCAACTTTCTTTATGGCCTCCAATAATGTGAGCTGATCCAAAACACTTTCCCCACCAACAGCTGAAATCACAATATCAATCTCATATTCTTTTAGTATTTTCTCCATCAATTCCTCATCATTTATCATTCCCTGCAAAAATTGATCATAACAAAGTTAAATTATTTGTTATGGTACTAAGACTGTCTATCTATTTTGTGTTTATTTCATCAAAAAGAAAAAGAAAAAAGAAGCAGCTATTTAGTGTTTAGTACTTGTACTAAGTACTTGAAAATATATAAGGGTAATGAAAGTGACAAATTAAACACACTTGCAAAATTATGGCTCCTTTATCTTGTAAAGCTTTGATTGTGTTGGCTTTAGAAGGGTTGTGGAGGCCTGGCCGGACAAGAATGTACGTAGGCCGACCTGATTGTATGCTCGCTTCAGCTACAAACTGGCCAATGAAGCCTGTGGCTCCAACAATGAAGACACGACCATTTTTGGCTGATGACAGAGGAGGTGACATAGTCATTTTTGCTTGGTGGTGGTTGGAGTTTTTAACTTCTCAAGCCTTTTCTTCGTTAATGAAAGTTAGGCAGAGAAGGGAATAAACCAAAAAAAAAAAAAATTAAAGAAGAGGAAAAAATGGTTTCTTAAAGGATGACAAGGCTTGGGTTTTAGAGAGGAAGCTATATATAAATATATAGTGGCAAAGCTATTTTTTTTTGGTTAGATTTTTGTAACCTTTTTTGGGAGAACATAGATGTGTAATGGAATTTTGGGGCCTGAAAATTTCAGCTACCCTTCTAAAGCTGAGGCCCAATTGGGGTTGTTTAGCATTATTTTTTGACTTGACATATAATGTCATTGACCTTTAGCTCGCTAACACTATTTGGTGTTCGCTACCACTTTTGACTGATAGCTAAGAAACTCGTGATAGAATTTTGGTCTTAGGAATTAATTACAGGACACATAATAAGTTGAGTGGCTTTCATTTTATTTTATATATTGCTAAAAGAGTGGCTTTCATTTTATTTTATATATAAATTGAAATCCGTCATCTCAAATTAAGATGAGATCTTAAAAGTGGATTGTGATTGTTTAAATTACACCAACGAGATCATGACTAAAGTGATAATTATTCAATAAAGAAGTGATGCCACTCTTGCACCATTTTTAACATCACTAATTAAAACCATAGTAACAAATGTAAAATTTAGGATAGAGAAATTTGATGGTGCCAATAACTTTGGCACGTAGCAATGTGAAGGATTAGATATATTATGCCAACAAGAATTAGATCTTGCTCTTGAGGATAAACTTGAAGATATGAATGAGAAAGATTAGGCAAAGCTCAGTCGTCAAGCATGTGGTACCATTTGGTTGTGTCTTGTTAAAGAACAAAAATATTTTTTCATGAAGGAGATGTCAGGAAAGAAGTTGTGGAAGACAATGAAGCATAATTATATATCAAAGAGACCCCTTAATAGTCTTTTCTTGAAGAAAAAACTCTACAAATTCACGTACGTACTTGATACGTCATTGAGTGGTCATGTTAATTCGTTCAACAAGTTGTTGGCCAATTTGTTAAATTTAGATGAGCAATTTGGTGATGAAGATAAAGTCTAAATTTTGTTGAATTTGCTTTCTAATGACTATGAGCAACTTAGCATCACGTTACTGTATGGAAAGGAGAAAGTTTCTTTTGATGAAATTTGTACGGAATTGCATAGCTATGAAATCATGAAAAATGATAGAGTTGTTCATAGAGATGCAATGACATAAGTATTAACAGCAGGAAGTTGCCCTTTGAGTCGTAATCTTGGAAAAAGGGACAAGTTACAATTAAAAACAAGACTTGCCAAATATGAATTTGCCTTTTGTTAAGAGAAAGGGCATTGAAAAAATAACTGTCCTAAGTTGCAAAAGAAAAATAAGGGTAAGAAAATTTATAATGTTTGTGCAATTGAATAAGGACATAACAAGTCAGATTATTCCTTGTTGGCATTTCTTTAATATGTCATGCTAATGAGTGGATATTTGGACTTGGGTTGCACCAACTATATTTGTCCCAATAGGGATTGATTTTCAAGCTTTAAAGAGCTTGATTGTGGAGATGTTTATATGAGCAATGATAATACTTGTAAAATAACAGGAATATGTACAATCCATTTGAAAACTCATGATAGATCAACCAGAGTGTTGACAGATATTCGGTATGTATCAAGTTTGAAAAAGAATCTCATATCACTGGGTGCCTTAGAATCAAAAGGTTTCGTAGTGACAATGAGAGATGGAGTTCTAAAGGTTGTATTTGGCGCTCTTGTGGTGATCTGATGAGTGCTCGAAAAGCACTAATATTTCGTGATTAATTGTGCTTAATTGTTTGATATATAGATTTATTATTATTGTTTATTCAATTAATTTCATAAATCTATCCATTCGGAGTCACGGGTATATTTTAGTGTATTTCAGGTGTTTTTAGCGTCAAATGAGTCAAATAATGAAAACACGCAAAGACGGAACACTTACGGCGCTCGGATCACGAGTTACGGACTGAACGAGACAAATATGTAAGCCTTACATAACGAGCCATCACATATGTAAGGGGGTACATGTGAAGAAACTGAAGACAAAGCGCGCCGCGGCGAGGAAAATTCATGCCGCGGCGGGGAGCTCTCGGGTTTTTACACAATTTCCAGAATTTGTGTTGCGCTGCGGCGGGGAAAATGTATGCCGCGGCGCGCCTATTCCTAATGCAATCAGGAATCCCTTACATTTATAAATACCCCCTTAGACCCCCTTTACAAGACAACTCGACCAATTCGTACACAACTCTTATTTTTCACAATTTTGCGACCTAAACACTACATTCAATCAGTTTTGAGAGCGTTGCCACACTCTAACGAAGCGAGAGACACTATTCTAAGGATTCAAGGAAGCCAACGACGATCGAAGATAAAGCTTACGGAGAAGAACGCTATCCAATCCATAAGCGGTATTTAGATCTAGGATTTTCTTGTTGTTATAGAATTAATTCCTCTTCTCTTTTTGTTAAAGTGTATGATCATATTTTATTTGTCTATGAATATTAATATGAACATGTCTGGCTAATTTTATTATGGATGTTTAGTTTGTGTTGCCATGTTTGCTAGAATTGTGTATGGTGTATTTTATTGATTTGGAATAAACGAATTACTTTTTGATTAAGAGCATGTTTAGATATTTAATTATGAATAATCATGGGCCCATTTGATGTTCGTAGTTAGGTTGAAAAATTTGAGAATTTAGTTATAGGAACGTCACCTTAACTTTATTCCGAAACACTTAATCGAAGCTTCAAGTTAGTGACTTAGTCATAGCATTAATTTGATTGGCATGTTTTTCCTTGCGCATAATTTGATTACTATTTGATTTACCCCCGCCAAAGGCAATTAATTAGTTAATCAATAAAGAGACCTACCCCCGCCAAAAGGAGTCTCGTAATTAAAAGGAAAGCCGGTAGTTTAGTTTATATAGGACGTTCATGTTATCTCACCATACCTTTTCGATGCAAGCATGGTCAACCAAGCTAAACGTCCATACATCCTCCATTGATATTTGAATTGATTGTTTGCTTGCGATCTTGTTTTCGTTTGATTGTCGTATGATTGTTCTCGTTACAAAAACAAACAACATTTTTACAGTTTTAGTAGCTTTAGGATTCTAGTTACTTAGAGTTTTAGTTTCACTAGAACTCTATTTAATTAGTGTTTTATTTTCATTAGAACTCTATTTAGATTAAAAAGTTAGTTATTTAAGACCACTGCAATTCCTTGAGAGACCGACCTTGGAAGTTGCTTATCACTTTACTACGAGTGATTCGTACACTTGCGAGTACACATTTTAACACATCATGATCAAAGGCACAAGAAGAAACAATTTGTATTACTTATAAGAAAGTACAATTATTTAATGTTTCTACCTAAAATGAAGATTCAAAAGCAACCAGATTATGGCATATGCGTCTAGGGCATGCTGGTAAGAAAGCTTTGCATAATTTGATACAACAAGGCTTGTTAAATGGAGCAAAAGTAAGAAAATTTGGCTTTTCTAAACATTTTGTATTGGGAAAACAAACTAGGGTTAAATTTGATTCAACAATCCAACGTCCTGAAGGGATTCTTGATTATGTTCATATAAATGTTGAGGACCCTACCAAAATAGCTTCATTTGAAGAGATGAATTACTTTGTTTCTTTTATTGATGATTTCTCCGAAAGAGAGTGGACATATAAAATGAAAGAGAAAAGTGATGTCTTAGATGTTTTCCTGAAAAGGAAAAAAATGATTGAAATTCAGATTAGCAAGAAGATCAAATGACTTAGATCGAATAATGGTGGTGAATAAAAAAGTGATCCGTTCTTGAAATTTTGTCTGATGAGGGAATTATTAGACACTTTACTATAAGAAATACTCCACAACAAAATGGAGTGACATAACGTATGAATGAACAATACTAAAGAAAGTTTTGCATATGTTGTCTAATTCTGGATTGGGCAAGATATTTTGGGCTAAGGCATTGACCTATGCATGTCATCTCATTAATTGTTTACCATCGAATGCACTCATCGATAAAAAGCTTATTATCATGTAAGAGATCTATAGAGGTATGATTTGAAAAGCCTACTATAGATTATGATTCCTTTATGTCTTTGGTTCTGTTGCTTATTATCATTTAAGAGATCTAAATTAGACCTAAGAGCTAAAAAAACTTTATTCATGAGTATAACATCTAGCGTGAAGATATACTGTCTTTGGTGTCCATAATCAAAGAAGATAATGTTCAACAGGGATGTAACTTTTGACGAGTCTTCTATGTTGTTACAAGAAGAGAAAAAAAGAATTCAAAAGGAAAATCACACTAATAGTACTCCACAACAATGGAGTTACAGAGAGTGTCAGTTGAACCAATTGAAGTCGTGGAGGAAGATAATTATCCTCCAATGATAAAAGATGATAAAGAGGTTCTCAAGAACCTACACACTAATAAGATCCAATTGCAACTATAAAGGCTAAAAGACAAACTTGCCTTTCTGTTCGACTTACTAACTATGAATTGGGAGCATATGCATTATCAATAGTGAATGATGGTGTTCCAACCACTTACAAAGAGTTTATTGGCAATATTGAACACCAACAATGGAAACATGTAATGGAGAAAGAGATGCAATCTTTTCAATAATGGATGCAAATGGGTGTTTGCAAAGAAAGAAAAATTTCCTAACAAGATTGTAGTAGTTGTATAATGTGCAGTGGTGGAGCTATGTGTGTACAGTATCCAGTGTAGACTGAATGTACAATATAGCTACTCTAGTTAGTTAGTCAATTTAGGATATTTGTTATAGATAATTTATTATCGATATTTAGTACTGTAAACTATCATATATATATTGCACAATTGTGCAGTGAATAACATCACTTGAATTTTTCTCAAATTCACTTTCTAAATATTTGTATGCTATAAGAGCAGATGAATCCTGATGTGTTAAATTGTGTACTCACAAGTGTACGAATCACTCGTAGTAAAGTGATAAGCAACTTCTAAGGTCGATCTCTCAAGGAATTGCAGTGGTCTTAAATAACTATCTTCTTAATCTAAATAGAGTTCCAATAAAAATAAAACACTAATTAAATAGAGTTCTAGTAAAACTAAAACTCTAAGTAACTAGAATCCTAAAGCTAGTAAAACTGTAAAAAGGTGTTTGATTTGTAACGGGAACTAAGTACGAGCAATTAAACGAAAACAAAATTGCAATTTAACAATCAATTCAGATATATTTGAAGATCAATGGAGGATGTATGGACGTTTAGCTTGGTTGACCATGCTTGCATCGAAAAGGTATGGTGAAATAACATGAACGTTCTATATAAACAAAATTACCGGCTTTCCTTTTAATTATGAGACTGCCTGCGGTCGGGGTAAATCTCTTTGTTGATTAACTAATTAACTGCCTTCGGTCGGGGTAAATCAAATAGTAATCAAATTACGCGCAAGGAAAAACATGCCAATCAAATTAATGCTATGACTAAGTCACTAAATTGAAGCTTTGATTAAGTGTTTCGGAATAAAGTTAAGGTGACGTTCCTATAACTAAATTCTAAGATATTTCAACCTAACTACGAACATCAAATGGGCCCATGATAATTCATAATTAAATATCTAAACATGCTCTTAATCAAAAAGTAATTTATTTATATTAAATCAATAAAACATACACCATACACAATTCTAGCAAACATGGCAACACAAACTAAACATCCATAATAAAACTAGCCAGACATGTTCATATTAATATTCATAGACAAATAAAATATGAACATACACTCCAACGAAAGAAGAAGAAAAATAGAATTCTACAACACCAAAGAAAACCTAGATCTAAATACCGCTTATGGATGGGATAGCATTTTTTTCCAAAAGCTTTATCTTCGATTGTCGATGGCTTCTTTGGATCCTTAGAATGGTTTCTCTTGCTTCGTTTTTGTGTAGCGAAACTCACAAAGTTGATTGAATATAGTGTTTGGTCGCAAAAATTGTAATGTGTAAAGTTATGTACAAGTTCGAGTTCTGTTGTAAGGGGGGCTCTAAGGGGGTATTTATAGATGTAAGGGTTTACACAAATCCTGATTGACATAGGAATAGGTGCGCTGCGGCATGCATTTTCCCCGCCGCGGCGCAACACAAATTCTGAAAATAATGTAAAAATCCGAGAGCTCCCCGTCGCGGCATGACTTTTCCTGGCCGCGGCGCGCGTTGTCTTCAGTTTCTTCACATGTACCCCCTTACATATGTGATGGCTCGTTATGTAAGGCTTACATATTTGTCTCGTTTAGCCCGTAACTCGTGATCTGAGCGCCGTAATTGTTCCGTCTTTGCGTGTTTTCATTATTTGACTCATTTGACGCTAAAAACACCTGAAATACACTAAAACACACCCGTGATTCCGAATTGATAGATTTATGAAAATAATCAAATAAACAATCATAACAAATCTATATTTAAAACAATTAAGCACAATTAATCACGAAATATTAGTGCTTTTTGAGCACTCATCAAGTCCTAAGCCTTCTCTTGCTATAAAGAACACCTCGAGAAGTGCTTATGCAACAACAATGGTGACAGCTTCTAGTGGATCTTCCTCATTATCATTTGTAATTGCTTCTTTACCAAACAGTCCAACAGTTTCTTTCAAATTGGATAGGAAAAACTGTCTCATTTGGCAATGTCAAATTCTCAGTTTCGTGATCACATACGGTTTGAACACTGTTCTTGATTCACAGAGTTCCATTCCAACACAATTCATCGAATCCTGAACTCAATCTTGATTATAGTGTGTGGACTTAGCGTAACAATCTACTTAAAAGCTAGATCTATACATCAATCACTAAGAAGATGTTGTATTAAGTGTGTGAAGATACTACGACAACTGCAGCTCAAATGCAGAAGAATCTTGAGTTTTTGTTTAATTCTTTATCTCGTGCTCGTATTATGGAGTTGAGGTCACAATTTTAGCAAGTGTGTTAAGATCAATTGTCAATTCAGGAGTATTTTACTCGTGTGAAAGGTATTTTTGATCATCTAACTATCGTGGGGGAGAAAATTCAAGAATGTGAGGTTGTCATGTGCATACTTCATGGTTTGAACTCTAGTTTTCAAACTTTTGTTACAACTATGAATTTATGTGCCCAATAACCCTCTCTATTTGAGTTATAGAGTTTGTTGCTTGTTGAAGAACAGTCCAATGTCGAACATGCACCTTGTGAGGAGAAATAACTTTTGCAGGCTAATTTTGTCAAGTTTATTGCAATATCTGTCCAAGGAAATTCCTTTGGTCCTAAGTCTTCTATTACTTCTTCCAAGCCATGGAACTTACATGATTTTCTGTAATCAGCTTGTTAGTAAGCTGCTTTGACCAAGGCTTCTGTAGGTTATAAGGGTGGTGGTAATTTCAAAGGCAATAATAAGCACAAAAAAAGAGCAGGTCACGTTGCATCTTAGTGTTTTCAATTGAGAGACATTCTTCTTAGCAAACATACTTCATTTAGCAACTCATCATTCATAGCTCTCTCAATTGAGACTCAAGACATGGAGGCCATTAATGTAGGCCACTGGTTGCTTGATAGTGGAGCCTCTCATCATCTTATGGGTGATTCTTAAACTCTCACAAAAGCAACTCCTTACATAGGCAGTGATGGTGTTACTAAAGGTAATGGATCTATTCTTTCTATTTCTCATATAGGAACTGGTTCCATTTCCTTAAATAATCATCAGATGGTTCTAAAAAACCTATTACATGCTCCTCAAGCTTCCTCCAATTTATGTTATGTGCATAAATTCTATGTTGACAATGGAGTTTATATTGAATTTCAACCTTAACATTTTTGTCTCAAGGATCCTCTCACACAAAAGATCATCTTCCAAGGAAAATCTAGTAATGGTTTCTACAAATTGCATGAGTCTTCACTCCCTACAAACTCCTCTAAGGTATTGTTGTTTCCTTTCACTGTTAAGGGTCTGTTTAGTAGTTATGATACTAAGGATGTTATTTGGCATGCAAGGCTTTGTCATCCTTCTGATCGTATCTTGAATAAGATTGCCACACAAGTGAATTTAGGATGTACTAGTTTTAGTTCATTTCCTAAAAGTTTTGTTTGTCCTATTACAAAGGCACATAAACTTCCTTTTCTAGCAATTGTGCCAATTGTGCATAAGTTAATAAAGTGTTTTGATTTGGTGTATGCTTATTTGTGGACTAGTCCTATTTTCTCTATGAATGATACCAAATATTTTCTTTTAGTGGTTGATGATTTTTCCAAGTATATGTGGATTTATTTTCTCACTAATAAGAATAAAGCAAAAATTGCTCTTGGCTTGTTCAAGTTCATGGTTGAAAGACAATTTGATGGTCTTATTAAGGCTATTTAAACTGATGGAGGTAGGGAGTTCCAATTTTTGTCTAAGAACTGAAGTCCTTTGGTCATTGATCACAAGATTACTTGTACTCATACATCTGAACAAAATGGCTTAGTTAAGAGTGGACTAAGAAGAGTGGTAGGCATGGCCTTATTGGTTCAAGGTGCCGTTCCAATCACTTTTTGGAGTTATGCATGTAGAACTACAATGTACTTACATAATCTTACACCTACCTCTATACTCAAGCATGTTTCACCTTATAAATGTCCTTATGCACGTGTGCCTGACTAACATTTTCTCAAAGTTGTTGGTTGTTTAGCTTTTTCTTTCCTTATGGCTTATGCTAAGCATAAACTTGCACCACGTTTAGTAGCTTTTGTGTTCCTTAGATTTGCTTATCAGCATAAGGGTTATTTATGTTTTGATATTCAGACTGAGAAGATTACCATTAGTCGCCATGTTGAATTTCATGAGTCTCTTTTCCCATTTCTTGAGAAAATAAAGAGTGAAGTTGATTTTAATGAGTATAAGCTTTCCTTGATCACCTTGCTTCCTATACAGAATTCCTTGTTAGATTCATCTACCCTTGAGATATTTATGCTGTAACTACTTCAACTTTCTATATCTCACTTGTTTCAACTTTTCATGTTCCATCTTAACTGTCATCACCTGTCCTATCTCCTGGTCTTTATTGTGATACCTTCATTACAGTGCCTATTTCTTATGTTTCTCATTATCTGAGTGTACCATCCTCTAATGTACCTAGTGTTCCAATGCCTTTTGTTAGTGATTCAATTTTAGCTCATAATACCCATCCTATGGTGACTAGGTCCAATAATGGTATTTCAAGGCCTAATATTCTTTCAGCGACTCTAGATCCTCCTTCCTTTGCTACCCCTCCTGATGTGGAACCTAATTCCTTTCCTAAAGCTAGTAAATATAGTGTTTGGTAGACTTGTATGAGGAAGGAGTATGAAGCATTGTTGAAGAATGAGACATGAGAGTTGGTCCCTAATATTGATTCTACGAAGGTTATAGGCAACCAATGGGTGTATAGGATCAAAAAGAAGTCGAATAGGCAAGTAGAGAGGTATAAGTCTTGAGTGCTTTCTTTGGGATACAATCAATAAGAAGGAGTAGATTACTTTGTGTCTTTCATCCCTGTTGTGAAGTATACCATAGTCAGGTTGCTACTTTTTGACTCATTCCAAAGGTTAAGTGTTTAGACAATTTGATGTGAACAATGCCTTTCTTAATAATGTGTTAGAAGATATAGTATAGTATACATAAGACAGCCTAAGGGGTTTGAAGTGGCCTTTTTTGTTCCTATGGTGTGCAACCTCAAGAAAGCACTTTATAACTTGAAACAAGCTCCACGGGCTTGGTTTCAAAGGTTGAGTACTTCTCTCCTTTACATGGGTTTTGTCATGTCAAAATCAGATTCCTCATTGTTTTTCCAAAGGACTTCTAGTTCTATTATAGTGATACTCTTCTATGTTGATGATATTATTGTTACAAGTGATAATCATGTGGTTATTCAAGAATGTGTCTCTTCTCAAAACTCAATTTGCTTTGAAGGATATGGGGAATTTACATTTTTTTTTTGCTTGGTATTGAGGTCCTAAGAACTTATTAGTATCTACATCTTTCTCAAGGGAAATTTATCAAGGACTTATTGGCGAAAAGTGGCCTCCAATCCTCTAAGTCCATTCCTACACCAATAGCTTCTTGGAAACCTCTTTCCAAATTTGAAGGTATTACATTATCTAATCTGTGTAGTATAGACAAGTTGTTAGTGCCCTTTAATATTGTTCTATCACTCGTCCTAACATAGCCTTTATTGCTAACAAACTCTATCATTTCTTTCAATCCTACATTAATTTGCATTGGCAAGCTGTCAAAAGAGTCTTTTGTTACCTTAAGGGTACCACCAATCATGGCATTCTATTTCAAAGGTCAGATCACATGGATTTGGTTAGCTTTTTAGATGTTGATTGGGTAGGGTCATTTGAGGATAGGCACAGTACCAGTGCCTTTTGTGTTTACTTTGGAAACATTCTTATCTTTTGGTCATTTTCCAAATAGGAAGTTGTTTCTAGGTCCAGCTCAGAATTTGAGTACCGTGATTGGCTTCCATCACAACCAAGCTTATCTGGTTAAAGTCCTTACTATTTGAGTTGGGGTTCTCATTTGATCAACCACCAGTGGTTATGTGTGATAACATTAGTACTCAACACCTTACTAAGAACCCCGTGTTCGATGCTAGGACCAAACACATTGAAGTGGACTTCCATTTTGTGCGTGAGAATGTTATGAGTAAGGCATTGGATGTTCGTTATGTACCCACAGAGGATTAGGTGGCAGATGCGCTCACCAAAGCTCTTCCCATTGCCCATTTATTTAGCTTAAAGAGAAAACTCCTAGTCCTTCCTATACTAGAATTTGAGGGGGAATAATAGTTGTATAATGTACAGTGGTGGAGCTATGCTTGTATAGTAACTAGTGTAGTCTTGATGTACAGTATAGCTACTCTAGTTAGTTAGTCAATTTAGGATATTTGTTGTACATATTTTATTATAGATATCTAGTACTGTAAGACTATCATATATATATTGCACAATTGTGCAATGAATAACATCACTTGAATTCTTCTCAAGTTCACTTTCTAAATAATTGTAGAATGAGGTGCGTTTCAAGCAAGATTGGTAACAAAGGGTTCTACTCAAAAAAAGGGCATTAAATACAATGAAGTGTTTTCTCTAGTGGTGAAGCATGCTACTATTTCAAATTTTGTTGGCCTTGGTTGCACAATATGATTTAGAGTTGGTTCAAATTTATATTAAAACTACATTTTTACATGGTAATTTGGAAGAAGAAATCTATATGGCTCAGTCCAAAGGATTCAAAGTTGCTAGAAAAGAAAATTAGGTTTGTAAATTGAACAGATCGCTCTATTGTTTGAAGCAATCACCCAAATAGTGGTGCAAGTGATTTGATCAGTTCATGATGGGGCATAAGTACACAAGAAGTAAATTTGATCATTGTGCATACTTTTGACAAGTTGAATGATGGATCTTTTATTTTTTTTCTTTATATGTTGATGACATACTAATAGCTTCTACAAACAAAGATGAGATTATATTGTTAAAGCTACAACTTAATCAAGAATTCGAAATGAGAGATCTTGGTGAAGCTAGCTAGATTTTGGGCATGGAGATTCATAGAGATAGAAGAAGAGACATGATTTGTTTATCTCATAAATAATATTTGAAGAAGGTACTACACCATTTTGGCTTGAATGAATAATCAAAAGTTGTTAGTATACCACTTGCCTATCATTTCAAGCTTAGTTCTTCATTGTCTCCTACCACAGATGAGGAACAAAAGTTTATGTTACAAGGTCCTTATTCGAATGCAGTTAGTAAGTTGATGTGTATGTTATGGTATGTACAAGACCCAATATTTCACAGGCTGTTAGTATTGTAGCAAGTATATTCCCCATCTAGGAAAAAGACATTGGCAGGCTATGAAATGAATTCTCCAGTACATTTTAAGTATTGTTGATGTTGGTTTGGTTTTTCAGTAGGATGAAAAGTTGGTGGTCAATTATATAGATTTTGAATATGCTGATGATTTAGATAAGCGTTGGTTAGCTATTAGGTATGTATTTACTTTTAGTAGAGGACCTGTAAGTTGAAAGTCTACATTACAACCCATAATGGCTCTGTCGACTACAGAGATAGAGTATATGACATTTGCTGAGGCTGTTATTATATGGGTTGATTGAAGAACTTGAGGTTTCACAGAAACATCTCTATGTATACTGTGATAGTTAGAGTGCTATTTATTTAGCAAATAATCAAGTCTACGATGCAAGAATGAAACATATAGATGTTGGCTTTCACTTTGTGAGGCAAATTATCAATGATGGGAAGATACTCCTTTTAAAGATTAGGACATCTGATAACCCTGCAAATATGTTAACTAAAGTAGTGACATCAATCAAATTCAAACATTGTTTAAACTTTTTGATCCAAGGTAGAATTTGTTTAGTAAAGAAGCCACATTTCTCTTTCTAATATTAGTGGAATAAAAAATTAGAAAGTTGACATATGGTTCAAACACTTCCAAGTGGGAAATGGCCTTGAATTGCTTGCCTACAATTCATTCATAACTTATATAAATAAAAGATAATTTGATCCATAAAAAAAAAAAAGTAACTCCCACTTCAAGTAAAAAAAATAATGTAATATGTTTCAAGCTGTGACAAATATATTAAAACGTAGTCTAATTAAGAGTAAAAATGTCCAACATATATATATATATATATAATTATATAAAAGTATTGTTGATCTTCCTTTCAATAGTTTAAGTTGTTAAGAGTGTTGATTTTACAACAACTTCTAATCTGATATCAGAGTTAGAAGTTTTGTGTTTAAGATCTAATAATATAATTGTTAAATTACAAGTATTTGATTTAGATATTACATAACTTAAATTGTTAAGAGAATTTGTTTTTCAAAACCTTGTAATAAAAAAAAAAAACCACAACATATATTACAAATTTGTGATTGTTGACAACTAATATAGGTTTTGTTTGTCAAATGAAATTTGATCACCTTATCTAAGTTCGTCGTGATGAATACCTTTTTTTTTTTTTTAGGCAAAAGCCTTAAATTGTAGTAGGTAGAGATTTTTTTTTTTAGGTGCAATTGCACGTTGGAAGTTTGGAACAATTTATTGTGTTTGTTGAGGGGGACTTTAAGTCAAGTGACAGTGTATTTTTTTTTTTTGTTAAATGCAAGTAACAGAGTAATTATTACGAAAAAATGGGTCCTTCACATAAATACCTTAATTCAACTAAAATTTGTAAAACTTCGTGCTACTCATATTTTCCGAAAAATGATGAAAAATAAAAACGTTTTATGTTTACAACTTATAACAAGGGTACAACAAGTTAGTTGTACATGTTACGTATATTAGGTTTTTATAAATCAGTAGAAATGTGTAGAAAATACAGTTGTTATATACACCAAGAATAAAAAATAAATCAAATTTATGCCACAATTAATTCAAAATATTATAGTATGAAGCAATGTTATTTGACAAAACACATTCAAACAATCAAATATTAAACAAGATAACGCTAAAGCAAAACTAGATATTAAAAAATCATAAGAAAAAAATGCATAAAAAAACAAGAGTAAATCACAAGAAATTAGACATATAACTTTGTGAGAAAGTAAGAATCAAAAGCCTGGATTTTCGCTACCTTAAACAATCCAGTATATATAAAAAAAAAAAAAAATCAGACATTCCATGCGCACATTCACAGAAAAAATAAGAAATATACAAGATATGTTCATTAAAAAAGGAAATTTTATTTATTAATATAGATAAATTAAAGTAAGACCAATATAGCTATGAGTTATTTAACTTGTAAATTACTAAAGAACAAGAAACAAAGAAATTAATTTCCAAGTTTAGGAGAAATTAATATATATATATATCCGTGCTTCACACGTTGATCTTAAGACTTAAGACAAGTTCGTCATTTCATATTAGGTGTTTGAGAATTACGGTCATATATTTTTCATATAAATATAAATAGGATACATGGAATGGAAGTAGCAAATTAAAAAATAAAAATAAAAAATCATTTTTAGGGCAGTGGTTTTAATTAGATAGATGACAATTGCTGTATTTTTTTTTTTTTTTTGTGCCATGATATCCTTATAATTATGATTAATGACAGCCCTTAAATCTCTTTTTTTAGCTTAGTGATCATAAGAATATAAATCAAACATATTAAAAATACAATGTAATTAGTTTTTTAAGATACAAAGATCTATACTTTCAAGGATTGTTAGATGTAATTAGGTCCATCATGATCAGCTGACCTATATTCATCGAGTTAAAATTTTGAAATTTGACAACTCTTAGTTGTTATAGACTCTACAAAACTCACAAAATCAACAGAATAATATGAGAAATCTATCATAGTGAGAAACTAACTCTATAGCGCTATTATAATTTCTGAGTTTAGAGAGAAAAGAGAAAATTGTTTTATTCTAAACTAATGCAAATTATGTTTTGTATGTTCGAGTAGCCAATTATAACATTCAAAGGGAATTGTCATGCATCCCAAAACAATATTTTAATATTAAGAACTCATGAATTGAATTTTAATTAATCATTTAAATTACGAGAACAATCACAAGTATTTCTAATCACTTTTGAGTTTAAAAATAAAAAATAAAATATGTACCAAAATTTGGATCGCACAAGATTGAGCCTCCATATGTTGCATTTGTGTATGTATAGGTTGTGCATGTTGGATTTTTAATTCAATATTGGGTTTATACGTGAATAATTATGTGTTATGGACTGTCATATAAGATTAAGCTCGCTTTAAAAGTGATCTAATAAAGTTTGAGTAATTTGAGTTTTGATGTATCTAATAAGATGTGAGTCTTAATGTGTCGAGACATAGGATAATTTTTATTTTTATAATGGACTAAAATAGAAATACAATTAATATTTAAATATATAGTGGTTGTGGTCCCTAATCACACATTCAATTCTTATTCTATTTGATATTTGAGCATCTCAAAGAGAACAAAGAGAAAACTAAATGATTTTCTAAGGAAAATATATAGATGGGAAGATAAACTATTCAACACCATAAATCAATTGGTCTTTATAGATCTAGATACGTTTATGTATATTTATTTTTGATTCTAAACAATTTGACATAAACGTTCTTAGATCTGTTTTTAGCAAAGTTTCTTTTTTTTTTTTTCTAACCATGCATCCACACTATTGTAGTTCCAAATTTTTAGAATAGGTGATCTCAGGTTTTTCACCTCCTTGCCGCGAGATAGCCTTTTTGCATACACTTGATTACCACACGAGATAAAGCTTTCAAGATGAAGTTTTTTTCCAATATGAAAAAAGCAATATATTGTCTCAATGAGTGGTATTCAATTATATTAGATATCTCATTATACCAATATAATTTTGAAGATATAAATATATGATTTTAAAACTTTTGCAAAATAAAACGTTAAATACTAATAAAAAGTAGGTACAACTCAAAATCATGTCCAACGTGATTTTATCATGGTTTTATATACCCATCTTCAACCACATTTCTTGACTATAGTGATGTCAATGGCATCAACGATATTGAATGTAATTAAAGAGATTGATCAGGTTTAATTTTCTTATTTTTTTTTTTTACAAATATTAATAATACATAAATTTATGGTCACACTAATAAATTTTTTAAAAAAGTTATTATATAATCGGCTACAAAGACAATTATACCAAATTTGTATCCTCCCATGCTCATGGTCATGCCCATGTAATAAGTATCTCTCTATGTATTGAAATATTATTACTTTTAAAATATATTATACATTAATTATATTCTTTTCTTTTTCACTAAGTATTGGTTATTTGTATTTGCAAAAAAAAAAAAAAAGAAAATTTGTACTAATCATCTATTTTATTTAATTGAAATATTAAATCATAATTAATTGACTCTAAAAATAATAAATAATTTTTTAAAATATTAATTATAAATATAAATATATATGCGCGCAAATCAAGATTGATATATAAATATTGGCATTTTAACGCATCTGCTAAAATAGTAGAAGTCATAGCCAAATTAATAGCAAGTCGAATGATTAGGACATCCATTTTCATAAAAGCAAGAACAGAATAGGAAAAACTATAAAAAATAATATTTTAAAATTTATAATAATAAAATTAATATTTTAATAATATTAAATATTTAATATTAATTGTATAATATTAAACAGATTTAAATTAATATAATTTAATTTAAAAAGTATTTAATCAGACAGATATTAAAAAAATAATATAAAAATCATTTTTAATAGTAAAAATATATAAATTAAATATAAATAATTATAATTTTTATTATTATAAATTTTAAAATTATTATTTTTATTATTTTTTCGAAAAATCGGAAGTGAAATTGACCTTTACAAAAATCTGCATACTTGAATAAAACTTCAATGGTTGAAGGCAAATGATATATAAATTCAATATATGTAAGCCTTAATAATAGTCTGGAGAGATTTATTAATAAACCCAAAAGTCGACCCATTTCAAGATAATATAATAATCAATCAATCAATCAATATTTGTCAATAATTAAGGTGTCTGAAAGTTGTTCTAGATCTAATTGTCAATAATTAAAGTGTCTGAAAGTTGTTCTAGATCTAAATTTATTATTTTTTCTATTATATTTGTCTTTTACTTTAAAGGCTAGTTAAATACATGCACTCAAATATAAAGTTGTTAAAGGTATAAAAATACTGTTAAAAACAATCTAGAGTAAATAATAGCCTGTCCAAAAGGCAATTATTGCCGACACTAATCACTATCACCAAAAGAATGAATTTATTTGCCAATTTTTGTTTATTTATGTTTATAATTGAATTCTCATGATATATAAATTTCTTTTTTCTTAGAAAAAAAGTCTGAAAATAACTGTTTGATAAAATATATAAAAAAAGTTTTTTTTTTTTTTAACGCTACTTATGCATATGTTATTACTCAAACATATATATATATATATATATATATAAAGTTTTTAGATACAAAAGGAACTAAGCAATATCACTTTCTATAATACCACAATGATAAACAATATTAAAGATTAATTAAAGATTTGTATAGGAAATTTAAATATCTCTAGTCATAATTACCGAAGTTACAGAAATAATCAGCTCTCAAAACTTGGAAGAAAAACAAACTTGAAAAAATAATAATATTCAATCCTATAAAATGTCCACTAACTAAACATTACATTACTGCAAAATAAATCAGTCCTCTGTCCTCACACGACAGGGTGCAGGTTCGAAGCTTGGCGAGCGCATGACTTGTTCGGCCTCCGTGCTTGCGTGTGGGTGTGGCCTTTGTGCACTACCACCGCCTCGAACCTTGCACTTTGTCGAGTCAGACCGTAGACCGCTGGTGCCGCTAGACACTTACCGTGCTTGTGGTACAAACAACCGGCCGGTGATCCTGGTGTGTGGCGGTATGTGGCGATGATGCCCTATCCGACCTATCCAGGGGAGATCTTTTTTGAATAAAAAAAAAAAAAAAAAAAACATGGCAAATCCAAGTGCAAAAAATAGATGTGTCTAAATTTAAATAAGAGAATAAAATTTTATTAAAAGATTTGAATTATATATACAATCCAAACCTACTGAGTTTATTCGAAGTAAACAAATAAGAATTATACAAAAAAGAGCTCATGAATAAAGACAGTGATTTCAACGAGGAGCAGAATCTCAAGGTCAAGGGCAAGGATCTCAAAATAGTTGAGATCTTTTTATCAATATTTTAATAATCTTGAAGGCTCTGAAAATTATCTCCCAAAATACTACAATTTTGTTTTAATTTATATTATATTTTCTAGTTCGATTCTGTATTCTGTATTCTGTATTTTGTATTTTTTTTAACTTTATGTTGGCTATTTTCAAACTCTATTATTCATTTTTTTAGTTTTATTAATATTATGAATTTTTAATGTTTAAATGTTAATTTTTTTTTAGTAGTTTTTGTATAAGAAACATGACAATAATATTAAATAATAAAAAGAATATAATTGAAACAAATATTAGTAAAAAAAATATATAATTGTGATAGAATAGAAATTAAAAAAAATGTTTTGTATATTTTCTTATTATTGGTAAAAAAAGAAAGAAAGAAATTTTGTGCAATGAAAAGCCTATAGGATAATTACGAACAATGCTATGGTAACAAATTTTGTATAATACTGTTCATTGCACTAAAATAAAATTAGAGTTTTAGTACCTCTTTGAAGCAAGTTTAAGTATAAAATTTACACCATTTTAGTGTTTTAATTTAGTGTCTCATTGGAGTGCCATTAGATTAGTTACTGCCAAATCTAAAAAGTTAACTACATGGGTTCATAATTATTATAAGTTTCACCTATTAATATGAGATTTTTTTCTTAAATCTCTATCAGTTGTATGCGAAAGAAAAAGCATATATCTATATTTCGAGTTCGGTCCATATAAAATATACATAATCGATTTATTTTAAAATAATATATTAATTATACATATTATAAATATTATATATATATATTATATAATTTATAAACTGTATATAAGTTAAATATATATAATATACATACAATTAATATAATATTTTAAAATTAAATTTATTATATACAAGTTAATGGCTCAAAAACATATTTTTATGGTGGGATTAAAAATATTTTAAAAGTTAACCATAAAGCATAGCCTATTACACAATAAGCTAACAACTTTGTTATATATTATTTCAACGTAGATTTTGAGTCTATATGTTAATTTATATATAATTAAATTAGTTTTAAAATAACATGTTAATTATACATAAAATATATATATTTAGTTTATATATACCCGGTATATTATATACATATATAATATATAAATATTATATACAATTAACATACTATTTTGTAACCAATTTAATTATTTACATATTTTACATATTAGTGCCAAACTCCAAAAGGTTTAAACAAATTTTAATATACATATTGTGCTTCATGCGTTTCTTCATGAAGTAGGTTAAAAAAACAAGTTTGGTGTTTTTAGAATACTCTAGTTTTTAGTTTTGTATCCCAAATAATCTTAATTTTTAATTTGAATCTTTTAGATAGTCTAATTTTAGTCACTGGCTAAGTTATACAATTCTCTTTAATTAATTGTAAATTTTGAAATATTAATATCAATTTTTCATTTTAAAAGGATATTTTTGACATAATCACTTTTGTTATTGCCATAATAAAAGGTTAAAATTTACTATTATATTTCTATAATTAATTACACATTAGTACCACTTTTGTTGGTAAAATTATCATTAATAAAAAATAGTTGTAGCAATAACAATTTTAGTTATGGTAATATCATCACCCTAATTAAAAGAAGATTATTAGTAAAGAAAAAAGTTAATAAAAAAAATTAATATGAAAAGACCAAAATACCCTTTTAAAATTGGTAAATTAATATTAATATTTCAAAAATTGTAATTAATTAAAATTATATTGTATAACTTAACAAAAAAATTATCAGTAACTAAAATTTAAATATCTGAAATGTTTCAGTTGAAAATTGTGACTATTTAGGATATTGTGACTATTTAGGATATCAAAATAAAATTTGAGCGAACCCTAAAAAAGATAATATAAAGTAATTTAAGATATCTTTATTTATCAGGAAAATGAATAAAGAAAAACGAGTTATTTTTATTTAATTATTTATTTTCTAAAAATATGGTGAAAATAGAATAGAATCTCCCAAATTTAGAGTTATTCTCATTGATTATTTACATACTTTTCTTTGATATTAATTTTTTTTTTCTAAATTAACAAGATATAATTACAAAAATATTCTTTATTTTAAAGTTTTATTTTATTTTACATTTTTTATTATTACTTTTAGAAGAATTTTTTAAGTCAATTAATAACCTCATTCTGTTTTCTTAAAATTATTTAATAAACTTAAAGAAAAAGAAAGAATTTTACATCCTCTTTTCTCTTTGTTTTTGGTTATATTTATTATAAATTAATAAACGAAATATATGAATATGGAAACAAACTCTTATAGTAATTTATGGTAATCTAGACGAGGATGGTAGCACACAACCACAAAATAAACTAATTTTGTAAATCCAACGTCGCCACAAAGTTTGGACTAAAATAAAATATTTTTGAGATAATGGAGTTTTGACTTCCTTATTTTGATCCAGATTTACTTGTTAACTCTCTTGTTTTTTCTTTCTTAAACATTTACTTGTTCATTTTAAATTGTTTGATGTTTGACATATTACTCAAGATCGAATCGTCTTCTTCCCACACTGGTTGGGTTGTGGTCGTTTTTTATTTATTTAGTTTTTATTTTGACCCGTTGGACAGAGACGCTACCCTGGCTTTGTAACAACCTTTGAAGTGTGTGTAGTTTGTCTGTAACTATTGGGTTCTTGTTATACCTAATCTATTAACCCACTAAATGACAATACAGATGTTATCTTTTGACTTTGCACTTCATCATCTTCCTTCTTCGGTTTTTCATTTTTTTTTTTTTAGAATAGTTTTTCTTGATATTATTTGGTTATCGGTTCTTTTTACAAAAATATTACTAATATTCTTAACATAATTTTATTTAATAACATACAAAAATTAACACGATATCTAAAAAAAAGCGCAATATTAAAAAGTTCAAAAAAAAAAAAAACTTACAATTTTTTTTTTCGTAAAATATAAAATTTACAAAAGTAGTTTAACAAAAAAAAATAAAAAATATTATATTTTGTTCAATTCAATGTTAAACTATTAAAATAAAATACAATTTTGCTTCCATCAATTTGATTTTATTATTATTTTAAATTTTTTTATTAATAAAATAATATTTTATTGTTCAAAAAATTATTAAAGTATCTCATTTTTATAAAGAGAGTGACGTAAGTATTCCTTATTAAAAAAATGACTAAATTGTCATAGTAACACAAACAAAATAACTCATAAAGTACTTAATTCATTAAACATTATATTACTAAAAATTAAATATTATATTACTAAAAAATGAAAATTACATTTAATAAAAAAAAATACAACAAATAAAAGTACACAACATTAACATTACTTTTCCGAATAAGTATATTCATCTCACAAATATTTAATTAAATAAAAAATAAATAATATTATTAATTAATAAAATGTTATAATTTTTTTTTATCAAAGAATACCATAATTTTAATCAATGATATATTGTTAGAGTAAAATCAATAAAAATTAAAAAATATATATTTACATTTGATATTTTTTATTAATATTTCAAAAAAAAAAAAAAAAAAGTGGTTAATAAAGTTGCATTAAATAAACAGTGCTATGCTATATTTAGTGCGGTATTGTTCATTGCATTATTTTAATGCAAAATTTTAAAGACTCATTGGAGCAAATTTTAGTACAAAAATTAAAATGTTATAATTTTTCATATATTTGTATTATTGTTTATGCTTCTCTTTCATTTAAATCACACATAAAAGAAAAAAAAATGTAAATATAATTACTTTTATTTCATTTCAAGGTATGTTCCAAAACCTACGATTGTACTCTTATTTCATTTCCACTGTTTTGACTAAATAGTATGACTATATTTCACTACATTTGATTCCTATTATTATTATTCCACTACACAAATCAAAACATGACACAAATATACTTGCTCTTATTTTCATAGTTAGGCTTTGAAAGCTCCACAAACCCCAAAGTTTTGGTGCTACCTAACAAACACTGCTGTTTTGAACAGAATATATCCGGACGAAAAAACATTTCGACTACCTACTTGTATATATATATATGTATTTATATTCTCTCTTACATCTATGTTTAATAAATGATTACCAGGATGTCCAATTTGTTTTTTTTTTTTTACTACGTTTTTTAATAAAAAAACAAACTCACTAAGCATTGTCATGTTTTACTTAGATCATCAAAAATTTATGAGTTTATCAAATGAGGGCTAGCAAGAGATTGAAACTCAGGTTCAACTCAAGAACATATGGCTACCAAGCTTTGAACCGTTTCAACGAAACTATATTACCTATGTTTATAGTGAGATGTTTTCATACGACCTGTCCTACTATTGGTATACTACCTTAGATATGGTAGATAAATAGCACTACTCCACTTCTAATAATTAATTTTTTTATTTATTTATTCACTTTAAAAAAAAATTGATTTAATAATTAAAGTAAAGAACACTAGAAAAAAAAATTAAAAGATTTTGAAGAAAAGAAAACCTTAGATAATCTACAACAAATAATTTCAGGGAAAAGAAATCACACGTTCATGTTTGAATCTAGTTTTGCCTTCATAATTCAAAATTTAATTATTTTGTTCATAAAACGAAATATCCAAGAGAACCATACTTACTGTACTCTAAATCTCTAATGAAGCTAGTCGTTTTAGATTTTTGGATTACAATTATAGTCTAAAAGTGTTAAATTGTTACATGTTACTTTTATATATATTACATTTATTAATTTTATTAAAATTTAAATATTTACCTATATTTAATTTTGTAATTTAACATATATACATATATTAAAACAATAAATAAAAGAATACAACCAAATATTCGTTCTAACTTCTAAGTAAGTTTATTCAATTCAGTTTAACTATTATTTCTATTTTTAATATAAAATAACATAATTTGTAAGAATAAATATTTATACTTTATATCAACTATGACTAAAAACTTCTTAATAATTAAGATAATCATAAAAATAAAAATCAGTAAATTTAAAATAATGAATAAAATTATTTATTTTACGTACAACATAAAAAAGTTTTTTTGCCCTTCCCAATTACATAGCTAGAAAATTAAAAACTTAATATAAATAATTATTTTTTAAAATGAAGTTAAGGAATACCAAATTTTTTTTAATATTTACTATTTAGATATGGGTTATCGATATTAACTAAAAAATGTACTCTTTAAAACTCATTTACTTACAAAAAAAAAAAAGTACCTTTAAAATTTGTAATTATAAAAATAAAATTATTTATATCTAAATTATATATTTTTACGAATTAATAAAAACAAGTCTAAAACATAATTTCACATTGAACGCAATTACTTTGACAACAAAATGAACCTCTTCTGAGTACTTGTAGAGCCAAATAAATTCAAGTTTACCTTTTAGACATAAAACTAAATACAACTAATTTGTTTTTCATTCTAAGGTTTTTGGTCATACTTTATTTTTATATGGCACAAACTTTGCCATGAGTAACAGTGTACTTGGCCTAATTAAGTGTAAACACAACCTTTTTTTCTTTCATAATTTGTTAAAGGTTTTTATTTAGAGTTGGTAGGTCAAAATCAATAATGCTTCTCATTGCATGACCACAAGAAAAAGAAACTACACAATAATACATTCTTTACACTAACCACCAAAATACAAGATTGGATTGGTGTGATGTTTTGTTAATTATTTTGCTCTTCAATACAATTAAGGAAAAAAAAAAAATCCTTTTAGCCTTAGTATAACAACGTGATCATCTGCCAATTGTCATCAACCAAACCTTCTTCACTCTTCTCTTCACCACAATCTTCTATTTACCAGCCCTGGTACATAACCACATGAGGCAGCTAGTTTATAAATCACATAAAATTTTATCTATAATATAACTAAAACAATAATTTAAATTAATAATATAAAAATAATACATAATAAAATTATCAAATACAACTACACAATAAAATTATTATTTGTTATAGAAATATTTGATATTTATTGGTATAAAATAAGAGGAAAAAAAAAAAAAGGCAAACATGGAGAATTACCATAAAAGGCTCTTGTTATAAAATGAAGGGTATTAGAAGTCACTTTCTTTTGTAAGTTGAGCACTTTAGTTACTTTTTTTTCTTTTCTTTTTAAAGTGATTTACTTCGAGTCACTTTGCTTTTAAAAAATAGCAAATTTACTTCAATTTATATTATTATATTCAAATTAAAGAAAAGCACATATATGATCAAGGGTATTGTTGAAAATAAACTAATCTTTTTCATTTTCTTTTATTTTTTAACATAACAATCTTATGTTCACAAATATCTTATTAGATATGCAAGTTTTTTTTTAAAAATGAATCAACTTTCTAAAATTACAAGATTCCACCTTTAGACTTTTACACATAAAATTACCTTTTTTTTTTGTTATTAGAACATAAAGCTATTTATTATTAATTTTATCAATATTTATTATAATTAAAATCAAAACATTGGGTGAAAATGTGTCTAATTAACAAAATACTTTTGTTTAATTTTTATAATTATTGACAAATTAGATAATAAATTAACACTATTATATACACAAATATATCACTAATTTAACTAACGTGACGGTTTTTTATTTATTATAGTTTAATGGGTTCGACTGTACTTATTAATAAAATTATGTCACGTTATTTGTCATAGAATTTTTCATAATATATAGTTATATTCTCTATTAACAAAAATAATTTAATTGCATAACATAATCCTCTTGACAAATAAAAGTTTATTTTTAACTCCTTTAGGAAAAAATATATGTTCATTTTTCTAACAACATAAATAAATGAGTATATATTTTTTTACTGAGGAAGTTAAAAGTAAAATCAGTTAAATAATAAGATTATTTATGCACTTGAGGCAAAAAATAATAATTATATGCTCAAAAATCAAAATGTGAGATATTTGTAAGCATGTGATTGTTGTGTTAAAAAATAGCAACAAATGAAAGGGATTATTTGAATTCCTACAATGCCCTTTTTTTTTTCTTTCCTAATTTGAATATAATAATAAAAATTAAAATAAATTTAGTTCTTTTAAAAAAGTAAAGTGGCCTGGAGTAAGCCACTGACTAAAATACTTCACTTGTAAAAAAAAAAAAAAAAAAGTAACTTCTGATACACTTCATATAAAGGTAAAGTTATATATATATATATATATATATATAAAAGACAAACATTGAAAAAAGAAGAAGACAAGAGCCTTGTTTTCTTTGGTACAATCGAAACATGAATGAATAAAATGGCATATAATGTTACATGCCACATATGCATGCATTATTTTGGTCAGCCATATTGTACGTTAGGTTCATTTATAAATACTAGTTTTCGTATCCATACACACATATTAAATTTTGATTCATATTTAATAAATGTATAATAGTATTAATTATAAAACAATAACTGTCATTACTCCAAAATTATTTATTTCATAAAATAAAAAATGAGTTCTTAAATATAAATTCTTAGATTGTTTTCATTACAACAAAATAAAAATTGATGTTAAATACTTTGTAAAGTGGTTTGCAATAATATTATGACAATAAATAAATAATTAATTTATTAAAATATACAATAATAATTATTTTGTGTGAAATTCAATATGTTGAAATATGAATATTTTAGTAAGGCTTTAGGAAGTTTGGAATATTTAAGGAAATAATGTTAGTTTGGAAGATGATGTTTATTGTTGATTCTTAAATTTTGGTTCGGTACAAAATGAGTAAGACCACCTTATTTATACTAAAAGCTCATTTTAATCTATGGCTAAGATTTTGTCAACACTCTCTTAATTTAATGGTTATAATTCATTCACTAGATTTTTTTATTAAATTATTCAATTATCTAGAATTCTCTAGTACTATCACTTCTTAAAGTATTTAGATATTTTCTAAGATAATTCTAGAGCAAATTTCTAAAATTTGGGCTTTTTAGACTTTAACATTTTAATAAACTATTAAATTGGATTTTACAACACCTAATATTATTTGGGTGAAATCAAGTTTATTTTCAACTCTGCCCTTAAACTTGATTTGTCATTTCAAGCAAGCTTATCAACTTAATAAATTATTCATACTTGAGTGGCTTGGCGAAGATGTCAGCAATTTGATCTTCAGACTTCACATATTCCACTTGTACATCCTTCCTTGTGATGCACTCTCTTATATAATAGAAGTGAGTATCAATGTGTTTGCTTCGATTATGAAACACTGGATTCTTTGCCAATGTCATAAACCTTAGTTGGTTCATTTTGCAGCCATCCAATCTCTTTTAACAAATTGCTTAGCCAAACTACGTGACAAACACATGATGTAGTAGCTACGTACTCAGTTTTACAAGTTAAGAAAGTGACTATTGATTGCTTCTTTGACATCCAGGTGAAGGTAGTGTCTCCCATGAAAAACACAAAGTCGATAGTACTTTTTCGATCATCAATATTTCCAACCCAATTGCTACACTATAACCAACAAGCTTGTAATCATTAGATGTTGAATAGAACAAGCCAAAGTTGATTGTACCTTTGAGACAACAAATGATTCTTTTAGTTGCCTTGAAATGAGTAGTGGTTGGATTCTCCATGTAGCGACTTATAAGTCCTGTAGCATAGAGAATGTCAGGTCTTATGCATATCAAATACCGTTGACTGCCAACCAAACTCTTAAAGAGTGTCGTATCCACTTTTCTTGCTTCCTCATGTTTTGATAACTTACTTATATAATCTATCGATGTATTAATCGATTGGCAATCATCTATTTTAAACTTTTTGAGGATCTCATTTGTATAATCTTCTTGTGAGATAAAAATTTCATCTTCTTATTGCTTTACTTGAATGCCAAGATAATAAGCCATAAGTCCAATGTCAGTCATCTTGAACTCTTTGTCATTGCTTTCTTGAATTCTTTAAATATATTTGAATTATTCCATGTGAAGATCAAGTCGTTCACATACAAGCACATAATCAAGACATCTCATTCTTTGATTTTGACATAAAATACATGCTCATGTGACCTTTTTTAGACTTTGTGTTCTTGTCCTTTTACCACATAGCCCATTGGTTGCATAATGTAGACTTCTTTCTCAAGAATTCCATTCAAGAAGGAAAATTTCACATCCATTTGATAGATCTTTCACCAATTTTGAGCTGCTAAAGAAATTATTAGTCTTATTATTTCTAGGAAAGCAATTGGAGCAAATACCTCATCATAATCAATGCCAACTCTTTTATATATATCCTTTTGAAACTAGATTGGCTTTGTATCTTTCAATCTTTTCCATTGCATTCTTCTTTGTTTTGTACACTCACTTGATACATATAGTTTTAGGTTCTTTTGGAAGTGAAACAAGCTCCCAAATATCATTCTTTCTGATTGTTTTAATCTTTTCATATATAGCATTTCTCCATTTCTTATTTTGCACTACTTCTTTGAAATTTATAGGTTAATAATCAGGAAATAGACAGCATAGTGTGAGATATTCTGTCTTTTTAGTGTCCTTGTAAATTTCTTCTAGATACCTTGCACGTGAGATGCTTCTTTCATTTAGAAATAATGGTGGCAAGTGAGATGCTTCTTTCATTTAGAAATAATGGTGGCAAGTCTCCAACATCTACTGTTGGTGAAGTTGGAGTGGATGACTCTTGTTGGACTTCTCCTAGTTGCTCCGGTAATGATTGATCATATTCTTCAAATTGAGGAAAGAAGTTGAAATCATTTGTATTGGATCCAAAATCTCATTATCATTCTTAATCAAATGTCACATCTTGACTAATCACAATCTTTTATTGCTCGGATTGTACAACTTGTAGCCTTTCATGTTAGCGTCTAGTGCATGAACATGGGCCATACTTCCAAAATCTCTTACTTTTATTATTTTGCTTCGTTCTTCTCTCATCTGGTGTATGAACATGGGCCATACTTCCAAAAACTCTCAGATGGGAAATGCCAGGCTTTCTTCCACTCAATGCCTCTTGCAGTTTCTTTCCTTAAACACTTCTTATTGGAGATTGATTGAAGAGATAGGCTGCACATGTCATTGCTTCAGCTAAAAATTCCTGTTCTTTCTTTCTGCCACTCCATTTTGTTGTGGGGGATCTTGGAATGGTTAGGGGTATCAAATTGCATTTGCTTCACAAAATTCTAGGAGCTCCTTGGAAGTGCATTCCCCACCTCGATTGAATCTCATGGATTTGATCTCTCATCGACTTTCTTTCTCAATTACAGCTTTGACCTTCTTGAAAACTTTAAAAACTTATGACTTTTGCTTTAATAAATACATCCATGTCTTCTTAAGAAATCATCTATAAAGAAAAGAAAATAATTACTCTTATCGAGGGAGGTTGGCTTGATTGGTTCACAAACATTAGTATGTATGAGCTCGAGTGGCTTTTAGGCTCTTAAGTTTGACTTATTTGGAAAACTTTTTCTGAATTATTTTTCAAGTAGACATCCTTTGCAAAGTTGATTGGGTTGATTGATGGAAGGTAGCCCTCTTACCATGTTCTTCTTGGATAGCAAGTCAAAGCCACCAAAGTTTAAATGCCTATATTGAACATGCCAAAGTCAAGATGCATCTTTGTAGCAAATTTTAAGACACTTTGCTAAATCAATTTGGATATTAAGTAAAAACATCTTATTCCTTGACTTTAAAATTTTGGTGATCAAATTACTTCTATTATCTCTTATTGAAAGACTATCATCTTTCATGTGAATATCATAGCTTTTCTCTAAGAGTTGACCCAGACTTAAAATATTATGTTTCATATTGGGCACATAGTAGACATTTGAAATAAATTGATGTCTACCATTCTTAATCCGAATAAGGATTTTACCTTTTCCTTTCATTGGGATGTTAGACTCATCACCAAATGAAACATTTATGCTTTTCGATTCATTGAGCTCCATGAATATGCTTCTTTTCCGACACATATACTTTCTTGTACCAGTGTTATGATACCAAGTGTTTTCTTGTTTTTCATCATTTCTTTTATATGCTAGTAATAAAGTCTTATTTTCTTCTCTTTTATCTTCTACATAGTTGGTTTTTTCTTCAACTTTGGTTTTGGGATCCTTACATTTTGAAGCATAATGGCCAAATTTCTAACAATTATAACATTGAACTTGAGATTTTTCATACCTCGAGTTTGAATTTCCTTTTCCACATCCTCTTATTGAGCTTTCTCCTTTCTCGTAGTTGTTGTTGGAAGTGTTGGTATTGTAATTCTTACATTGTCCGCGACATTTACCTTTTCCTCATCCTTAGCCTCTTCCTCTTCTACGACTATGGTTGTTTCTTTCATAGTCTTAAACTTCTTCTTTCCCCTTGCGTTGCATTTTGAGTTCTTCGATGATCTCTTGCTTGTTCTTATGATTTTCTTCATAAGATTGTAAAGACCCTTATAATTGGTCGATAGTCATATTTTCTAAATATTTTTTGTCTTTAATTGTCACCACAATGTGCTCTAAGTTTTTATCTAATGAGAAAAGTATATTCTTCATGATCCTCAGATCTTTTAATTTTTCACAATTTCTTTTCATTTGATTAGAAATGGCCAAAACTCTAGAGAAGTAGTCGGAAACAAGTTCAGACTTTTTCATATGTAAAACATCAAATTCACCTCTTAGTGTTTAGAGACACACCTTCCAAACTTGTTTGGCTCTCTTGTAATACATTTGTAGCTTCTCCCATGCTTCCTTAGCAGATGTTGCACTTGAAATCTTCTCAAAACTAACATCATTTAAAGCTTGATATATGAGATAGAGATCTTTCTTATCTCTATTTCTTGAGTTTTTTAAACTATCCTTTGAATTTTGAGATAATAAAACCTCATCTTGTGGGTTATTGTAGCCTTTCTCTAGAATATCCCAAACATCACGTACACCTATAGCCTTCATCTTGATTCATAGTTATACCTTATTGAGCATATAGACTTGAAATGATGCCATACTACTAACCATATATTTATATACAATTATAATTTTAAAATTCTAACTGCACAAATGAATTTAGAACGCAAAAATACCTTAAAAGGGTCTTGAACTTGCCTTATACTCGTCCAACTCAGTACAACTTGACCTAACTCAATCAAACTCAACTTGACTCGATAATTTTGGGTAGTAAATTTAGAATTTTTAATGGCATGTGAGGTAGAGTCCCAACTTTGATTGGGTTGATTTTTCTACCATCGTGTTTCTCTAGTCGAGAGCTTTGATTTGATATGCTATAGTGATATGTTTGGCACCACTTTACTAGCTCTAATACTGCTTTATTGGAAGACACATGCTTTAGAAGGTTTTAGGAAGTTTGGAAGATATAAGGAAACAAGGTTAGTTTAGTGGAAGAGGATACTTGTTATTCATGCTCAAAGTTTGGCTTGGTACAAAATGAGCAATACTATCTTTATTTATACTAAAGACTCATCCTAATCAATAACTAAGATTTTGCGAACGTTCTCTTAATCTAATGTTTATAATTCATTAACTAGATTTCTCTAATAAATTTTTCAATTATCTAGAATTGTCTACTACTCTCCCTTCTTAAAATATCTAGATATTTTTTAAAACAATTCTAAAATTTGGACTCTTTGAACCTTTTACATTTTAATGGACTCTTTGAACTTTTTACATTTTAATGGACTCTTAAATTAAATTTTACAATACTTAATATTATTTAGGTCAAATCAAGTTTATTTTCAACAGAATCCAAACACAATATAAACATTAGTGATTTGACACGGTATTAATAAGACTTGCAAACTTTATTTAATAAATAAGTAAAATATAACATAACAACACATAGGAACTTATTTAATTAATATTTTTACTATTATTTAATAAGTTAATCATAGATGATAATGATGATTTTATTGAATCTAATAAGTGATTTAATAAAAAAAAAATTTTCTTAAAAATAACTTATATTAATTGAATTTTTTTTTAATTATTATGATATATAACATGACCTTGTTGCAAAAATGATTACTAATTAAGTTAAACACAAATATAATTCACTAAACATGAATTAATTGAACCCAACTTATTAATTAAATGTGTAAGCATGCATCACATGAACTGTTACCTTTATAAAGTATTTAAAACAATTATCCAAATAGTATATGTAAAATCAATAAACAAAAAAATTACCAAAAAGAACTATTCAAAGGAAATACATTCATAATTAGGACATAATGGTCATCATTGGTGTAAAAAAAAAATAGTCGACAACCACAATGTAAAATTATCAAAATAATTATTTATAAAAATATATTTATTTTTAAAATGCTATAATATTTTTTGGTATAAAAAAAAAAAAAAATTGGTCCACGTGTCGCTTTTATAATACAAAGATAAATATATCAAGTCTTATTTAACATTGAACAAAAATATTATGTCATCGTATTGTTTTTTTATTTTATTTTTATATATAGCGAATCGAACTCTTAATCTTATATTTATATATCTTACAATTTTTTTTCAAAAAAAAAATAAAAATAGCACATTTCAAAACTTATAATAACAAAAATAGTGCTCATTGTGTTCAAATCATATATTTTTATAATTAAAAAAATGACTATTACATCATTTTAAATAAAATATATTCGTATTTCTAAATAAAATTTATTTTAGCAATAGAAAATTTGAAATTAAAGTTTTAATTACAAATGGTGATTAATATAGTTATTTAAAAAATAAATATTTATTTAGGCTTCTAGAATTATTAACCCAAACTAAAATAAACTAGAATACATTATTTCGAAAAAGTATATATAAACTTTTGAATTCCTGAATATATAGATAATAATAATTCTATAAAGTTTTTTTTTTTTTTTATAAAAAGACTCTAAAGTTCTCTTCTTTTTTATTAATAAATAAAAATTATACTCACACATACTTCGAATTTGGGTTTCTGATGGAAGAATTGTGAGTCTTACTACCTGAACTACAAGAGATTCCCAAATAAATTTTATAAACTTGTTTTTAAATAGAATAAACTCTTTAAGGTCTCTAGACTTGCCACTCCATTCAGTAATTAAGATTCTTAATTTTTAAAAGTTATAGGGGCTTTCTTTTCTCTCTCTATATTTTCTTCTCTGCCTTTGCTCTTGGGTTTTCGTTTTTGTGTGGTTGTTGGTAGGAGGTAGGAGAACGGTCGTGCTGTTTGGTCGCCCCTGCCATCCGATTTTGGTTTTGCTTTTGTTTTCTTCGACAGTGGTGAAATTCTTTTGGTTCTCTTTCGTGTAGGGAACGGCGAATCTGGTTTACTGGTCAGCTACTCCTCGCCCCTGTCCTGCTCTGCTACGGCCTAGTTGTAGTGGCTGGTTGCTACTGGTGGTAGGCACTGGGGTTAGGTGTTCTGTTACTGATGGTTCCTTCCTTGTTGGTGGTGGTTCCTGCTCGGCACTAGTGGTGGTTCTGCCTAGTCGTTGCTGGTTGCTGTTCAGCTTTCTCTTTGTCACTGTTTGTTGTTCAATAAGCCTATTTTATTTTGGTTTTCTTGTTGTTTTATTCGTCTTGCAATTCTGATTTAGTTTGGAGCTTGTAGGTTTTTGTTGTCTAGTTTATTGTGAGTTGTGTGTTGTGGTTTGTTGTTGTTCACCTGCTAAGGCTTAGGTGTTTGTAAAAATGTTTTAAAAAATTGTGAGTATGTTTTGCAATCATATTTTGAAGATTACTAAAGGTTAGTTGGGTGTTATTTTTTGGCACGAGTCTTTGGATCTTTTGGGTAAATCATTGTTAATATTAGGAGCTGGTTGGCAGTACAAGCTAGCTTGTAAAGCTCTATATATGCCACCATTTAGTTCACTTTTTTCTCCTTGGACATAGCTTTTGTTTTGAGGTACATCTTAGATACTTTGATGTGTATTTGGAAATGAGACATACTCTATGACATAATTCTTAAAATTTGATGATCAATAAAAATTTCCTCCTTTTAACAAAAAAAAATAAAATTAAAAGTTACAGTAGGCCTCCAAAATGTTTAAAAGTTTAATCTGTCCTATTTTAATTATCTAATAACATGTGATTAACTTACTAATATTGCATAAAGAAAACATGCAAGTCGTGAAGAAATTTTATGGTACGTGGACGAAAATAATAAGTTAATCACCGTTTATTAACTAAAATAGGACAAAAGTGAAATATTTTAAGAAGTTTAAGATCTTACTATAACTTTCAAAATTTGGAGACCTTAAAGTATTAACTATTAAGTAGTAAGATTATGGAATTTGAAGGAATTTAGCGTTTTAAATTAAATAATATAGTTGTAACTTCAAGTGAAAGTACGATTGTAAATGTGCCCTACTACCCCAATATAAACAACTGGACAAAAACCAACCAATGAATTAGTGATGTCCAATTCTACTTTCTTTACCCTTTTTTTTTTTTTTCCTTTTCTTTTCTTTCAAGATGTCTAATTTTACTTGCATCCTATTTTCATGTGTTTCACGAAAAAAATTTATATAAATCAATTTTATGAATGATGTGAATAATCTCTTTATTAATTATTTTACATTATTGTATTTACTTACATATAAGGGTCCAATTTATGTAAATATTAATAATATTTTCTTCAAATTATCAATACATACCACATACTCATACATATATTTTTGTTTTTGTTTTTATGGTATGTGCTTAAAACTTTTGGCGTATGTATTTAGAATTTCCCTTAGATAATTCAACTAAAGCCAAAACCGGATTTCATCAGTTTGGGCATTGATAAAACATATTGCGCCTAGAAAACGGAATTAATGATTGTATAGCTTATTGTTCAGCTTTTTTTTCTTCCTTAAATTGCTCATTTTGAATATAGAGTTTGAAAAATTTTAAATGAGCCAACTTCATTAATGACGTGTCGAATCTTTCTTTTTATTAATTTACATAGATGTGCTTACTTACTTCTAGAGGACTCATTTTATAGAAGTGCTAGCTAATAATATATATTATTTAACTTATCAAGATACATCACATAGAACTTATATAAATTTTTTTCTTATTGTTGATAGTTTTACTTTATTTATATCCTTCATAGATCTCTCTTCACCACACAGCTATGTACAAATTTTTTTGTTTTGAGGGTATGTACTTAAAACTTTTGGCGGATGTATTTAGAATTTCCCTTAGATAATCCAACCGAAACCAAAACCAAAACCGGATTTCATCAGTTGGGCATTGATAAAACATATTGTGCTTAGAAAACGGAATTAATGATTGTATAGCTCATTGCTCAATTTTTTTTCTTTCTTGAATTGCTCATTTTGAATATAGAGTTCAAGAAATTTTAAATGAGCCAAATTTATTGATGACGTGTAGAACCTCTCTTTTTATTGATTTTGCTTACTTACCTATAGAGAACCCCATGTTATACAAGTGCTAGTTAATAATATATTATTTAAATTATCAAGATACACCACCTAGCTATTTATCTTACTCATATAGAAGTTTTTCTTACAGTTGATAGTTGTACTAGTTATACTTTATACTCCAACATGGATTTTATTGTTCATGTTTTCATATCCTTCACTTCATAGATCTCTCTTCCCTCTCGTCTATCTCTGTTGCCTCTCAATCCCGATTGTTGCATGTCGATTAAGAGCTTATGACTTTATGTTAATCTTTGAGTCGGTGAAGATTCTGCCTTGTAGATTCTTCTTCCCTCTTACGTACGCTTATTAACTCTACTTTGTCCCAGTTGTCGAAGAGTTACCATGTAGCAAGGTTCCTCTAGTATCAGATGGGGCTATTCATTGAATCCAATGTGAGGGAAGAAAATGAGCTAGAGGACTAAAACAAAGAGAAAGAGTAAACATGAGTTCCTTTGTTAGGTAAGGTTAGAGTTCGCAATTAGAGTTAGCTAATGGGGGGCTGAAACTCAGGTTTAACTCAGAGGCACATAGCTACCAAGCTTTAAACCGTACACCATATTGTTTAACGAGACTATAGTAGCCCATGCTTGTAGTGAGACTATGGGTGTTTTTTTTTCTTCCTTAAATTAAGGATACTACTTTAGATATAATAGTTAATAGCACTACTCCATTTCTAGTAATTTAAAAAAAAAAAAATTCATTTATTCACTTTAAATTATAGATTTGAATTACAGCAGTATCATTTGATCTAATAATTTATGTAAAGAATACTAGCACAAAAAAAAAAGAATAAAACATTTTGAGGAAAAGAAAACCTTAGACCAACTAAAGGAAAATTTTCATCTTAATTAACTAATTTAAGCTCACTTCCAAAACAAATAATTACAGGGAAAAGAAATCACACGTTCATGTTTGAATCTAGTTTTGCCTTGATAATTCAAAATTTAGTTATTTTGTTCATAAACGAAACATCCAACAGAACCATACTTACTGTACTCTAAATCTCTAATGAAGCTAGTCGTTTTAGATTTTTGGATTACGCTCATAGTCTAAAAGTGTTAAATTGTTACATGTTACTTTTGTACATCACATTTAATATTTTTATTAAAATTTAAATATATTTAATTTTATAATTTAACATACATATGTTAAAACAATAAATAAAAGAATACAACACATATGCGTTCTAAGTTTATTCAATTTAGTTTAACTATTATTTCTATTTTAATATAAAATAATATAATTTGTAAGAAAAAATATTTCATACTTTTTATCTACTATGACTAAAAACCTCTTACTAACTAAGATAATCATAAAAATAAAAATTCATAAATTTAAGATGATGAATAAAATTTATTTTATGTACAATATAATTTTTTTTTTCCTTCCAAATTTACATAGCTAAAAAATTAAAAATTTTGATATAAATAATGATTTTAAAATGAAGTTAATAATTAAACTCATTCATTTTGAAAATACAGCAAAAATAATATTCTTAAAATTTGTAACTATAAAAATAGAATGATTTATGTTGAGCTTATTTTTTATATAGCACAAACTTTGACATGAGTAACAGTGTACTTGGCTTAATTAAGCTTAAACACAACCTCTTTTCTTTCATAATTTTATAAGGGTTTTTATTGAGAGTTAGTAGATGGAAATCAATAATACTTACGCACTACATGACAACAAGAAAAACTACTTAACAATTCATTCTTTACCCAAACAATTAAAATACAAGATTGGTGTGATATGTTAATTATATTGCTCTTCAATAGAATTAAGGAAGGATTTTATATTAAATATTTTTTTAAATTTTAAACATATTATATTTCAAAATATAAATATTGGAATATTGTAAATATTTCAATAAAATATTGTAATTACATATTGTTTTATACTTTTTATAAACTAAGTTAGTCATATATAAAAATTAATAAATTTAAGATAATTGATCAAATTTATTTTATGGACATTATAAAAAGAGTTTTTTTTTTTTTTTTTTTGACAATTTACTTGGTTAAAAAAATTAAAAACTTTATTTAACTTATCAATTTTTTTAAAATGGGATTAAGAATTTGAGCTACTTTGTTTTGGAAAAAGGGTCGGCCTATCCAATTTCAGCTAAATATATATCTTTAGAATTAAGTACGTTTTTATAAAATTTAAAAATATGAGTTCATAAAATATTTTATTAAGATGTGTATTTTTTTCAAATATGAAATGATTCTTCCAAAATTAACAATATTTTTATATTTTCAACTAGTAACAAATTTTTAAATTTACATGGATTAAAGTATTCATTTTATACATCACAATATGCAAACACTTTATTAGAGATATATAATAATGTATAATTATGATTTAGATAATTGTAAAAAAATAATTGAATGTTTATCAAATAAAAAAAACTTGAAAATAACAATAATAATGGTACTATAATGACATAAAATTAAGATAAAAAGAATGTTTTATATTCAAACTACTTTGAGTTCCGGCTTAAGTAGAAGAACAAATTTGTTATTTTACTGATAAATATTATTTAATAAAAAAATATCACATTAATTATAATTATGATATATTTATAATATATAATAATGTTTTATTTATAATGGCAATATTTTTTATAATTATATTTATAATGATAATAGTGTTCGTGTTATTTTCATTTGGCAAATCTAAAAACCTTTCAGATCAAGAAAACTTATTTTGTTTGTTGAGATATATATATATATATATATATATATATATATATATATATATATATATATTCTTATTTTGTTAGTTTTCTAAAATTTGATTATACTTAAATTTGTATGTATTGCCTCATTTATTTTGTTAAATTTCTAAAATTTGATTATACTTCTTTGAATAAATTCGAAAAGATGAAGAAAAATATAGGTAAAACAACAAATTTAACATTTTTTAAAATTTATAACAATAAATTAACATTTTTAATATTAATTCAATAATAATTAATATATTTTTAATTTAAAAAAATAGTATTATTTTTATTATTATTATTTTTTTTAAATATTATTTTAAATAATTTTTTTAAAAATTAAAATGATGGGGCTCACAACCAATCTAACTTTTGACAAAGAAGAAAGAAATGATTATGATGGATTTGACCTAAACTAATACATTAAATTATTAATTAAAGGAAAGTATCAAGTGCAACGTTACAAAAAAAAAAAAAACTAATAAGAGAAATTAAAAGCTTTGAAAGGTACAAGAGAAAACTGTACCATCCAAACACGTTTAGCAATTCCAATACATTAAAGAAAAACAATATATAACCGAATGTTCTAAAATGCTTTTTTGCAGGAAGGATCGGAGGGATTATTCACTCTTCTTGATTATGAATTGAAATTAGGATGCGTTTATTTATCGATAATAAAAATTAATTGAAATATGAATAAATATAAATTAAAATAGATAAAAAAAATGTAAAATTTATTTATTTTTATTTATGCTTATTAAATAATTATAAAAATTAGAATGAAATTATTAATTAATTTAAATGTCTTTTTAAAAATAATAATGAAAAATATCAATTAAAACATAATATTAAAATAAGGAATATTTTGTAACAGGCCTCAAACTTCTATGTTATTTTTTCACATATTCTTATATGCTTCAATCTTTAAATAACTTTACAAGAAATGTGAGAGAAAAAAAAAATCATTGCCATATTTCTAATAAAGTAGATATATAATAACCATTAGCATTGGATAGGGGCATAAAATATGGATCAAAATAACTATACAAAACTAGTAATAGTTTTGATTTTATAATAAAAGAAAGTTTAATAAAGAGTTTTTACATATTATAAGCTAAAGTCTATGGGAATTCTAGTTTTAATTTATTAATTAAATTATTGTGTCAGTTATTTATTATTCAAAAAATAATTAATTTTAATTAAGATCATTAAAGTTTAAAAGTTTGACCAAAATAACTTCATGTAATTTATAACTATTTTAATTTTATAAGGAAAGAAAGTTTAGAAATGGTGGTTACATAACCTAAATTGAAGTCTTTTAGAATTTTAATAATTAATTCTTAACTAAGTCATCTTTTATTTATTATTCAACAAATAATTAATTTTAATTAAAAGCATTAAAATTTAGTAGAAGTATGACCAAAATAATTATGTAGGCTATATGCCAACTATTTTAATTCATATAAAAGAAGGTTATAATGGTGATTAAATAATCAAAATTGGATTTTTTTTTTAGAATTATTGTTTTTATTTTCATTTTGTTACTGAAATTATCTTTTAGAAATGATTTTCTTTATCTCTAAATAAAATGATTTTGTCTTCAAAACCTTTTAGAGTTAAAAAAAAAAAATTATTATTGAAATAAGATTAAATAGTAATGAAATTTAGTTAGTTGCTAATGACATTCTTTAGCAATGAAATAAGTTGTTTCTAAAATTCTTCAAATCATCACTAAAGTTTTGGTGCGAAATATTTTTAAGGAGGTTCCCTCCAAAATCTTTAATGGAAAAATATATTTTGTAATTGATTTTTTTTTAAGACATAAATTATGGTTTTATCCTAATAAATCAAACATTTTCTTACGGATGACTTACTTTATGTCTTTTAAATTTGTTGATATTTTAGGTGACAAATTGTAACTTTTGTCTTAAAATGAGATTTTTTAGCGATAATACTCAACTTCACACTATAAGCTTTGTCACTAAAAATCTATTCTTTTTTTTAGTGAATTCTAACAAAGTTATTATGTTTTCTATATATTATTTCACAAAGAATTAATTTTAATTAAAAACATTATAGTTTTGATGAAGTATAACCAAAATAATTTTATGCAATTTGTAATTGTTTTAATCTATAAAAGTTTCAATTTTTTAAGGAAAAAAAAGTTTAGAAGTGGCAATTAAATAATCTAAATTAAAATATTCTATAATTCTATTTTTTAATTATTTATTAAGTCATAATGTCTGTTATTTATTATTCAAAAATTAATTAATTCTAATTAAGAACATTAAAATTTACAAAAAGTCTCACTAAAATAAATGTATGCGATCGATAACTATTTTAATTTTATATAATAGAAAGTAATAAAATGGTGATTAAATATTCAAAACTTAGGATGTGTTTAGTTAGTTGTAATAGAATAGAGAATGTAATTGATTCTGCATATTACAATGTTTGATTGTGTTAAAGAGATGTAATGTAATGTAATCAATTATAAATTAATAAGGAATTGAGATTACATATGGGAGAAGAAGGAAACGTGTTTCCATTACCTAACCTATTTCTCACGCTCGTCTTCTATGTCTCCAGGTCGTGCATCGACCAGGAAATTGAAGCTGCCAGCTCTCCTCTGGCGCCGTTCGCGGTCCTTTCGTCGCTGTCCATGTCTGTTCTCGTGCTCCAAAGCACCAGCTCTCCCCTAGCGCTCGAACTTTCCTCTCTCACTCCAAGTTTCCTCTTGGCTGCATCGCACCAAAACTAGCCATCGGAACTCTTCGTCCCTCCAACGCACCAGAACTTGCCGTCGCGCTCGAACGCTCTGTCTCTCCCTCCATGCACCATCCATGGCGTTCGACCTCCTCGTGCGTCGTCCAGCCATTCCAGCTCTCATCATCCATTATTTTTTAAGTGCATTTTTTTGTTGAAATTGTTGTGATTAAATTTTATTAATTGTTGTTATGAATTGCTGAAATTGTATATGCTGAATTTTTTTTTGTTATAATTAAACTTTTTTGCTGAAATTGTTGTGATTAAATTTTATTAATTGTTGTTATGAATTGCTGAAATTGTATATGCTGAATTTTTTTGTTATGATTAAATTTTTTTTGCTGAATTGCTGAATTTAAAATAATTATATAATTTTAAAGATTATATTTTATTTAATTTAGAAAATATTAGTAAAATGAAATTATTTAAACTTTATTGAACATGGGGTATTAATGTAATATTTTTTGTTTTCCATTTTATTACAGTGATCAAACTAAAAACTATAATATTGATTTTTTTTATTACAGTGGCTAAACCAAACACTGTAATAGTAATACTGTTTCTTTTACATTACATTTCATTATGATTACGATTATGATTACCATTACATTCAGTAAATTAAACGTGACCTTATATTTTTAGAATTTTAGTTTATAATTTCAAAGAAACTTATTATGTTTGTTATTTATTATTAAACAAATAATTTGTAACGTCCCGATATTTTACATACAAATAAGGGCATTACCTAAGCATTCTATTAATTGAAAACCTTAAAATAATTGATTGTGACTTTAAATAGAGAAGATTTTATAGCAAAAAAGAACTTACAAATAAAAACATGCAAAAGTTTAGCACTTATTAAAGTTTACAATTTATTAGTTAAAAAAAAAAAGGGAATTTAAATCCTAGGGAACCAATAACAATCCTCAAATATTGCCAAATCCTCATTATGGTGTTCCTGAGAAAGTGAAGGGAAACTTGGGGTGAGTGAAAATCACTCAGTAAGCAAACTTATCTTACTTGAAACATTAAGCACACACGACACATGCATATTCTTAAAAACAACAAGTAAATATCACATGCTTAATTACGACGTACTTATGCTTATGCTTATGCTTTTAAAGTAGTGCTTGCAATGCACATGTCTTAGAAGGAAAATACAAAATCTTATCATAATAATATAACTTGAACCATCCACTTAAAAACTTATCATAGCGGAGCCTTACATAAGTCACCCGTCGGCGACTGGCACGTGTGAAAGGCATATGTAAGTGAGACTTAACTTATAACTTATCAAAATTGGAATTTCATACATAATTCTCACATGCACACATACGTCCAAACCAATGGTGAGGACTCTTTAGTCCTCGAGTACCCTAACTTACACGAGAGACACTTCCCGCACACGGCCCTTAACTTATTATAGTGCACTTAACTTATCATATTGCTCCAAAACATAGAATTTCATAATGATGGTTCAAGTATCAATAAAAATATCATATAAAACTTATTACTTTAAACCTTGCGTAAAACTTATAATCTCTCAAAAGCTTGGCATAAAAGAAATACTTTCAAAACTTGCATTTGAAATATCATGATTCAATGATGCATATGTCATGCCATTAATGACCATGTAATTGTAAACACACTTAATCCATTCAGATAAGTAAAATATCATATATCATATAATCATACAATCCTGGCATAATAATATTTACTTAGCACATATCATATATACATACAAATGGAGATCACACAAACTATTTAGTTATACAGCCACCAAACAAGACATATATGTAAAAACAACCATGAAAACATTCATATACCAAACAAAACAAAACAAAGCAAACAATACTTAATATTACAAGTAGGGTTAGTCTACTTACCTGATACGAATAACTAGCACAGCTAAAATCACCCACTAGTTCGCTTGAAATTTAACCTAAATACATTATAATTAAATAAATATTAGACTCTCGTATTATTTCAAATTACCGTCCTTTTCTTAATACTTAAGTCTAACTCTCATTTTAAGAGTAATATCCTTTTCTAAAAATTTCGTATTTTTATCACAAAATTATTAGTTATTTTTACTGTCAGCGAAAACTAAATAATTTATTTCAGGCTTAAATTGTGTCATAAAATAATAACATTATACATAATTTTCATAGAGGTATAGTAAAATGTCCAATAAATTTTATGGGTAAAACCGAATGCTTAACTATTATAAAAATGATTTTTGTTCGCTAACTTTTAAAGCTGTCCGTTTAAGAAAATCAAGTACCCTATTAAAGTTAAACATTTTTAGAAAAATATTAGTAAGCTATCTTGAATTGAAATTTTTACAGTACCTCTATAACTTAGATATGAACATATATCTAAATTTTCAAATATTTTGGAATCCTTTTTCATGGCTAAAACAGGTTTTGAATCTAGTTTATAAAATCTGTTGTAAACGTTTTTAGCAGCGAACATATATAAATAAACAAATTATTAAATTATTCATATATAATCTAAAAATCATAAAATTTTAACACATAATAAATAAGACACCTATAACATTCTATAAAAAATTTCATATATTTTTAACATATATAACACCATAAATTAATTCCGAACTTTTTGTTTTAATCCTTCAAGTTTCCTGTTTTCAGCAGAAAATTTTGACTTCGAAAAATTATATAAAATTAAATACATGGATTTTTATAATGATTCTAAAACCAAAAGTTTTATTTTTATGTCTAGTTTCAAAGATAAAAATTTCACGTTCAGATCAAAATCGAAACTCATATAAAATAACCCTAAAATTCGAGTAGTTCAAAAACTAACAGATTCAAAACACAAACTTCACAAATTCATAACAAATTCAATATAAATGATATTTTGACAAATAAATATTCGTTGAACTCTTCAAGAAGTCTAGTTTAATATAAAAATAGTTTAAGATTTTATTGAATAGTATAAGGTTTCGAAACTAATTTATTTTCAAGATTCTGCAGAAAATTTGCAAACAATTACTTTATAAAATTTCTTAGAAAAATCACTAAACATTAACCATAAACCCTTAAATCATAACTGATAAAGTGATGGAGGAAAATTAACAAACGTACCTAGTTTACTTCATGAACTTCTATTCTCTTATGACTGTTGTTGTGAAAGACATATGTGAGAAGAATAGACGTAGGGTTTTTTTGTTTCTTCTTTGGTCTAGTAAATGATTTATATATTTTGTTCTAATAAAGAGTTTATATGTGAATAGAAACCTATTCTTATTAGGATATTCTAATTATTATTGTCATATTCTTTGAATTAAATAAGAGTCCAATATACCTTAGACAACAAATTCAAACCTACTTTCTGCTTTATCTTTAAAGAGTTTATTTATACTTATAATTCTATTTTAAAATTATAACTTACTCTCAAATAACTCTTTATTTTTTAATAATTAATGTTATTTGAAAAATTTGGGATATTACATAATTAATTTTAGTTAAAAATATTAAATTTTATAAGATTCATGGCCAAAATATTATATGCAATTTGTAATGGTTTTAATTTTTTATTTTATAAAATATAAATATATGAAATGGGGATTAAATAATCAAAATCAAAGACTTTTAAAGTTCTAGTTCTTAATTTTATCTAAGACATTATGTTTGTTATTTAATATTGCACAAATACTTAATTTTAATTATAAACGTTAAAATTTATATGAATAATGACTAAAATAACTGTACAATCTTTTTAAAATTATATAAAACTAATTAAAGTCTAGAGTTTTAGTTTTTAATTTTTAATTAAGCCATTATTTATTATCACAAATAATTAATATTCTTGAAATCATCAAAATGAAAGTTGTGTCACTAACGAATACAAGGTTGTTAGAGTTGTTTGTAGTGTGAAAAGGTTTGTATGGTAATCCGTATATGTACTAGCTCTAAAAATTTCTTTACAATGAAGATAAATTTGTATTCAAATAAAAAAAGAAATTTAAATAATCAAATTAGATTTCTTAGAAATCCTGTTTTTTTTTTTTTGTTCAAAACTGAACAAAACTTTATTAAGAAATGAGAAACAACCATCAAACTAAAACAAAAACCTTCTTTTAGCATACTATACTAGAAACATCAACACTAGAAATTCAGAAGAAGAAAAAAAGTGAACAACAAAAGCTACCCAACTTAGGAACCAAGCTACTCAAGGAACTAGGAACTCATAATATCAGCCACTAAGACAGAGTTCCAAGAAACACTTCAAATGCTGACTAGCTTTATGAAGCATGGCAAAGAACAAAAAGGAAACATTTCTAAGAACACAAAGAACCACAACTATAACTAGCCAAAATCAGGACTAAAAAATCAAACAAAAGTTCAAACAAACAGAAAATAAATCCTTAGTGTATCAACTTTTAATGATCATCCTCTTTAGTCTTGATCTCTGCAATGCTATCATTGTGGCTGCATAATCTCCAGCCACATTCATGAAATTGAAATATGCATATCTCCAAGACTTGTTGAACATCAATGCACCACAACATCCCCAAAATCCAACTGCAAATCCAAGTCCCATACTGAAATAAAATTCTTGGCCTAAGAAGATCTCCATATCATTTTCTTGGCTTCTAGCTCCAATGGGTGTTTTTGCAAGTGGAGCTAATTTTTCTCCTGGACACTTTTTTAGTGGCTCCTCACAAAGCAGAGGATTTCCCCTGTAAGAATAGGAATTGAAGCTTTGGAGTTGAGTACTTTTTGGGATTTTGCCAAAAAAATGGTTATTTGACAAATCCAACACACTAAGTCAATCTAGTTGAGCGAAGCTAGAAGGAATATGACCATATATTTGATTGTTTGACAAATCAATAAAATCTAATGATTTCAATTGACCCATTTTTGAAGGAATTGATCCAATTAAATTGTTTCTTGACAAGTTTAAAGAAACCAATCTGAAAAGTTGAGTGATCTTTGTTGGGATAATTCCATTCACCTTGTTGCTTGGAAGGTCAATGGTCCTCACTAGTCCCAAAATATTATTGTAATTAGACCTTATTCCTTTCCACATTAGTTGTAGCTCTTCCTCATAAGCAGAGATTATCTTATAATTATTTACATCATATTTTACTATAAAAGTTGTATCACCAAAATTTCCCCCAGTTGTTTGCATTGCAGTGAAATTACTGAAACATTTTAGTACATTTTCAGAAATGTTGTTTGTAGACAAGTCTAATATTTTAAGATTTTACAAAAGACATAAGTTTGTTGGTATGCTACTATAAAAGTGGTTAGAATGCAGGCTTAAAATAACAAGCTTTGCAAGATTTTCACCAATCCGTTTTGGCATTGGTCCCAATAATTCATTATTCCCTGCATTCAAAAATCCAACAACTTGCAATTCTTCAAGGATGTAGGTAGTGCCTCTATTAAATTGTTTCCATCTAAGTGCAATGACTCTAATTGACTTAAGTAACCAATGGAATTAGGAATTCTACCTGACAAGTTGTTATTTGACAAAAGAAGAACATTCAATCTCTGAAAGTTTAACCAACAATCAGGAAGCTGATCTGATAAATGATTTTTAGAGACATCCAAAACGACCAAAAAAGATTCACCATCACTAACATCACTTATAGAATTTAGGCTGAAAAATTTGTTCTTGTAAAGAAATAGTCGTCTGGCTTCAAATAAAAAAGGTGGTACTCAACCTACAAATCAATTGGAACTTAAATCTATCGTATCAAAATATTCGACTTGTAATGAGGAATTCAATATTGTACCTATTATTTTGTTGTTAAAGATATTTATATAGCAACATAAAAATTGATCCCAAAAGTAATTGGGCAAAGAATCTTCAATTCCAATATTAGAAAGATCAAGTGTGTCACAATTCTTGCTTGTTCTGATCCATTTTGAAAAATGGGGACCTAACCTGCAAGACCTCATAGCTAGGACATCCAATTGAAAAGGAGGAACCCAATTGTTATCAATATCCAAAATCAACAATGGATTATCTAAAAAGTCCAACCCTGATAATTTGGAGAGTTTTAGAAAGTGAACTTTAGAGATCACGCCACGGAAAGATTTATTAAAATTTATCAACGACTGCAAATCTGATAATTGTCCAAGGCTAGGAGGTACAACTCCACTTAGTTGATTTGAGTTGAGACCTACATATTCTACGGATGTAATAAGTGTAAAATTAGGCATTGAACCTGTGATTTGATTAGAAGATAAATCTAACCATTCTAGAGAGTGATGTGAACAGTTGTTGGATGGTGATAGCTACCCACTAATATCGTTGTTGGACAACAACAATATTTACAAGTTAAAAATACTCCAAAAGGACTTCGGAATCTCACCTTGAAGGTTATTACAACTAAGATCAAGGTATTGAAGGGAAGACATGTTTTCAAATGCTTCTAGAATGAAACCTTTCAACTGGTTGGAATTAAGGTTAAGATGAACCAAGTTACTACTTTTTAATTTTAAAAGCCATTTGAATATGAAATTGAAAGAATGTTCACATAAAGGGAAATGAAGTCAAGAGATGCTGAAGAATTGACTTTTTGAAAAGATGATAGAGTGACATCTTAGAGAGAACAAAAATCTAAGACTTGGGATTTCTCGCAAGACAAGGGAGTAATTGGATTACACCCAACATTATTGGCTCAAAGTTTTTCGTCTCATTTCTTGTTTCTGGACAAGTACCCTGTACTGTCTTCGTACAAAGAATACCACTACACTGTGAAATCATACAAACACCACACTTCCCGCAAAACATGGGATTAACACATTCATAATTTGAAATAAGAATGTTTGAGTTATTAATTTCCCCACTATATCTGTCAATAAGCATTAAACTCCCACTAGCTTTTAAGTTTCATGTAGGCAAACCTCAAATATCTTGACTGGATTGAGAATTCATCCCATTTGAAATAAGAAATGTCTTTCTCCTGTTGGTAGAATAATAGAAAACAATGCTTCTATTATTGATCCATGCAACATAACTTGGTTCTTCGCTCCATGATCCTTGGATACTACAATGGCTATGATTATAATAGAATTGGGTAGGACTGGATCTTAACCTATTGAAAGCCCATTTGTGAGCGACAAAATAAGAATAATTACCTTTAGTCCAATTTTTGAAATCATGAACGTTAGATATTAACTCTTTAATCTTTTCCTTCCTTCAACTTTTGCCCAAAGAGTAGTGTGTCTGTTGGGTAATCAAAAGATTGCCAAATTGTAGTATTGGCTTCATCATAGACCACAAAGTTGTTGGAACATTTTAAAATGAAAAGACATAGCATTTGGCTAAAACGTTGCAATAGTTTGACGAATGTCTTTTGGCAAAAGATGCATTGAATATTTACAACTTTTGGAAGTAAAATACTATGTTGAAAGATTGAGGCTTAAGTAAAAGGACATGACTTTTTGATAGGTTGTAATTGTTATGAACAATTACATATGTTCTAAAAGACATGACTTTTAGAAAAGTCACAACTCATCAAAGAGTTGTAACCCAACTGAAATGGTGCATAGAATTCTATAAATAGGTCATTCATTTAGGCCATTTAAAGAATATAAAGAAAACAAGAAAAGAAAGTTCAAGATGAATAATAAATATTCTATAACATTTTCCACCACAATTTATATATAAATAAAATTAGTGTTCTAAATACTGCAGATTTAGAACATTAATTATCTTGAGTGCTCTTTAAAGTCAAAGGTGTTCTTGAGTTGTCCTGGAGGCGTATTTGTCGAACCCTAGTGCTTCACCGAATTGGTAGGGGCAAATAACGTCTTAATGACAAAGACTTAAAGTTGTGTCTTGAAGCCAAATTCAAATGCAGCATTATTTATAGTGATTTTGCAATATCACAATTGGATCTTATAAAGACTTGACTTAAAGATCGTGGATATCAACATTCAACAAGTTCAAAAAAAATTTCTCAACAATCTTAAGACACTATTTGTGACATGTGAACTTGTTATTAGTTTCACAATTAGTAAAGAATTTAATTTCTAAATTTTATTTATTTGTGAAGTATGATTAGAAGTCTTAATAAAGTATCTTGAATTTAGTATCATTTTAAAGGCATGCATGTTGAAATTAAGATAATGAATATATGTATAGTTATATGCATTGATCAAATTTCATGACAAATGATTAGAATATAAAATTAAATATTATATATTTTATTTGGTGCATATTATACATATAACATGTATGTGTTAAATAGTCATAACTCTTGGTGGTATCTTGATCATTGGTGAAATGTTGTAATCATTGATAAAAAGTTACGATTGATGAAAATGTTGCAACCTTTGGAGAGGAATCATGACTTTTGAGAAAGGGTCGTGACTTTTGGTAAAACGTGCTGACCCTTGGTGAAAATTCATGATATTCAATGAAGGGTCGTGACACTTAGTAAAAGATGATGACTCTTGGTAAAAGATTGTGACTCATGGTAAAGAGTTGTGACTCTTGGTGAAGGGTTGTGACACTTGATAAATGGTTGTGACTCTTAGCGAAGGGTCGTGACTCTTAGTAAAGGGTCATAACTCTTGGTGAAGAGTTGTGACTCTTGGTGAAGAGTCATGATATTTGGTGAAGGGTCGTGACTCTTGGTAAAAAGTCGTGACTTTTGGTAAAGGATCGTGACTCTTTTTGAAGGGTCGTGAATTTTAGTGAAAGGTTGTAACTCTTGATGAAAAGTTGTGACTCTTAGTTAATGGTCATGACTCTTGGTGAATAGTCACAACTCTTGTAGAAAGTCATAATTCTTGGTAAAGGGTTAGGACTAATAGTGAAGAGTTGTGACTCTTAGTTAAAGTCATGATACTTAGTTGAAGAGTTGTGACTCTTAGTTAAAGTCATAATGAAAGATTGTGACCCTTTGAGAAGGGTTGTAATTATTGGTAAAAGCACTTATTCAAAAGTGAAAGTGAATTTTAGTATCTTATAAATAATATAGAGGAAGAATATGTATTCCCTAATTTTGATTGATTACTAAGAGAGTAATTAAATTAATATGGTGGAACAACTATGTTGTGGGATCCCAGAAAAGCAAGCTTGCATGTGCATATGCTCCACCTAGGTAATTAACATGATTATCCTAGCTTCATAGAAGCTAGATGATTGGGAATCATGGTTGTAAGTATTCCTCTATGATTTAAGTTAATATACCTTGTGTAGTTGTATGTGTACACTAACAAGATGAGTTCTTCTTTTTGATGCATGTAACCAGATGTAATATGAGTAACTGGTACATAAATTTCATATACAATTATGTATGATTGATGCTCATGGTAAGAGCATTATTTTATGAAAAGTAATAAAGAACTTGAAAAGTCTCTGATGATAAAAAGCCTTGCAAGGAACATAGTTACATATTCATGTAAAAGGGGTGGGATGGAAGCCAACCTCAAATAAATCACCAATGATGGAAACTCAACCCAACACTTGAAACATCAAGATCTTGTGTTTGAGAGAGTTAGTATGATCTAAGTACTCACTGCTTAACTATTGCTTGCATTTTCACATATTTATACACTTGCTAAGCAATGACCATATATATACACCTATAAATAAATACTTAGCCACACATTCATGTAAATAAATTCAATTTTTTCTTAGAAGTGTGAAAAATATTTGAAATAATCACTAAATGTATTCACGTTAATGATGGAATTTTTTGGATGGTCATAGACTTTACTCATGTGTAGGAGTAAGCGAGGTGGGCGAAGGCAGGGTGGCTATCTCTATACCTATTTAAATAATCGAGGGAATGGGGCAGATTTTTCCATCAAAGGTTCATGTTTTATACTGGATTAAGGATTTAAACAAAATTATGATAATTTGTATATCAAATACCGTAAATTAATTGAAAATTTCAATTATACATGTCTTTTATGCACTTTAATATAATGCCTTAATTTTTGATTAAAAATAATAGTTATTGTCAATTTTTGTTTTTGTTTTATTATGTTATCATTTATTTAAATTATTATTCTATACATCATAACCTTGTACTTTTATAAGTAAATTAGGTATTAGTTTAGTGATAAAAATGTTATTTTCAATCAAACTCATTGAATTTTAAATACAACCTAAAGCAAATATATAAACTTTTTTTAAATTTGAAAAATGAGAATGAGAGGGGAGGTTATCCCAAATCCCCCTTCGATCCCCACATGTCATGCCCCTTTTAAACTTATCAAGTGAAAAAAAAAAAAAAATCTTTAATGAATATGAAATTATCGTATTAAATTATAAATATAAATTTTGATACTTTTGTTTTCGTTTGAGGTATCAAAATATCAAATAAAAAATTGATCAAACAATATCAAATGAAATAAATATAATTATTTATAATATATGTTTACACATACAATTTTTTACTGATAAATGTTAAACTTGTGCTACTAAAATATACATAATTAGTAATAGACAAAAATAAAACTATTTCATTTTAAAGAAAAAAAAATAGGACTTCAATTTGACCAAATTAGGGGTGACAATCGTGTAGTTCGGGTAGTGTTTGAGTCAACCCGTTTATAACTCGACCCAAACATGACTCAATTTGAAAACAGGTTACATATATCAAACCCGAACCCTGACCCTGACCCAAAAAATCTAAACACGACCTAAAATCAAAACGGGTCTATCCAGACCCGACATGAACCCAAAATGGACTGATCATTTTCATGTAAGAAATAAAAACATTGTACTTGTGGGCTACTGATTCAACAAGGAAGAGAAATAGAGAATCGTGTGAGGCAGTGATGGAGTTGGGCTGTTCATGTTATGAGAGACAAAAATGAGAGCACAAGGCAAGCAACGAGGGCAAGAGGGTGAGCAGCAGCAACATGGCGTAGCTATTAGGGTTGAGAAGAGGGACGGCGCAACTATGTGAGGCTTTCGGGGGTTCCATCCAAATGGCCATATGAGGTAATGGGTAATTGGGTATTAGACTATCACGTATAGCATTTGGGCTGCTAGGTTGGGTCATTTAATTGATCTATATTTTTTTTAAATGGGTTAACCAGTAACGACCAGGATTTGACTCTCTTTTTTCGTGTCATTTCGGGTTGACCAGTTTTTGACCAGAAATTAAATTATTTTGGGTTCAAGTTGGGTTTTTTGTGTTGCATTTCATGTCGTGTTGAAAATTGGCACTCTAGATCAAACAATATTTTTTACTATCCCAAAATAGAGAAATTTCATATTAAAGCTATCAAAATTATAATTTATGTAATCATTACCAAATCCTAATAAAAATTGAAACTCTAAACGCATACAATCTAAAGTAGGTATAGATTTTTTTCTATACATTTGTAGTATTGAGAGAGATAAACTCAAATACTTTCTGGTACACTTGTATAATTGCTTCATCACCAATTTTCTCACTCATTTCTAACTTCAATTTGAATACATCTTTCTTTAATGTACCCACCATCTTTATACTACGGCTGAATAGAAAAAAAAAAATTCTTGAATCAAGTTACAATAAGCCCGAGAAGAACCAAAGTAAGAAAAAATGCCTCTTACTCGAGTAATTTTTTTTTAAATCAAGCAATATTTGGTGTGATTCGAATTAAATTAATCATTAAGATACAATTAATTTTTAAATTAGATACTAACTATAATCAAACTTAAGGCAAAGATCACAAAAAAGTTCTAATCACACAAAAATGAAACAAAAATTACACCACCAACAAATAAATCCCCAAAAACAAAGATGGAAAAAAATCAAACAAAATACAATAAAATTGAAAGCAAAAAATACACCGAACATGAAGGTAGAGAAATCTAAAAGCATCAAAGATTGTAATCGAAAGGCATCCAATTAAAAAAGAAGAAGCATAAATTAAAAAAGCATCAACCCTTCACCAGTGTATAAAAGGCCCACCGTATAAATTAAAAAGGCACACAAAAAAAAAAAAAAGATTATAATCTAATTCAATTTTATGAAAATATATACACATCCAAACTTCGAAACAAAAGATTACATTGTAAAAATTGTATATTGTAATTAATGAATTATTTTTGACTAAATTTTTTGAAATTTAAATACATAAAGTAATTTTTAATATCATAGTACAACTCTTCAAAGTTTTATCTATTATATCATAGATTTATAAGCAGGGACAGATCCAAAAAAAAGTTTTAGGAGGGCTAATATATATTAAAAAAATTTATTTATAATATCAAGATTTATAACTAATATTAAAAACAATATAAACTTAAAAAGCAAAAAAAGAAAATACAAACTTAAAAAGCAAACAAAAATATATATAAATTTAAAAACAAAAAAAAAGAAAAAGAAAATATAAACTTAAAAAGCAAACAAAAAAATATATAAACTTAAAAGGCAAACAAAAAATTTATTTAAGTTGTTCGGACGACGCTTTATAAAATTCATCAATTATCAAATAAGGTTCAACAAATTTAAGGAAATAATAGTCAACTGTTATGAAGAAAGAAGAGTACTAAATATATACAAATTTATACTTATATAAGCACTCAAATTAATAATTATACGATATTTGTCGGTCAAAATTTTAAAAGTTATAATTTTTAAGAGTATATAACATACATTTATTAATTTGATTGTAAGTTTAAGTACAAATATTTTGAATATTTAATATTTTTTAAAAAGAATATAAATAATTTTAATAGATTTAAAAAAAAATATCAAACTTTGACTTGATGCAACAGCAAGCAACAGACTAAAGAATATAATTACAGAGAAAAAAAAACAGAGTTGCATACAATATAAGACTGAAAAATGGTGTATTAGTTTATGTTTATTTGTAGACTTTTAATAATAAATAATATATTGTATTTTATAAAAATATTAAAAAAATTTATTAAAAAAATTTAAAAAAAAATTTGAAAAAGGCTACCCGCCCGGTATAGCCCATGCTATCGGTCCGTCACTGTTTATAAGCAATGTTGAAGTAAGAATATACAATTTTTTTCACACCGAGACAATTTCAAGAAAATAAAATAAAAATAATACTCTTTCTTTTGACTTTTCTAATAAAATATTTGCCAAAAAAAAAAAATCACATAGGAGAATATAATGTAATAAAATAATAACAAAATAAATTTGATAGCATGTTTTAAAAATATGAGGTGTGTTTTTAGAAGTCTTTTTGTATTATTTTTCTCCCTTTTTTTCTTCCAATTATATCACTTCCTTCTTTTTTACTCCCTTAGTCAAAAAGTTTGACTTTAAGTCTTTAATAATCCATTTACCTTCGGTATCACTCAATTCTACGAAACTTCTAAAAAAACCTTGTAGAAGACTTAATCCTTGAACATATACTTGCACAAATGTGAACTATAAAGTTTAAAACAGTGTAACTTTTTTGTATTAAAATAGTATAATTTTTACACTATTTTTTATCTTTAACTTATTATATTAACTATTACACTAAAATATCACAATATTTTGTTGCAGTATAGTTTAAAAGATTTTATCAAAGACATATAATTAGGATAAAATAGATATTAAAATAATATTTTATATGTTTTATTATTATTGTTAAAAAAAAAAAAAATAGCGCAATCAATAATGAATAATTGAATCATGTAATCTATGTTTTTTTATTTAATAAATTTTTTCCCTTAAATTCTATTTTTTAAATCTATGTCATGCAGAACACTAATCAAAGAAAGATATAAGTCATGGTCTTCGCTCAAGGGAAAAAAAAGTACGGTATTTGAAGAGAATGTCACAGGTAGGATAACAATTAATTAACTTTAATATCACTCCATTTAGTGAAGCTTGGTAGAAACCTCGCACAATACAAGACCCTTTAGCATATACTTTGCCACCTTGCACAATACAAGACCCTTTAGCATATACTTTGCCAAGTCTAGCCTTCTAATCTAACATCAATTGCAAGTCATGCATAAAATCTTTCTTCTTCTTTTTCTTTTTTAAAAAGGTCTTGATAAAGTCTATGAGTTGAATATAAAACGTTTCTTTTTTTAAAAAAAAAATTAACTATACATGTAATTAAGACTTAAACTCAATACTCTCAACAAGTCTTAATGAGCTTGATGCTATTAAGCTATAGATTGTAACCATTATAAGGTATAAGGTTTTGTATGGCTTTGTTTGCTTAGATGTTTTGACTCCGTACGAATGTGGTATCATCATTAACATAGAATTAGAAATTAAAATGTACCACAGGTGAATGTATTGCGTACAATCTTGTTAAAACTAATATTGTTTTCAAAGTTGTTTTTCTTAAACTACTATTTTTATTTTCTAATTCCTTAGAAAAATGAAATAGAATAAACTGTTCAATTTTCTAGAAGATTAGAACATAACCCAAAAAAAAAAAATTTGATCAGTAAACAAGCAAATTAACAAGAAATATGTATAGATGAAGATTTTCGTAGCAAATATATTGGGAAATTGGTTTATTTGTGGTGCTTACTCCCAATCTCTTCACTCAGAGGAGCTCGTGCGCCAATACACTTTTTATATGCAGATGATCTTCTTATTTTTGCTCAAGCATGTGAGTTAAATACACGGGCTCTATCAAATGCTTTTTTCGTGTTCGGTCATCTTTCAGATCAAATGGTAAATTTAGAAGAAAAATCATTTACATTTCGAAAAGGTGTTTCTCCAGGCAACATATCATCACTTTGGGATATAGCTAGCATGCACACTGGGAGCTCATCTTTGTCTTAATTGGGCATCAATCTTTTCTAGGAGGCTTTGAAAAAGTGTTGGTTTCAAAGTTTAACAGATAACATTCGTGCGAGGATAGGGGCATAGAAGGGGTAGATGCTTTCTTTGGAAAGACGTCAATGCTTGATACCTTCTGTCATTCAGAGTATGTTCCTTCACTCCTTTCAAATAAATAAATGGCCAAAAATAATCTTAGAATAACTGAAAAAAATGATTTGCAATTTCTTCTAGTTAAAAAAAGACGGATACAATTAAACAAGTTCAAGTTGCTTGAAGAGACTGCTGCCCACTCGAGGAAGAAGGTCTCAGCTTGCGGGACCTTGATCTCTTAAATGAGACCATGCTACAAAAGTTCACCTGGAAGGCAATCATAGTGAACATTGACACTCTGCTTTACTTACGCAATCGGAACTTGGCTAGAGATGACTCTCCACAAAACTACTATGTCTACTACATGGCTAGTTGGAAAGAATTATGCAATAATGTTTTGGACGAACAATTGGTTGGGCACTTCTCTAATTGAAAGGATGGATAGCCCTCTAGTGGATAGATGGCATCTGCCGCAAACCTTTGCAAACTCCTATCCAGATATTGCCTTGGAGTTTTAGTCATCAGTTGTTGGGATTGACTCGGACACTAGATTTTGACATGTTCAATTAAGGGAGGTGTCACAACTAGTGAGGTTTATGATTCACTGTGTGGTTGGAGAATGCAAGAACTAGGGCAGGGTCATCTGGACCCCTTTTCTACTGCCTTCATAAACTATTTTTCTATAGCATGCTATTTAGGATAAACTCCCCAGAGACTGTTAGTTAAAGAAGAGGAGGAACTATCTTTCCGTTCCTACTGCTATTTATATGGATCTGCGAAGGAAACTATATCTTATCTTTTTTTAAGTTGTCATTTTGCATGCGCTCTCTGGACCTCTTATGCTTCTTTTTTGGCATATGATCGTGTACGAACTTTGTTATCCTAAACTTATGGACGACCACAATGGAAATTGATTTTGGATCACAGCTTTGTAATTTATTGAAAGCAAGGATTGCTTTAGTCATTTTGGTGACATAGACCACTAGAAATGATTATCAATTTAACAATAGGCAAGCAATGTTGAGTTTAACTTTTACCATAGTTTGGCAATTTATTCTAATGTGGGTTTATCACAGAGTAGATCCATACGAAATATAGTGGACGATCTTCAAGTACTTAGGCTTCTTCGAATACCAGGCATCTCATATGGGATCCAAGGATTATATAAGTTATTTAGAAGGAGCATCCTTAAGATAGATAAAGGTAAATATGGATGGTGCAGTGATACGAACCGGAACCCCTCCCGAAGACGGTACGACACGAGCCTAGGACCGTGCCATGAAAAGGGGCTCAAGATTGTGCAAAAGGGCATGCAACATCACAAACAAGCATGCAAGCACAAGGGAAATGGTGAAGGCAAGTGTAGAAGGCAAATCCAAAAGTTGGAGCTTCGCCGCGGCATGAGTTTTATGCGCCGCGGCGCAAGGGTTTCTGTTTTGGTTGGAGGATTTGCCAATCATGCGCGCCGCGGCATGGCTTTTGGGAGCCGCGGCACAGGGTGTTCTGTTTTGAAGCAAAGGAAACATGCGCGCTGCGGCACGAGAATGTGGCACCGCAACGTGGGACTTTCTGTTTTGGGACGAAGAGGCATGCGCGCCGCGGCATGACGAGGACACGGGTAGACGTGCGCGCGCTGACACGGACAAGCGCGCCTGACAGCCAGACTTGCGCGCAGGTCCTGAATGTGCGCACCGCTGCATGAACATTTGTGCGCCGCGGCATGGCTACGCGTGTGGCAAACAGAACAGGGCGCGCCGCGGCATGAATATTTCCCCGCCGCGGCACAGATTCAAATTCTTGTAATTTTGTAACCATTGGATCAAATTCAATGGCTAGGATTTCTTTTGGCATTTTTAGGTTTTCCTTTGTATCTATATATATGTATAGCAGCTGCCCATTGTAAAGATACATGAATTTTATCAATGAAAATATTTTGAAGTGATTTCAAAATTTGAGAGCACAAGTGCTTTTCTTGTTCTATCAAGAAACTTATCAAAGGAACGAGCAACCCTTTGTGGCGTTTCGCCTTGTCTCGGCTCGTGGTGCGTATATCCATGTGTGGAGGTAAGTTCCTTGCTACCATAGTCTAGCGTTTGCTCGTAGAATCTGCGTGCTAAGATTGGTGTCGGGTTTCTGTCCGTATTTCTTGTGGTTGCCAAACCGCGTGATTTGGAGGTCATAGGAGTCGTGGCGAGCGGTTCGCATCATGCAGCTTTTAGGTTCTAGACTTATCTAATTATTTTGGTTAGAATCAAACTCAGCGTATGTTTTCAAACTTGGTCTTTTTCGGTGCGTTAGAGATGATATTCGACTTAGGCTAATTGTTTTTAGAAAGTTACAAACATAGAGTTTCACTGTTCACATATTTACAGGGAGGATAATGCTACAACTAATAGTATAACTTCTAAGGCTCCTAGTCCATGTACAAATACTTGGTGGTGGGATATTCCATCTTTAGCTAGTTTTTTTCTTTTTATTGCTGAGAATATTTATTTATATTCTTTTTATTGATATTTAATAATACCAATAGTTGAGTGGCTGCATGAAGAATGTCCTAAAGAGGTACTAACCTTGTTGGGATTTTCCAATGCGCCTATTAAGGCCTGTTAACTACAACCTTTCATTATAAAAAAAAAAAAAAAAAAGGTAACTGATATCTTACAAACATAATATTGAATGTTAATGCTTTTCACATTTTCTTTTCTTAATTTTGAATGCTACTTATGTTAAATGCATTGAGATATTAATACATATTTTGCAAACAAGCAAAATGATATCAAGGTAATTCAAGTGTATTGTGTAGCAATGCATCCAAGTATATATTTATTTTGATAAATGTAAAATTTAAGAGTTTTAAGTGATAAATGAAGCTTTAATTAATTAAAATTTTAAATTTGCAAAAATCATTGAATTTCATTGTTATTATTTGTTGTTCAATATACCTTAGTATGAAATTCATTATTGTACATATTTTTTATTTACCTTATTTTTAACTCACGAATTTAGTTTTGTTAATGGTCTTTTGGTGTCATTACGTTTGCAACATGCAATGCACTTTGTATTGGCTAGTAAACATAAAAATTCAATAAATTTGACCAATTTTTGAAAAATTTTGTTAGATAGTTATTAAGAATATTGTGAAACACATGAAAATCTTATCATACTTAATTCATTAAGAATATTCTTTAAAAAAAAATGAAAATCTTACCCTACTTAATTTGATAAATTACTTTTTTATAGAATTAGAAGATATACATAAAAAAAAAAAAAAAAAGAGTAATATAATAATAATGGGCCTCAAACTTAACTATGTTATTTTTTTTCACATATTTTTATATGCTTCAATAATAACTTCAAAATGCTTTTTGAGAAAAGGAAAAAAAAATCATTGCCATATTTTCTAGTAAGTTAGATATATAATAACCATTAGCGTTGGATAGGGGCATAAAACATGGATCAAAATAACTATATAAAACTAGTAATAGTTTTGATTTTATAATAAAAGATAGTTTAAGAAAGGGTTATTACATATTATAGACTAAAGTCTATGGGAATTCTAGTTTTAAGTTATTAACTAAATTATTATGTATGTTATTTATTATTAAAAAAATAATTAATTTTATTTAAGATCATTAAAGGTTAGAAGTTTGACTAAACTCAGGGGCGGAGCCAGGAATTAATTCCTGGGGGGGCTGTTCATATAATTAAAATTCTAACTATGTTTGCACCCAGCAATCACTAGGGAAAAAAAATGCACAAAAAAGAGTACTTACTTGCTCAAAATTGAATTGGCTTTAACAACATACTGAGGTAGCTCTTTGAAGAAGTTTACGATGCTGAAAGAAGGGAAAAGGGAGATTATAAATGTCAAAAGACAACTAATTAGAAACAATAATATAAATTGAATTAACAACATACCTCAACTTTGCAGCTCTCAATATCTAGCATAAATTACAAAATATTTACATTATGCATAAGTCCAAAATCATTATCATTATAAATATAAATGCGAGAAGGAGAAGAACTAAATTACTGAGATCACCAAAACAGAGCTTCAATAGCTTACAATCAGTTCATTACATAGAGACAATATTGAAACTATTATAAAAAATAACATCCTGAAAATCAATTATTATTTAATTTTAACAAAAAGAAGCCATGAGACCCATAATTAGAGTGAAAGACAGAGATGCTTCAAACCATAATTTTAACTATCGAAGTGGAGCTTTGCGATGCTTCAAACCATAGAATTCATCAATAACCCAGTCTGAATCAATAGTTTCTGCATACTCCCTCTCAATATAAAGAACCATACAATCAGCTAAAAATTCTTCCTCCATTTTGTTTCGAAGAGATGTTTTAATAAGCTTCATTGCTGAAAATGCACGTTCTGTAGTAGCAGTAGATACCGGAAGAGTCAACACTAAACGGATTAATTTGTCAATTAAGAAATATATACCAGACCTTCCATCTTTAACTAATTCTTGTAACAAGATTGAAAAAGATGTAATTTCTTGAAATTTTGGATCTTTGACGACATCAATCTCGTAATGCATTAATTGTCTTCTCAAGTCTTCAATTTCTTTCCGAGTAAAGTCTTCAGAATAAAACTTACTAGCAAGATTGCATATATGATCAATGTTAAATGACTTAAAATGATGAACAGGATCTAAAGCAGAGCTAAGATTGAGAAGCTCCATTGCATTATTTGAAAATCTCCCACTTATCTCCTGTAATTGAAAATCAATTACAACATTGAATATATCAAACTGATAATGATGATTAACTGTGAGATGATCTTTTTCAAGGCATGCCCGACGTGTGCCATCCAAATAAATATCACTCATAAGAGGTGTATTAATATCATGTTTATCACAAAATGATAACACGACTTGTAAAAAGTCGTCCCAACCACATGATCTTAATTTCTCTAAAAGTTCTTTTGTAGATTTGACTAATCTTGTAGCATTCAATATATCTTGAGATTCAGATTGCAATGCTTGACACAGAAAGTCAGTAATTTCCATAACCTTGTTCATCAAATGTAGAATGAAAACAAAATCAAAGGATCTGATTGCTTTGAATGCCCCTTTAGCTTGCCCTCTTATATTATAATTACTCCCATCTTTAGCAATGTTGTCAAGAACAGTACATATTGCACCAAACATTTCAATTAATCTATTGACAGAAGCAAGATGAGAACTCCACCTTGTAACTCCAGGTCGTTGTAAAGTGCGAATTTGATTAACTCCACTTCCAATCTCAAGTTCTCCACAGTCTAGCAACTCTGCTAATTCAAGGTCTCTTGCACATTTAAGTTCTGAGCAACGTTTGGCTGAAGCTCCAACAAGGTTGACAACCAAGCTTAACTTTGAAAAAAATTCCCACACATCATGAACATCTTTAGATGCTGCAACTAATGCTAATTGGAGACGATGTGCAAAGCAATGAACATAGTGCGCACATGGAGAATCTTTCATAAATAAATCTTGCAACCCGTTCCATGCACCACGCATATTACTAGCACCATCATATCCTTGACCCCGAATGTCCTTAACTTGAAGATTATATTTAGAAAGAGCTAAACAGATTTTCTCCTTCAGATTTAAAGCTGTAGTTTCTTGAACATGAATGATATCAAAAAATCGTTCACGAATAAAGCCATTACAATCAACAAATCTTAAGATAATTGCCATCTGCTCTTTAGTAGACTCATCAACAGCCTCATCAACAAGAATGGAAAATTTTGCATCACCAACTTCTTGGCGTATTTTCTTCCGAACATTGTTTGCAATAATATTTAATACCTCTTTTTGAATTGTTGGAGAAGTATATTTTGCATTTAATGGAGCAAACTCTAAGGTAACGTTAGCAATATCTTCATCAATTACTCCAAACAATTTCACCATCTCAATAAAGTTACCACGGTTAGATGATGTGTTAGATTCATCATGACCTCTAAAAGCACATGCTTGCTTTGCAAGCCACTTAACGATCTCTATTGAAGTCTTGAGTCGTAAACGATTTTGCATGACCTATTCTGAAGATTTTCTATTGATTATTTTGTCAATGTGTGTTTCTGGATTTTTCAAAGCATGCCATTGTTGCATAGCACCATTATGTGATGAATTTGGCTCCCCTTCATGAGTAAAAAGACCACATCTATTTTTATCATTAACTCTCTTCCAATCTCTATATCCCTTAATAGTGAATGTTGGATACTTTGGAGGATTACTCTAAAAAAGAAAGCATGGAAAGCAAAACACTTTATCATTGTTTGGAGAGTACTCGAGCCAAGGATATTTTATGAACCATGAAGCTTGAAATCGACGTTGTTGCTTTCCATAAGAAGTGGACGGATACAAATCTAATTTAGGTTGATATGGTCCCATGTTAATATATTTCCTTCGAACATCATCTTGTTCATTAACATGGTATGACCAAATTGGACAACGTAAACTTGGATCACGTTGAAGAGAACTAGTATCATTTCTTCCAAGTTCACATCTTTGAGATTTAGAATAATGACTTTCGTCAACGATTGGAGAATCAATAGACACACTTGAACTTGATTTTGTTGAACTTGCTTCCTTTTTCTTAAAAAATGAATGAAGAGTTTTTTAAGACTTTGAGCTTTCACGTTCATGTTCCATTATAACTTATTACCTAATAAAAATTTACAAATATTCAACTCTTATTTAATCTTTAAATATATAACATTATAAACAATATAAATATATAAATATATAACAAATTAACTCAATAAAATTAATTTTAGCATAACAATATAAATATATAAATAATTAATTCAATAAAATTAATTTCAGCATAACAATATAAATATATAACAAATTAATTCAATAAAATTAATTTCAGCATAACAATATAAATATATAACTAATTAACAATGTAAATATATATAATAATAAACAATGTATATCAGTATTATAAACAATGTATATTAATATAATAATATCAGTATATGTATTAATGTATAGTATAATATATTATTAATATTACATTATTATTTATTACTAATATTAAATAAATATTACCAAAATAAAAAAAAACCTGTAACTGGACCGTCTGTGGTGGCCGACCGCCCCTGTGGTCACTGGAGGTGGAGGCTGGAGGGCCGGAGGAGTTGAGAGGGTGAGATGGTGAGGGCAGAGGCAGGATTGATGAGCTGCAGCGCTGGAGGAGTTGTCGGCTACTGCTCTGGAGTTGAGCGTGACGGGCCGACTGGGTGAGGCCGAGGCGTTGTGGCCGGGGCGGCGCGGAGGCAGGACGTGATACGCTGCTCGCTGGACTGGGAGCTGGGCTGGGTAGGAGATGCTCGGGCCGAGGAGGCAGGAGGGCAGGACTCAGGAGGCGACGATTCTGAAAATTGAAAAATGAAACACGAGGGAGGCAGGGAGCTGAGGGGGATATATTAGGTTTGTATCTTGAGGGTAAAATAGTAATTTCATATTTATATATATATATATAAAAATTGGAAAACTCAGCCGGGGCTTCAGCCCCCCCTCACCCCTTCATACATCCGCCCCTGACTAAACTTCATGCAATTTCTAGCTGTTTTAATTTTACAGGGAAAGAAAGTTTAAAAATGGTTATTACATAATCTAAATTGAAGTTTCTTAGAATTCTAATAATTAATTCTTAACTAAGTCATCTTTTATTTATTATTCAACAAATAATTAATTTTAATTAAGAGCATTAAAATTTAGTAGAAGTATGACCAAAATAATTATATAGGCTATATACAAAACTGTAACTATTTTAATTTACATAAAAGAAGGTTACGTACAAAATGGTGATTAAATAATCAAAAATGGATTTTTTAGAATTATAGTTTTTATTTTCATTTTATTACTGAAATTATCTTTTAGGAATGATTCTCTTCAACTCTAAATAAAATGATTTTGTCTTCAAAACCTTTTAGAGTAAAAAAAAAAATTTATCATTGAAATAAGATAAAATAGTAATAAAATTTAGTTAGTTGCTAATGACATTCTTTAGCAATGAAATAAGTTCTTTCTAAAATTCTTCAAATCATCACTAAAGTAGTGGTGCCAAATTTTTTTTTCAATTCCCTCATCCAAAATCTTTAATGAAAAAATATATTTGGTCACTGATATATTTTTTAGACAAAATTATGGTTTTATCCCTAATAAACCACTTTATGTGATGAAATACTTTGTCATGGATGACTTACTTTATGTCTTTCAAATTTGATGATATTTTAGGTTACAAATTGTAACTTTTGTCTCAAAATGAGATTTTTTAACAATAATACTCAACTTCTCACTATAAGCTTTGTACTAAAAATCTATTTTCTTGTAGTGTTCTAGCAAAGTTATTATGTTTGTCTATCTATTATTTCACAAAGAATTAATTTAATTAAAAACATTAAAGTTTAGAAGAATTATAACCAAAATAATTTTATGCAATTTGTAATTGTTTTAATTTATAAAAGTTTTAATTTTATAAGAAAAAAAAGTTTAGAAGTGGTGATTAAATAATCTAAATTCAAATATTTTATAATTCAAAATTTTAATTCTTAACTAAGTTATAATGCTTGTTATTTATTATTCAAAAAATAATTAATTTTAATTAAGAACATTAAAATTTAGAAGAAGTCTCACCAAAATAAATTTACGCTATTTGTAACTATTTTAATTTTATATAAAAGAAAGTAATAAAATGGTGATTAAATATTCAAAACTTCAGAATTTTAGTTTATAATTTCAAAGTAACTTATTATGTTTATTATTTATTATTACACAAATAATTAATTTTAGTTACAAACATTAAGGTTTAGAAGATTTATGGCCAAAATATTATATGCAATTTGTAATTATTTTAATTTTTTATTTTACAAAATATAAATTTATGAAATTATGATTAAATAATCAAAATCAAAGAGTTTTTAAATTCTAATTTTTAATTTTATCTAAATCATTATGTTTGTTATTTAATATTACACAAATACATAATTTTAATTACAAACATTAAAATTTATATGAATTATGACCAGAATAATTATACAATCTATAACTTTTTTAAATTATATAAAAATAATTAAAAGTCTTTTAGATTTTTAGTTTATAATTCTTAATTAAACCATTATTTATTATCACAAATAATTAATATTATTAAAATCATCAAAAGGAAAGTTACGTGACTAACAAATACAAGGTTGTTAGAGTTGCCATTTGTGTGAAAAGATTTGCATGATATACCATATTTGTACTAGCTTTAAAAATTCCTTTATAATTAAAATAAATTTGTATTCAACTAAAAAAAATTACATATTCAAATTAGATTTCTTAGAAATCCTTATGTTTTTTTTTTGTTTACTGAATGAAACTTCATTAAGAAATGAGAAATAACCCTCAAACTAAAACAGAAAACCTTCTTTTAGCTTACTATACCAGAAACATCAACACTAGAAATTCAGGAAAAAAAAAAAAAGAAGAAGGAAAAGTGAACAACAAAAGCTACCCAACTTAGAAACGAAGCTAATCAAGGAATTAGGAACTGACAATATCAACCATTAAGACAGAGTTGTAGACAAAGTTCCAAGAAACACTCCAAATGCTTACTAGCGTTATGAAGCATGGCAAAGAATGAAAAGGAAACATGTCTAAGAACACAAAGGACCACAACTATAACTAGCTAAAATCAAAAAAAATTAAACAAAAATTCAAACAAACAGAAAAGAAATCCTTAGTGTATTAGCTTTTTCAACTTTTAATGATCATCCTCTTCAGTCTTGATATCTGCAATGGCATCATTGTGGCTGCATAATCTCTAGCAACATTCATGAAATTGAAATATGCATATCTCCAAGACTTATTGAACATCAATGCACCACAAAATCCCCAAAACCCAACTGCAAATCCAAGTCCCATACTGAAATAAAATCCTTGGCCTAAGAAGATCTCCATCTCATTTTCTTGGCTTCTGGCTCCAATGGGTGTTTTTGCAAGTGGAGTTGGTTCTTCTCCCCGACACTTTTCCAGTGGCTCCCCACAAAGCAAAGGATTTCCCATGTAAGAAGAGGAGTTGAAGCTTTGGAGTTGAGTACTTTTCGGGATTTTTCCAGACAAATGGTTATTTGACAAATTCAACACACCAAGTCGATCTAACTGAGCAAAGCTAGCAGGAATATGACCATATATTTGATTGTTTGACAAATCAATAAAATTTAATGACTTCAACTGACCCATCTCTAAAGGAATTGATCCAGTTAAATTGTTTCTTGACAAGTTTAAAGAAACCAATCCGATAAGTTGAGTGATCTCTGTTGGAATAATTCCATTCAACTTGTTGCTTGAAAGGTCAATTGTCCTCACTAGTCCCAAAATATTCTTGTATGCAAACCTTTTTCCTTTCCACATTAATTGTAGCTCTTCCTCATAACGATAAAATCCATCATATTCTAGTGTAATAGTTGTATCACCAAAATATCCCCCAATTTTTTGCATTGCAATGAAATTATGGAGACATTTTGGTACATTTCCAGAAATGTTGTTTGCAGACAAGTCTAATATTTGAAGATTTTCCAAAAGACATATGTTTGTTGGTATGCTACTATAAAAGTGGTTAGAATACAGGCTTAAAATAACAAGCTTTGCAAGATTTTCACCAATCCATTTTGGCATTGGTCCCAAGAATTCATTATTCCCGGCATTCATAGATTGCAAATATGTGCAATTCTTCAAGGATCTAGGTAATGCCCCTATTAAATTGTTTCCATCCAAATGCAAAGCCCTTATTTCACTTAAGTAACCAATGGAATAAGGGATTCTACCTGACAAGTTGTTATTTGACAAAATAAGAACATTCAATTGCTGAAAGTATGACCAACAATCAGGAAGTTGACCTGATAAATGATTGTTAGAGACATCTAAAATGACCAAAGAAGATTCACCATTATTAACATCACACATAAAATTTAGGCTGGAAAATTTGTTTTTGTAAAGAAATAGTTTGTTGGCTTCAAATAAAAATGATGGTATCGGACCTACAAATCGATTGGAACTCAAATCTATCATATCAAAATATTCGACTTGTAATGAGGAATTCAATATTGTACCTGTTATTTGGTTGTTAGAGATATTTGTATAGCTACAGGAAACTTGATCCCAAAAGTAATTGGGCAAAGAATCCTTAATTTCAGTATTAAAAAGATCAAGTATGTGACAATTCTTGCGAGTTCTGATCCATTTTGGAAAATGAGGACCTAACTTGCAAGACCTCATCTCTAGGATATCCAATTGAAAAGGAGGAACCCAATTGTTGTCGATATCCAAAATCAATGATGGATTATCTGAAAAGTCCAACTCGATTAATTTGGAGAGTTTTAGAAAGTGAGCTTTAGAGATCACACCATGGAAAGAGTTTTCAGAAATTCTCAAAGTCTCCAACTCTGATAATTGTCCAAGACTAGGAGGTACAACTCCACTTAGTTGATTTAAGCGGAGATCTAGATATTCTAAGGATGTCAAAATTGTAAAATTAGGCATTGAGCCTGTGATTTTATTAAAAGATAAATCTAACTTCTCTAGAGAGTGATGTGAACAATTGGATGGTGATAGCTGCCCACTAATATTGTTGTTGGACAAGATCAATCGTTGCAAGCTACAAATATTCCAAAGGGATTTTGGAATCTCACCTTGAAGGTTATTTCCATTAAGATGAAGGTATTGAAGGGAATACATGTTGGACAAAAATTTAGGAATTTTTCCTTCAAGGTTATTATAACTAAGATCAAGGTAAGCCAGGTTACTACTATTTAATTTTAAAAGCCATTTGAATATGGAAAATGAAAGATTGTTTTTAGAAAAAGAAATGAAGTCAAGAGATGTTGAAGAATTGACTATTTGAAGAGATGAAAGAGTGATAGCTTGGAGAGAACATCTATCTAAGCTCAACTTTCTGAGGTTAGGGAGCTTATTTACCACTTCAATCCAGTTATTAGTTTGGTTGAGATTCATGCCACTCAAATCAAGATGTCTTAGAGAAGAAAGATGTGAAACCCACTCCATCGAATACAAATAGTCATCATTAAAAGAGTTACTTAAATCAAGAATCTCCAACCTCGAAAGGTTTGCAATGAAACTAGGGAAGTGCCTACCACCAGATAGATAATTCCCACTAAGGTTCAAATAATTAAGGTAAGGCAAGCCTATTAAGGAATCATTAATATTACCTTCTAACTCCACATCATCTAATCCAGAAAGATGAAGCATAACCACATGGCCAGATTTGTTATCACATTGAATTCCATACCATTTGCAGCACTCTCTCTTTTCTTGCCCATTTTCCCAAGAGGACAATAAGCCATTTACGACATTAAGATTATCTTTAAACTTGAGAAGTGCTTGTCTCTCTGTTTCTATGCAATTCACTTGTCTATCTAGGACACTTGAATTGAATGTAAATGCATTAATGGTGATTACATAGTGTAGTACAAGCACCAAAAGGACGACAAGGCTTGTGGGTGAAACCATTGAATAAGCCAACTTTGCTAATGACCAACTATTATAGGTTTGAGAGAGGTAGGATGATTTATGGGTACTCAATACTCAATTATTGCTTGTATTTTGATGTATTTATATACTCGATATGCAATATGATATATCTATATAGTCTTCTAGTCATCCGATCATTAATTCTAAAGTCCGAAGTCTTTTCATTTATTTTCGATAAGTCATGTATATAAGTTATATTTGGTTTATAGAATAAAAATATGAATTTTAATAGGAATTGAATTAAATAAAAACAGTATTGTTATTATAATAATAACAATAATAATAATAATAATAATAATAATAAAATTTATAAAATTACACATAAAGCAAAATTAAAAGATAATTTTTTTTTAATTTCTAAAAGAGATATAATGAGAAAAAAAAAACAAAAAAATTATAACTAATTATAAAAATTATGAGAAAAATATAGCATTATAGCATATTCTTAAGGGTACTCATGTTCATATATATATATATATATATTTTTTTTTTTTTTTTTTCCTTTTTTCAATTATTTATTCAATCTTTGGCTTTAACAAAAACTTTTATATCTAAATTCTACGAAGCTTGTTAGAAACCTCTAAGAAGACTTGGCAAGTATAGCTTGACAGTTTGATATATATTTGCCAAGTCTTCTAGTCTTACGATCATTAATTGCAAGTCTAAAGTTTTTTTTGTTTCTTTTAGAAAAGTCATGCATATATGCCAAGTCTTTTAGTCGTACGATCATTAATTGCAAGTCTAAAGTTTTTTTGTTTCTTTTGGAAAAGTCATGCATACATGTCATATTTGGTTTGCAAACAAGAATTTAGTAGAATTATGAATTGTAATAGGTGTTATAAAACTAAAGAAACAAAGAGAAAAAAAAAAGTAGAGAGAAATCAAATAGCAGAAGTAATTTTTATTAATTATTGTGTATGTAATACACTACTAAATGCCCTATTTATAGGATTTACAAGATATAATATAAATTTTAAATATAAAATATAATAGATATTGAATTTATAATTCTCTCTAATTAAATACAAATTTATGATATAATAAAGATAAATCTACAGTATAAAAATAGGTCATATCGTACAATATAAAAATATTACGATTATGTAGAAATTTTGTACGACTAAGGAGGATGAGTCTAAACCGTATTGGACAATTAACTTAGTCTGTTTGAATTTTCAATTATAAAATAATATGTCTTAACTTTTTCTTTTATCTTAAATTAAAAATAATATTTTTTTAATTTTAAAAAGTGTAATAAAAATATAAAAATGAATTAAATATTAATTTAAATAAATTTTATAATAAAAAATTATTTTAAATATAAATTATTTTAATAATATATATATATATATAATCAATTTAATCTGACTATATTATACAATTTTTTATTAAATATTATACAGATTAATTATAATATAATTTAATATAATTTAATTCAATATACTTATATTTAATTTATTTAATACGATATACAAAAATTTTAGGGTGATAGAGTATTTTATTTCTGTACGATGTCGATGCCAAACCGTAGTTAGTTTCACATTATTTTATACAAACCAATAATGTCCCACAACATTAATACTATAATTTTTAGATAATAATATTATCATAATTATATAAAAAAATTTAATAAAATTATAATCAACTATATCAAAAATTTTAATTAATAAAATATTTAAGTAATACCATTATTTATATATAAAATACCAAAGCGTTATATAACAAGTAAGACCAGAGCTGAGATAAATATATCGAGAAGATTACCGCACAATGAGTAGATTTTTGGTTGAATGGAATCCATAACATAATGTAAAGTGATTTTTTTATTATTATATTTAATTGTATAAAAATTGATTAAGAATAGAAATACGATTATTAAATAATGTGAGACATATAACTTTTCGATGCATAAATAATTTAGTTATTTAATTAGTTTTATTTTTATTCCTTCAATAAAAAAATTATATATTTATTTTCTTTTAATACTAAAAAATATATGTTTATTTACGTTATAAAAAAATAAATATATTTTTTTCTAAAATAAAATTAAAAATAAAATTTTATACATAAATAAAAATTATAGCATATAATTAAACCAAAATACAATTACTTTTCGTTAATCTATATATCTAAATTTTTTTTTACAACTTTCATCTTTGTAACTTTAACAACATAAAATAACAAATGACTTTTTTTTTTTGGTTAAGAATAAAATAAAATAATAACTGATGGACAAGTTTTTAATCAAGGAATGTTATATAACATAGATTTATTATTATTTTGGCTAATTATTTATTTAATATAGTTTTGTAAAATTTGACTATACTTAAATTTGTGCAGTCCATCTCATTTAATTCTTCTTTCAATAAATTGGAGAAGATGTCCGTACTGATATAGCCTAGTGGATAATATTATTAAATTATATACATCATGTCGTTCGTTTGAGGAGTAAAAAAATAATAATTGTACAAAAAGATTTTTTATGACGTGATCCTGAGGTACTAACTCTTGTTGGTATTTTTAATATAAACGTTGATTTAGATGAACGGAGAATAACGAACGTTAATCTGTCTCCATTTGGAAAGTCTTTTTTATCAAAAAAAAATAAATTGAAGAAGATGAAGATGAAGAAAAATAAAATGGTGAGGCTACAACCAATTCACCTTTGAGAAAGAAATGATTTTAATGGCTGTTGAACAATAAATGAAAGAGCATTATTGCAGCCGTGTTATTAAATGTCTCACTTATCAATGATCACTGACGTGGGAATTTTTTTGTAATTTAAGTGTTAAATTTTTTAATTTTTTTTATTAATAATTTAAGTTTAAATTCTATTATGTGAATTTATTTATTTTTATTAATAAAAAATAAAAAATAAAAAAAAAATTATTGCCTTTTAAAAAAAAATATCAAAACTGATGTAAATTTTCTCATGAAAAATAGAGAGTGAACGAGGAAGCAGTGACATAACAAGCTGTGAGAAGATTACCACGAAAGTGTTGATAAGTGTGAAAATGAAGAACTTATTAAAATGTGATTATTAATTATTTCTACAAAATTGACAAAATTATTATAAATAGTTCAAACAAGAAATATAAAAAATAAAAACTAAAATTTCTTTTTAAATAAAAGAAGATAAAAATAATGTAACAACGGACTCTTCCTTATAAATTATAAAAGAAAAGTCTAAAAGTTAAATTTAGATGAATCATAAATTAATGCCATATTATTGATAATTGTTATCAATAAAAAATTATTATATTAATTATAATTTTAATACTTATAAATTATAAATAAATAAATAAAAAGTCTAAAAGTTACATTTAGATGTATTATAAATTAATGTTATATTATTGATAAATATTATTTAATAAAAAATTATCACATTAATTATAATTATAATATATATATATAATAATATTTTATTTATAATGACAATATTTTTTTATAATTATGTTTATAATGATAATAGTGTTCGTGTTATTTTTATTTGGCAAATCTATAAACCTTTCAGATCAAGAAAACTTATTTTGTTTGTTGAGATATATAAATATATATATAATCTTATTTTGTTAGTTTTCTAAAAGTTGATTATACTTAAATTTGTGTGTATTGTCTCATTTATTTCTTCTTTGAATAAATTGAAAAAGATGAAGAAAAATATAGGTAAAATAATAAATTTAATATTTTTTAAAATTTATAATAATAAATTGATATTTTTAATATTAATTTAATAATAATTAATATATTTTTAATTTAAAAAAATAGTATTATTTTTATTATTATAAATTTTTAAAAAAATATTATTTTAAATAATTTTTTAAAAATTAAAATGATGGGGCTCAGAACCAATCTAACTTTTGACAAAGAAGAAAGAAATGATTATGATGGATTTGACCTAAACTAATACGTTAAAAGCTTTGAAAGGTGCAAGAAAAACCTGTACAATCCAAACACGTTTAGCAATTCCAATACATTAAAGAAAAAAATATATAACCGCATGTTCTAAAATGCTTTTTTGCAGGAAGGATTGGAGGGATTATTCACTCTTCTTGATTATGAATTGAAATTAGGATGCGTTTATTTATCGATAATAAAAATTAATTAAAATATGAATAAATATAAATTGAAATAGATAAAAATAAATGTAAAATTTATTTATTTTTATTAATGCTTATTAAATAATTATAAAAATTAGAATGAAATTATTAATTGATTTAAATGTCTTTTTAAGAATAATAATAAAAAATATCAAATAAAATAAAATATTAAAATAAAGAATATTTTGTAATTACATATTGTAATTTTGGAAAAAAGAATCAACATCAATAGAGAGTAGGGTCTTTAATTTAATCCATTTCCACCATATTTTAAGAAAGTAAACAACACAATGAGAATTGAGAATCACTCTTTTTTTTTTTTTTTTTTTTTTTTTTTTCATTTTCTTTCGTAATTAGTAAATAAACCCTAATATCATGCAACAATAATGGAGGAGAGAGAAATAAAAGATAAAAAAAATTGCCCTATTTTTATATTTATAATTCTTTAAAATTTTAAATTTTTATTAGTCTACACCAACACATCAATATTAATCATGGGTAAGTTCCTAATTTTTTTTATGGATAGATGCAAGTTTTGCATTTTTTGCCATAATGTTGTCCGTGTTTTTAAGTTGATTTAAAAAATGGTGAAAAAAAAATTTGTTATCAATTTTTTATTTTTAAAAACATATTATTTTAAAAATAAAAACTTAAAAATATGACCACACACATTAACTTGTTTTTAAAAATATTTTTTTAAAAAAAATATAAAACAATTTTTAAGTTATTTGGTCAAATAGATTCCAAGCAATAATAATAATATTTTAATTTATAAATAAATGTATGATTAGACGTCAAATTATAATATAAATTAAGTCTAGTGTTTGATTATATAATGATACTGTATGTTTTAGTGTAGTATGTAAGTGTTATTTACCTAGCTAATAGAATAGTGAGTGAGTGAGTGAGTTTGTAAAGATGAATATATGTATGTTTAGACCTCAAATTATAATATAAATTAAGTCTAATGTTTGATTATATAATGATACTGCATGTTTTAGTGTAGTATATAAGTGTTATTTACCTGGCTAATAGAATAGTGAGCGAGTGAGTTTGTGAAGATGAATAGTATGTGTTATATATATTTATTAGTGTTTCTTTAAGAATGTAGTTTGGAATATGATATACTTTTAAATTCTTGAATTTAGCATACAATATTTTTATTTTTTATTATGTATATATATATTGAATTTTTTTTAATAATATTAAATGTAAAAATGTTCATAATTTAAAATTTTAGAAAGAGGAAAAAACTAAGTTTATGTGTACTTGCATTTGACTTGTGGGTATGTATATTAGTGTTATTTATTTATTTATTTATTTATTATTTTATTTTTTTCTTGTATTGGCGACTGCATTTGTTAAAAACAATTTTGGCTTGAATAGCTATAGTTGAAAAAGTTGAAAAATATTAATTTAAAAAAAAAGGAAAAAAAAATAGTTTATAGTACACGTGCGATCACAATTTAATAAAAAAAGAAACTATACAAAACTTAATTTGATCATTTTTAGAAATTAAAAAAATATATATTCTAATACATATATAACTCACTTAATTTTACTTATTTATATGGTAAAAAACATATATTTTTCGTAAAAATATATATAGTTTTACGTTGAAGAAAAAATAACGTTTTTTTTTTTCTTTTTCTAATGGGTTAAAAATAAAACTCAAAAAAAGAAAAATACATTGTTTAAATATTCATCCAATAGTATACTATTAAATATTTCCTTCTTGTACATGGCCAATAAGTCAGTAATGTTTCCTACTACACATATCAATTATGACCAGAAGCAAGAAACTAAACTGAGTGTGACTCCCAATTCTCCCACTTGGAACCCAAGTTCGAATCCTATCGGGTGCGTGAGTGTGTTTTCTTTATATTAATAAAAAAGAAGAGGAGCTCTTTTTTAAAATAAAAAAAAAGAAAGAAAGAAACTAAACTGAAGCACTTTGTAGACTGTAGCTAAAGAAATGGAAACGGAAAAGGATTTCTTGAAAATGGCTCTCGTATTATATATTGTTCTTGATACAGTCTGAATATGCGAATGAATACAACTACTCTAAGACCTTTCCTTTATCTACCGGCCTTATTTACAGAAAGCGGCACATTTTCTCCTGGTGGCCAAGCTAATAACAGAATAACAACTGGTAAGGACTACTATCAATACTAATGAGATTACATTCTTATTACAAAATAAAAATACTACATTCAGATTACAATGAACAAACAACATAGAATTATGAACTTTAAACAATCTTGGCAAGTCTTCAATCTTAAGCTGCAAGGCTATACTTTGAGCTTGTATTGCATACACTGCAAAACTCTTCTTCAGATTCTGTGTCAACAAACTAAACCGGTTGTTTATTTTATACCCAACTACAACCTATGAACATGTATTAAGCACACATTTAAAATGCATTGATTCTCAAAAACATATCACGAAATGAAATTGATGAAGCATGCTACGTTACCTGTGAATTCATGTATTTCGCAACTTGGTTCCATTCTCTAGTCATCCAATATAGCACCTTACAGTTTGAAATTGCCAGCAACATAACAACTGCATATCAGTTGATCATTTGTTTCAGTACGTCATACGTCATAAGCATGTCAAATTTTTCATTCTGTTCTCACATGCACAAAAATCACAACTAATGTCAATTAACATACCTTTCTCTTGAAGTCAGAGCCCACTGTTGTGTAGTGTCCTTCTGCTTGGAAATCTATATCTTGCTAAGGACCGAGAACAAAGAATAACTGCACATTTCCATCTTGCAAATTGGTTAAGGCACAAAAAAATATATAGTGAAAAGATTACCATGAGATGATTTAGGCGTAGCTTCAAACTTCTTCCAAAATATTAAGAATTGGTGGAAACAATGTGTGAACCTCATAAGGAAATTACATACTTTAACTGGAAAGAAAGCTCCATAAGTCAATTAAAGAAAATCATAGAGTGTTGCTGAATGAATTTATTAGTGTTTTTCAGAGGAAGTGTCATTGTTTGCAGTTTAATTTTAGACTTGCAAATATCACTTGGGCTTCCTGCATATAATATACTTTTTTTATTTATTTACCGCAGATAAAATTTATCCTCTTTTGATCACACACAAAAAAAAAAACAAAAAAAGTTACTAGGATTTGCAGTTTAATATTTTGAATGCCTTGATTAATGGATAATATAAAACAAGTTGCTAGTGCTTCTGGTATAATATTACCGGCAACTTGGACTTAACTTCAAAGAAATAACAAAAATCCATTTAAATGTTTTTGCTAAATTTGATTGATTAAGATAAAGAATTATGGATATAAAGCTGTCGAAAAAGAAAGGCATACTAGGATAATTATTAGCAGAGCAGAGTTTGCATCCATGCCAAAGAATCGAGGAAGGAAAAAGATTATGCATGGTATCATGTTTGTTTTATCTGCAGTATATTATAAACAAATAAAAATCAAAGCTTTCGTTTTGCTATTAACTTATTTAATAACAAATAAATAAAATTAAGCAAAGAACATATCACATAGATAGGGAGAAAGATAAATGCACTTACCAGTTACCAGAGTTTCTGATTAATGTCAATACAAATCCACCTTTGTGCGCTCTTTTGGTCCAGGCTTCAATTCAAAATTTTGGATGTGGGCAACTTTGAACCAGTCCTCCCCAGTATTTTTCTGGCATCTCTGTGATAGGATTGGACAACCCTCAATTTTCAATTCTTGCAAGGTGAGACGAGTCAGAGCTTCAGGCAGGGATTCCAAATTCTCACAGTTGGCAATATGAAGAGACCGAAGCAAGACAAGGTTTCCAATTTCCTCTGGTAGTAATTTCAAAGAAGGACAATTCTCGATCTTGAGAGTCTCGAGTGATGAAATGCTAAATATTTCCTCTGGTACATAGTCCACTGTGTCTATCCACAGTTGGCTTAAATTGGAGAAAGCAAGCGGAGAAGAGGAAGCTTGCCCTTCTTCATCAAAGGGAATCCTCCTCATATCCAACGTGGATTGTAATGCTTTACACTTGGCAAGTCTCCACCTGAGGTCTCGGACCGTTGGAAAATTCGGTAGGAATGTTAGCCGGGGACAATCCTCTATATGAAGCTGAGAAAGTTGAGGGAATGTAGGCTGAGGAACCTGCAACGTTTTATAATTATCTCTCTTCCACCACCCTTTGAAGAATGACATATAAGCTATTTGTAGATCCACCAAGGAAGGGAAAAAGGGCGCCGAGGCTAGAGCTGATGTGGGATCAAAATTCTCTTCACAGACATATTTCAGATTATGAGTAGTAAGAATTATAAGTCGCCTGAGAGAAGGCAATTGATGCAGCGGGGAGATGTATCTCATTCCAGGACAGAGATACAAAGTTAATTGAGAAAGATTTACCATCGTAGACCAGTACTGCGGCAATCTGCAACCCATATACCATGTAATGTAAGTTACTCTTAGATTCGTATTTGGCTGCAAGCTTTCCATCATCTGTTCAGCATTTACCACTGCCTGCAAAAACTGGTCGGGTTCCCCGAAGTTATTGATGTCAATACACCACTCGAACATGATATAATCAAAGTGGACATTATTTCTTAAATTTGAAGAATCCGAGCTTGAGTTGGTACTTCCCCAGATTCCATTCATCTTCAAATTCAGGTATCCGGTAGGGTTGTGCAACTTGCCAAGTATGCCATATCCGCCACTATTGGTAACAAAGGTAAACGTGTCCACTTCTATCTGGCAACTCAATCCGTCCAGCTCGGCATGTGGTGAATAAGTCAAACTTTGACACCCTCGCATGTTTAGATCTCTTAAGCTTTTTAAGTTTTTCATGTCTTTAGGTAAGCTTGAAAGCTTTGAACACCAATTGAGATTCAAAGTCTGTAAGCTCTGCAACTTGATAATAGAAACGGGGAGATCTGTGATTGCACTACTTGAAACATCCAAGTGTCTCAAGTTTATTAATCTATCTATGTCAGAAGGAAGCTGTGAAAGCTTGGAGCAACCACCAAGGTCCAATGTTTGCAAATTTAGCAATCTAGTAATAGAGCTGCTAGGGAGCATTTCAATCTCAGCATTTTCTGAAAGATCGAAATAAGTTAAATGTTTAAACCTCCCCAAATTACTGGGAAGTGTTTTCATATCTAACTTCCTCAACCCCAACACACGTAGACGCTCAAAATTGGTCGAGATCATTTCTACTTCGACTTCATTGTTGATGACTTTCTTTATCTGCAAAAGTGTTCGTATCTTTCTTTTAGAAAGTAAACACTTTTGAAATTCCAATGACTGGTTACGCTCAAAATCAAAAGATACATGGCGCCATGTCTCATCTAACATCTCCAAACTTGGATTTATAACAATAGTACTGCAATCACCCCCCACTAAGGTTGCAAGATCATGCATTAGATCATGCATTTTACACCACCGTATATTACCCCCAACATCCATTTTGGCTTCTTGGAAAAAGGATCTCCAAAGTAGAGTTTTAAAATAACCATAACCAACATCTTCTAGATGTTCGTTTGGATCAGAAGGCTGAACAAAGCCTTGTGCTATCCACAATTTTACAAGCATTTGCACACTAAACTCGTAATCCTTGGGAAACAATTTACAATAAGCAAAACAATGTTTTAGATGCCGGGGAAGATGATTGTAACTTAACTCTAGGGTTGGCAAAATGTCATTTTCGTTTTGACATGCTTTTACAAGGTCAACTTGTCTAATGGATTCCCACTCATGAACTTCATCTTTTGTGAACATTAATGTTCCAATTGATGTTATAGCAAGAGGCACACCCCTACATTTTTCTACGATCTCCTTCCCTATTGTTGCAATCCTTGAATTTTCAGCAGGTTCATGCCCTTTCTTGAAGGCCGCTTTCTCAAACAAGGTCCATGACGATTCACTATCCAAACCAGATAACTCAAATGGTTGATCAGTAGTACCTGTTATTTTGGCAACCAGCTTACTTCGGGTTGTTACTAACACTTTGCTACCCTTTGCCCCACCAACTAACAATTCTCTCAAAGTGTTCCAACTTGATGTGTTATCATTCCACACATCATCTAAAACAAGGAGGTACTTCTTTCCATGTATTTCTTTACACATGCGAATCTGTAGTAGTTCTCGACTAAGGCCTTGGAGGGAGCTTTTTAATTCATTAATCTCACGGTCTTTTTTGTCTTGTTCTATATTTTTTAAGAAATCAACTCTTGCAGCTAAAATGATTTTCCTAATAATAGAATCCAAATCAAATTCAAGTCCTATGAACACCCACATTTTCAGTTCAAAATCTTTTTCGACCACATCACTGAAAACATAACGAGCAAATGTAGTTTTCCCTAGCCCCCCTATCCCAATTATGGGAAGGAAGAAGACATGCTCCTCAAATTGAGAATCCAGCAGAATTTTCATGATTCTGCTCCTTTCGTCGCTCCTCCCAATAACTACTTCCTTATCAACAAAGGAATAAGTCTCCCTCACACTTATAGTTATTGGTGTATCTGGCAAGACATCTAAATGGAAATCTCTCATGGACTTGGTGCGATCTAAATCGTATCTAATTTGCTTAATCCATTGACTCATTTGATACTGAAAAAACAGCTGGTTTGATTTTGAAAAGAAAATAAGTACCTTCTTAGACATTTCTGTCCCAGCTGGCATCACACGACGCCGTAAAGCCTCAGTTTGAAATTCATTGACCAAGTCATCAGCATCGTAGACTGAACTCTCGAGCCTCTTGAGCCAATTTTTTATTTGATTGTTGGTACCCTTCTTACGCTCTGCATCAACAAGAACATCTTTGATCCCAGATATATCGTCCTGAAGACTATCAAGCTGGTTTCTGAACCCGCAGGAGAATCCATAAATCTCCTTCACAGCTGCTGTACCAAATTGCTTAATGACATCAGTAGCAATATTGAAGAAAATCCCTTCTGCCATTGATTAGTTGGAAATATGTGCAATAACTTTAAAGCTTAAAGGTAATGATTGTTGTGAGTGATACTGATACAACGTTGGCTTGCTCATATTTATAAGGAAAAGTCAACAGGTTAAATTTGGACGTATGTCATATTATTGATAACCGTTATTCAATAGAGAATTATAATATTAATTATAATTATGATATATTTATAAAATATAATTATGTTTTATTTATAATGGTAACTGTTATTCAATTCTGTTTGTTGATATATATATATAAAAGATTTTTTATCACTTTCGTCTTTGTACCTTTAGCAACATAAAATAATAAATGATTTTTTTTTATTAAAAATAAAATAAAATAATAATTGATGGACAAGTTTTTCTTAAAATAATATTTTTGTCAGGCATGTTATGTGACGCATGTATTGTCAGTATGTGCACAAGCCATTAAGTATTTTTGCTATATTCTCATCCGAATAATATGTTGAGAAATAAACCAAAGTATATATAAGTTGTCGAGGTTAAGACTTTCTAGAATATACCTACTAGCTCGTTCGGTGACATGTTTCCTACCCTTCAGCCTGAGTCGTAAAGGATAAGTTGCATCCTAAACTTCGTGGGTTTTGCATGGACGAAAATTTATTTGATAAATTCTTAGTTCTTAAAAAATTCAATTGACATTTGTAAAACAAAGATTGAGGAAATTGAAAAGAAAAACTTGGGAAATTTAATTCACAGCTAAATTTTCTTCTTTTTTCTTCATTGCCTTTCTCGCATTTTTCATTAAACTATTTATAGATTGAATTGGCATGCTCATCACGTCAAGTCAGTTACAAAGCAATTGAAACAAAGCAACTAAAACAATTGGTAGGAAATGTTGTTTTAAAAATAAAACGTGAAAGTAACAGAAATATTATTGCGGGAAACATAACAAATTGATTCCAATTAAGCTTCAATCCAGTGATCATCACGTGGCAATGAAACAGAAATGATATTCCTCACTTGATGCCGAAGCCTTGTAACCAGCTGAATTCAAGCATGATTATTACTGTTCATCATCGTTAACTTTGAGCACTATCCATCACACTGTTCATCATCACCTTCATCAAGTAATACTTCAATAACTAACTCCACACGCCCCCTCAAACTCAGTGGCAATTCAGTGACACTGAGTTTGGCTAGTAAAGACAAAAACGGATCAGGAGATAGGGGCTTGGTGAGGATATCAGCAGTCTGATCATAAGAGGGTACATGTTGCACACTAAGCTGCCGAAGAAGCACCTTGTCACGCACAAAGTGACAATCGAGCTCAATATGTTTGGTTTTGGCATGAAACACAGGATTAGCTGATAGAGCAACAGCACTAGAATTGTCACACCAGATAATTGGAGTAGCAGTTGTAGAAATCTGCATTTCAAGAAGTAAAGCAGTAAGCCAAACAACGTCTGCAGCTGCACTCGCAATACACCTATATTCAGCTTCAGTGCTTGACCTAGAGACAGTGGATTGCTTCTTGGCTGACCAAATAACAGGATTAGCACCCAAAAAAATGCAAATGCCTGAAGTAGAGCGTCTGGTGTCAAGACAAGAGCCCCAATAAGAGTCAGCAAATCCATTTATCCTAAGATCAATAGAAGGTTGAAAATACAGTCCATGCGCAATTGTACCCTTGAGATACCTCAATATTCTTTTGACAGCTCCCCAATGAATGTCTGTAGGGTGAGACATATACTGACAGACCTTGTTAACAGAGAAAGCAATATCTGACCGTGTGATAGTGACATACTGTAAGGCTCCAACAGTGCTGCGATAGAGACCAGGATCAGCACAATCATCACCTTCATCTTTTTTAAGAGCTGAACTGGAAATCATAGGAGTAGTAGCAGGTTTAGCCAGTATCATATGAGTCTTAGCCAATATAGCTCGAATGTATTTGGACTGATTTAGGAACAGACAACCATTAGTAAGTTTGGAGACCTCAATTCCCAAGAAGTAGTGCAGAAAGCCCATATCCTTGAGAGCAAAACGATCATGAAGAAGATTAATAAATGCATTGACTTTGTTTAAGGAAGAACCGGTAATAATCATGTCATCAACATACCCAATGACAAAAATTCTATAGTCTGAGCAGATTAGAAGAAATAAGGAATCATCAGATTTGGCTCTAGAGAAACCAAGTTGCACAAGAGCAGCTGACAGTGTGTCAAACCATGCCCAAGGGGCTTGTTTCAAGCCATATAACGATTTCTTTAATCGACAGACATAATTGGGATGTTCTTTGTTGACAAAACCAGCTGGTTGTCTCATGAATACATCCTCTTGAAGAGTTCCATTAAGGAATGCATTGTTGATGTCTAGTTGGCGAAGTGTCCATCCATGGTTGAGTGCAACAGAAAGAATAAACCTGACTATGGCATGTTTAACAACAGGGCTGAAAGTTTCAAGAAAATCACATCCAGCTACCTGCAAGTATCCTTTTGCCACCAACCGAGACTTAAGTTTCTCTAATGTCTCATCTGCCAGTTCCTTAACTCGAAACAGCCATTTGTTTTCAATTATCTTTCGATTCTGGGGGCAAGGTACCAATTCCCACGTATTGTTTGCCATTAGTGCATCATATTCCTCCTTCATAGATTTAAACCATCCTTTATGAGATAAAGCCTGTCTGACAGTTTTGGGAAGAGACACAGTGGTAGTGACTGTATATGCTTTGGGTTTAAAAATACCTGATTTGGCTCGAGTTATCATTCCATGAGTACCACTAATGATAGGTGAAAGATTAGATATGTTCAGAGGCTGAGAAGAGCTTGTCTGAGCAGAAGATGAATCAGGCAAACTGTGATGAAGAATAGGAGAAGAAGAAGAAGAAGTACTTTGAACAACAGTGTGAGGTGAAGAAGGTGATTGAGATGGAAGTGATACATGATTATTTATTGGTGACACAGGAACATTAGAGCAAATGGGAATGGTAATTTTGGAGACTATTAGTAAGGTTATTTTGAGAGGTTGAGCAGATGACAGTGATTGAGATTGTGAGGCAAAAGGAAAGTTGAATTCATCAAAATAAACATGTCGTGATATAATGATCTTACCATCAGCTGAGAGACATTTATAACCTTTGTGATATGGGCTGTAACCAACAAATGTACAAGGTTTTGATTTGAAATCAAACTTGTGCTGATTATAGGGTTTGGTAAGGGGAAAACACTTGCAGCCAAATACCTTTAGAAAGGTATAATAAGGTTTAACTGAAAATAAAGCTTCAAGAGGACTTTTTCCTTCTAGCACACAGCTAGGCAGCCTATTAGTGACAAAAGTGGCTGCATAAAAGGCTTCATCCCAGAACTGTAATGGCATAGAGGCAAGTGCCAGCATGCTTAACCCCATTTCAACAATCTGTCTGTGTCTTCTCTCAACTAAACCGTTTTGCTCAGGGGTGTGAGGGCATGAAATATGTCTTATAATGCCAGCAGCATTTAGTAAATGATCCAAGCTAGTATACTCTCCACCTCCATCAGTTTGCAATACTTTGATATGCTTGTTAGTTAGTGTTTCAACGTTTACTTTAAACAACATAAAAGCTTTTCTACAATCTGATTTTTCCTTTAGAAAGTAAATCCAACTGAATCTAGAAAATTCATCAGTAAAATGAACATACCACTGAAATCCAAGGCTAGATAACATGGGAACAGGACCCCACACATCCGAATGAACAACATCCAAAGGAGCTTTAGCTTTATTTATTAAGGGAACAAATGGTAGCTTATGTGTTTTGCCTAAATGGCAAGCACTACATACAAATTGATTATTACAAAAACCAGTATTTTTGACATTACACTTAAGCATTACTGATTTGGCAGTTTGTACAGAGGGGTGACCCAATCTGTTATGCCAAAGAGCTAAGCTAGAGTTAGAGCTGCCACCTGCACCTTCAGTTAGCAAGCTGCGAGGAAAATAAGGAAACTGCTTGACAGTAGGGTGTGGTTTGTGAACAACCAGATTAAATGTGTACAATCCATTGTTAAGTCTCCCTTGCATGAGTTTCTACCCTGTGGTTTTGTCCTTCACATATACATAATCAGCATGGAATTCAATAAGAACGTTATTATCCTTAGTAAATTGAGCCACACTAAGAAGATTCTTGGTGACTGAGGGCACATGTAACATATTGGATAAAAGAAACTGAGTAGATGTGTTGTGAGCAGAAGAAACAGAAGACATACCAACATTTGCAATTGGTAAACAAGATCCATTGCCTACTTGACGTTGTTCATTACCTGCAAATTCAGTTTTAACAACCAAATTTAATGGATCTGCTGTTACATGGTGTGTAGCACCACTGTCTGGAAACCATGTTGGATCACAGACTGAATTAGAGTTAGCATATAGAATTGTTGCAGGCTGAGTGGTTTGTTGGTTTGCTGTTTGTACTGCATGTGAGTAATACACAGGTGGTTGTTGCATATGAACTTGTGCAGGTGACTGCTGTAATGGTGATGTGATTAGATCTGAATTATGCTGTATATGAGGATTGAACATAGCTACCTGAGCTTGTGGACTATTGAAATTGGTGTAAGAAGAATTATTGAGTGGTTGGCTTATTGAAGTATGCACAGGATAGGGAGGTGATGTTTGAAATGAAGAGTAAGGTGGGTGAGAGGAAAGACTAGGAGTAAACTGTTGATTTTGTGGAAAATTGGGTCTCATTTGAGGTGAGAATTGACTATCAAATCTGTGCCAGCACCTATTAGCATAGTGTCCCATTCTACCACATATTTGACACTGTGATTGATTATTATAAAAGCTCATTCCTCTGCCTCTGTTAAAGCTCTGTGACTGGTTAAAATTGTAAGGTTGATTATGATCTTGAACAAGTGTGTTTTTTAGTGAGTGCTGAGATGTGTAGACAGATTGAGGATTGGAATACTGAGATCTGTAATCAAATTGGTGATTTGGTGACTGATTATTTTAAGGATGATTTGTTGAGTGTTCAGAAAATGTATAGGGATTCACAACAGTTTGATGAGTGTAATTTGCAGCAACATTGGGCGTATGATTGATATCAACCAGATTAGCTGATGGTAATAGTGGCATAGGTGTGTTTCTCCTTTCAATTCTGCTTTCATGACTCAACAATTTGTGTTGCACTTCTTGCAGCTTCACAGTTCTTTCTTGAACATTAGCTAGAACAGAGTCATAATCACTATCAAGTCCATTTAGAACTGTTAGGATTTGTTCTTCTTCAGAGACAGCACAGCCAGCAGATGATAATTGTGATGCTAAGGATTGTATGCGTTGCAGATATTCACTTATACTCATTCCTTCCTTCTTTAAAGAATTCATTTTTGTTTTATAATGCATGATTCTGGCTCGAGAGTGAGATAGAAAGTATCCTTCAAGACACACCCATACTTCATAGCTCGAATCACAATCTTGAACTTTCTTTGCAAACTCATCAGTCATTGATCCTACCAGCCAAGAACTGATCATGTGATCTTGTCTAATCCAGTATTTGTATTCAACACTCACTACACCATTTTCATTTAGTTTTCCCGGACATTTAACAGATCCATCTATAAAACCTTCTAAATCATAGCTTCTAAGCATGCGAATTACTTGTTTCTTCCACATAATATAATTTTCTTTATCGAGTTTCACAGCTGATACCTGATTGTGAAAAGAAATGAGTTCTGATTCTGTTGTTCTTTGATCTGCCATCTCTTGATCTGTTTCTTCTTCGTTACTTCTTTCTCAATTATTTCTTTAACTCAACTCTTGACTTATCAAACAACAATGTTGATTTGCGTTAGCTAGTAGCTCTGATACCATGATAAATTCTTAGTTCTTAAAAAATTCAATTGACATTTGTAAAACAGAGATTGAGGAAATTGAAAAGAAAAACTTGGGAAACTTAATTCACAGCTGAATTTTCTTCTTTTTTCTTCATTGCCTTTTTCGCATTTTCCATTAAACTATTTATAGATTGAATTGGCGTGCTCATCACGTCAATTCAGTTACAAAGCAATTGAATCAAAGCAACTAAAACAATTGGCAAGAAATGTTGTTTTAAAAATAAAACGTGAAAGTAACAGAAATATTATTGCGGGAAACATAACAAACTAATTCCAATTAAGCTTCAATCCAGTGATCACCACGTGGCAATGAAACAGAAATGATATTCCTCACTTGATGCCGAAGCCTTGTAACCAGCTGAATTCGAGCATGATTATTATTGTTCATCATCGTTAACCTTGAGCACTATCCATCACACTGTTCATCATCACCTTCATCAAGTAATACTTCAGTAACTAACTCCACGTAACTTCTATACTTATACACAATGTTTTAAATTAACTCTTACGCTCACCCACCTCTATAAAGTAACAAGGATAAACAATATATGTTTTTACTTAAATTTAAGGGCGGTAATTTTCGACATGTATACAAAAAAACTCAACTCGAACCTAAACTAATTTAATTTCTAATAAAAAAATAGATCAATCTAAAATGATACGAAAAAAAGGGAGTCAAGTTCAGATCGTTATCAGGTTGACCTATTCTTCATAAATAAATAAAAAACATAGATAAATTAATTAAATGAAATAAGTAATAATCCAACCCAAATGCCATGCCTAATCCCCACCCCATACTGCCATATGGAACCCCCAAACCACTCACTCAAGTACTCAACCAAATAGAGACAACCACAGCTCACACACACCTCGTGTCGTGCCCTTGCTCTTCTCAATCCTAACAACCATCCTACCGCCCTCACTAGTCGCTCCTGTCTCTCATGACACAAACAGCCCACCTTCATCGTTGCCTCACACGATTTGTCCAGCCGACCTAACTGACAACCCATAAGTATGATTTATTTTTCAAATTTATTGTTTCCTATTATTGTATCTCATAGTTGGCATGTTTTCTAATTCAAGATTTAAGGATATTACTCAACTTTTTGTCTAGGTGCGAAAACATCTATCATCCCTTCAGCTTGCTTTTTGTTTGGTCTATTACTCAGTGTTGTGATACCTAGTATAGTTCCACCCTTTACCAAAGATATCTCCAAAGTTATTGATGTAAGTTTTCCTTTGTAAATTTTTTTCATGTCATTTCTCCTCTTAATTTTTTTTAGAGTTAGAGATTACTCTTTTTTAATATATATATATGTTTTTTTTTCATACACCCTTAATCTATGGACTATATGCACACTTTTTTAATATATTATAATAACACAGGACTTAGCTTTTAGACTAACGTTTTATTATAATTCATTATCAAAATTATGTAAAATAATATATATATATATATATATATATATATATATATATATATATATATATATATATATATATATATATATATATATATATAAATTGAAGTTTTATATAAATATATTAAATTTATTAATTAATTAGAAGTTAACCTAAATAAACAGTTAGCACAATTAAACATGACTTATTTGCATTAAAAATAAAATTTAAAGAAACATATTTATAAAGTCTAAAAAATAAGATATAATTTATGTGTATTCAACAAGAGACTAGTTCAATAGATGATAGGATAGCCCAATTTGTAATACAATTAGATTATATGTTTGCAGTTATGGTTCAAGGCTGCTAAAAAATACATAATAATTACTAAGGCCCCTCAACGTTTATCTCTGATACTAATTCACCATTGGTACCCTCAAATATAGGCGTCGATCTAAATAAATGAAGAAAAGTTAGTGTTATATTATGTTCCTCCTGAAGAGTCTTTTACTTAAAAAAAAAATAAAAATACTTACTCGCATTTACAAGTATTGCCTCTTTGGGTTGCAAGTAGTCCAAGATATAGACTTAATTACAAGTTTTCACAACAACAAAAATACACATATTTATTCATTTTATTGTAAAATAGAGCAAAAATGGAGCAATTTTAGTAAAAAAAAATAGAGCAAAAAATAATATCGATTTTAATGTGAAAGAAAAATTTTAGAACAAAAAATAAAGTGAATGGCGTGAGAGATAAAATAAGAAGAAAATATAAGGGATATGGAGTGGTAAAATTAATATTGTTGGAGCCAAAAATAAAAATGCAACCTTTTCATATTATGATCATTTACCTTTTAAAAGCAACAGAATTTTTTATGTCCCATAAAATTATAAAGCATACGTATAGTTTTTTTTTTTTTTTTTTTTTTTAAATAAAGGTACTACTCAATACCCAACCTTAATAAAAAAATATTGTGAAAACTTTTGATAGGTGAAATATTGAAAAATATAACCGAAGTTTTAGTGTTATAAATTAATGGAAACTTAAATATTTGACTTATTATTCGGTTACACTATGTCATACCTCAATATTTTAAAAATATTATAATGTGATATACATTTATGAATAAATTTATTGAAGACTAAGGGATGAGAAAATATCATATGTCATATTTTGGATGCGCCTATTAATTTATTTTAATTAATTCGTACGCTCACCCACCTCTATAAAGTAATAAGTATAAACAATACATGTTCTTACTCGAAACTCAATTTCTAATTATCCACCAAAGTTTTGCCAGAATTATTTTTTTTTTAGAGTTAGAGATTACTCTTTTTTAATATATATATATATAATAACTACATTTTTTATACACCCTTAATCTATATGTTCAAATGCTATATGCACACTTTTTTTAATATATTATTATAATACAAAACTTAGCTTTTAGACTAACATTTTATTATAATATATTATCAAAATTATCTAAAATATATATATAACTTCAATAATATGAACTTTATATATATATATATATATATATATATATATATATATATATATATAAAGTTCATATTATTGAAGTTTTATATAAATATATTAAATTTATTAATTAACTAGAAGTTAACCTAAATAAACAGTTAGCACAATTAAACATGATTTGTTTGTATTAAAAATAAAATTAAAAGAAACATATTTATTAAGTCTAAAAAATAAGATATAATTTATGTGTATTCAACAAGAGACAAGTTAAAAATATAGCTCGACCAAAAATCTAAAAATTAATAAATAAAAAGAAAATCGAGGAAGAAAAAACTAATAAGAGCACAACAAGTATTGAAATTTTCATATGTAAAAAATTTCAAATAAATTAACAAGAATATTGAAATAAAAGATTAAATAATATAGTACTCTAAGTTGAAATAGAAAAAGGGTAAAAGTATATAGTGGTATTTCAGTTTTTTTAAAAGTTATAAATGAATATTATAAGTTTTTATAGGGTACATCGTAAGTTTTATCACTTTTAAAATGTACAATTTAATCCAAAATGATTAATTATAAGATGACAATTTAACCAACTTTGACCAATATTAAAGGAATATTTGTATCATTTTTATTTTTGGTTCTTACTTTTTTAATTTTTCTTCCAAAAAAAATCAACACTTGATCTTACCCAGCATCCTATTAATTGGTTAAATTTGCCCTATTAATAATGTTATTTTATTACGTACAATAGATACCCTTTCATCTAGTCAATTCTTTGAATTTGGCTACCAAAAAGGATACACACCCTTTGGCTTTTGATTTAATATGGAGTGTATATTTGTAAAATTTAAGAGACTATAAACTAGTCTAGTGACTATTTTTGATAAAAGTTGAGGGAGTCAAATGTCACAATATCCTTGTTTGTTTGCATAGAGTAAATGAATATATCAATATATTATGTGACGCTTGTACAAAGTCATCCTCTTTTTCGTAGCATACGTGCACTAGTCCTTTTTCATCTAGTAAAATGGAAGGAAAGAAAAAATTGTTGAGGTTAGGGCTGTATATGAGATAGGATGAGACAGGGACTCTCCTCGTTCATTTCATGTTTTCTTCAATGAATAAAGAATTATCTATCATTTTTAATTAAAATCCTTTTGGAAAAATAGCAGGAAATTCCCAATAAAAAACAAGACCGTAGAATGAAGAACATGATCTAAGCTATATGCACAAGGTTATGGGCTTAAGGTTGGTAAAAAAATACGTAATAGTAGTTACTAAGAATTCTTGATGACAACATCTAATAGTTCATTTTTAGTACCCTCAATATATGTGTTGATCCTATTGAATAAAAAAAAAAACAGGGGTTACATAATCCTTCACCCAAAAAGCTTTTTTTGTAAAAAAGAAAGAAAAAAAAAAAATACTCCTGTGCGTAATTAAGTTTGATAATAAAATAGTTGATCCAAAATTTTATTGTTTAAAAGATAAAATAATATTGTTTGGACGATAAATGTATTAATTTTATGTTATGAAAATGGTAAATTATGCTTTTAAATAATATTTATATAAAAGTGTGTTTACTAACATAAAAAAAAGTCATGTAATTGTTATCACATAAGTACATTAGTTTCATAATTATTGTGTTAGATATTAAAAATTCTATAATTTTTAAAAATTTAATCCATAATTTATAAGTTAGACATCACTAATCTTGTTATTATAAAATGTAAGTAATTTTAATAAAATAATTTATTAAAATGAGTACTTCTAATTCATAAAAAAAATTAAAAGTGAGCACTTGTAATGCTTAATTTTTATAAATAACTATAGGTGCCTAATTCAAAATTTAAGAGACTAAAATACTTATTTGTATATAATAATGAAACTAATGTGATATTTTTCAAAAATTATGTAACATTTTGTACCCAATGTAATAATTATAAGACTAAATTGTATAAATTAAATAATTATGGAACTTTTGGAGCCCACTTCTGTTTCCGAACATATATTTATAAATAATCAATATTAGAGTAGACTCTTTCATATATTATAATATAAATACATTAAAACTGAAATGCATTTATAGTAAAATATTCAATTATTCACTTAAACTCTTGCTATATTTGATGATATTTATACATATAAAAAAAATAATTAGTTATATTAATTACACAATACATGGTTTTATTTATGATAGGTCTCACTAATTAGGTGAATAAAATTTCTTTTTATCTACTTTATGTCGTGTTCGATCCACTACTATGATTTAAAAAAAAAATTAAGATTATAAAAAGAATATTAAGGGTGGCAACATCAAAGGATAGCACCTGTTCTACATCCACCTTGTGGGTGATGCCAACGATTTATTGCATTATTAAAATGGCTTGCTGCATCAAAAGACAATAAAATGACTAGTTGCATTAACAAATACATGCATTTTTGTTTGAAAAGACTCGTTGGATAAGAAAAAAAAAACTGTTGATTCAAATTTAAAAAATATATAATAATATTAATTGTTAAATAATACCTATCATTACTCCAAATTTATTTATTTTATAAAATAAAAAATAACTTTTTAAATTTAAATTTTTAGATTATTTTTATTATAACAAAGTAAAAATTGATGTTAAAAATTTTGTAAAGTGGTTTGTCGGAATATTCTTAAAATAAATTATTCATTTATTTATTAAAATATAAAATAATTATTATTTTATGAACAATTGAATTCAAACCCAAAACAAACATTAATAAATTAATAAATTGAAACAATATTAATACGACTTGCAAAAATTTATTTAATAAATAAGTAAAATATAACGTAACCACAAATATGAACTTATTCAATTAATATTTGTATTATTATCTAAAGAGTTAAATCATATATAAACACAATAGAGACGACTTTGTCAAATCTACCAAGTGTTTTAGCAAACATTTTTTTTTCTTCTTAAATTAACGTATATTAATTGACTATTTTTTAATTATTATGAAATATATCTTGCTTTAAATTAAAATGATTATTGATTAATTAAACATAAATATAATATGTTAAAAATGAATTAATTGAACCAATCTACTTCTTAAATGTGTAAGCAACATCATATGAATTGTGACTCTTATAATTTAGTAAAATCAATTATCCAAAGAGTAGATGTAAAGTCGATACTATTGGTGTTATCATAGTGGATACTATTGGTGTTATTAAAAAGAAATATTCATAGAAAATATATTCATAATTGGGACATAATGGTCTCTATTGGTGTTACAAAAAAATTGGTTGACCACCACAATATAAAATTATTAAAATATTTATTCATAAAGAATATATTTATTATTGAAATATTAATATTTATTAGTATAAATAAATAAAAATAAAAATAAAAAATGGCAAAATGACCAAACATCATACCGTGTCTTATTCACCATTTAGCAAATATATTATGTCGTTGCAATTTTCTTTTATATTTTAAGTTGGGTATTAAAAATCCTGTGATTATTTAATTAAAATAATTAATCTTGTAATTATTACATTAGATATTAAAGATCTTATAATTTTTTAAAAAAAATTATAATAGTGTTGTTATTATGTATAAATAAACACTTTAGTCGAGTAATTTTTGAGTTATGTACTTATAGTCTAGTTAATTATGAAAGTTGGGTACTATAAGTCCTCCATTTTAATACTTTTGTTATATTAGAATCAATTATTTTAAAAAATTATATTATTAAAATTGCTTACTTTTTATAATAACAATACTTGTAGTACCTAATTTATAAATTAAAAGATTAAAGTGCTAATTTTAAAATATTATAGGATCTTTAGTGCATAATCTAATAATTATGAGACTAATTATGTGCTCATTTTATAAAAATTATAAGATCTCTACGACCTTTTTTCCATTATTTTTTTATATAACATTACATAACAAATCGAACTCTTAATCTAAAATTTATATATGTTATAAAAATATTTTAGTATTACTAATCTATAATTGCTTGAACATTTCATGTCAATTATTTATAAATAGAATATATTTATATTTATCAATAATATTTATTTTGGTAATCTTAATAACATATTTTTTTTAAATAAGTACTTATATTTTAACAAAAGTATTAAAATTGTTGACATATAGTGCCTAAGTTTCATAAATAATAGGATTATAAGTGCTCAATTAAAAAATTATGAAATTAAAATACTCATTATATATAATAAAAAAACTACTGGACATTTTTTTTTAAATTATAAAATCTTTAATATCACATGTAATAATTATAAAATTAAAATTCTTAAATTAATATGTATGCACATATTTATAACTCTCAGAACATACATTTTATGCCCATTATATACTGCAAACAATAATAATAACAATAATTTTACTTTGGTTACGTGCTTAGATGAAATTATATTAATCAAAAATTAAATTTAACCTATTCTACTTTGTTTTTGGTAAAATATGACAATGAACCTATGTTTACCTCAAGATAAAATATAAAAAATATTTCTCAAAAAATATAAAAAAATATACATCGTATGATTTTAGTAATATTTGATTTTATTAATTGTCTTATAGTGCAATAATATATATTTCAAAGGAGCATGGTAAGAATTATTTTTGAACCCCATCTATTAGAGTGTGTGTAATGTTATTTAAAAAAACAAAATTTAAGTTTGATTTTCATGTTTGATTTTTTTTTATTTTTTTATTTTAGGTATAGTTTGTTGATTTAATTTATAAGTTAATTGATTATTTTAATTTTTAATTTAAAATAATTATTTTATGATATATTATTATGGAAAAATTATTATTAAGAGAAAATCAATTGATTTAATAAACATTTCATCCTTACATATATAATGTTTAATTCAATACAACAAAAACTTATTTCTGGTACTGTACTTCAATAAAAAAAAATTCGGTCATTATAATTTATTTTAAAATACACATCTATTGTTCATTATAAATTATGATAATAGAAACTCAAACTAGGAAGGATGTGATGCCTAAATTTGATTTGATTGTAATGCCACTTAAAATAAATCAAATTAAAAAAATTGACCATAGTCTAATAAATTCTTAAATAATTGGGCATACTAAATAATTTTTGGTATAAAAATTGAGCATATCTAAAGGTGATTTAAAAAAAAATTAATAACTAAATAAATTATTTACATTTAATAAAAATTAGACATAATTTAATGAATTCTTAACTATCTATTAAATAAAATATTGAAAATTCGACTCTCACTTTTAAATTTTTAAATATTATTAATAATTTTTAACTAAATAATTAAATATATATAATAAAATAAATACTTAGAGCCGGGTCGGGCCGGGCCGGGCCGGACCTGGCCACAATTTAAACATGACTTAAAGGGTAGAACACGGTACAATAAATTTCACTGGCTAATAATAAAAGTACGATATGACTTGTATAAGAGTCAGATACTAATTCTACATGCTAATTAACGAGCGATGGGTCAACCTTTGTGACACCACTACTATATATCCACCGTGTGGACAATGCCAATGGTTAATTGCACCGTTAAAAAGACTAGCTTTTATTAAAATGACTTGTTGCATCAAAAGATAATAAAATGACTGTTGCATCAAAAGACAATAAAATAATTTGCTGCATTAGAAAATACATACATTGTTATTTGAAAAGACTTGTTGGATTAGACAAGCACTCGTGCATATGTGGCACAAAATATGATATTTTTATTTCATTTTATTTACTAAATTTATTAACTTTAAATAGAAAATCAGGCTAACAAAAATTAATAAATTGAAATATTATTAATAAGACTTGCAAAAATTTATTTAATAAATAAGTAAAATATAACACAATAACACATATAAACTTATTTAATTAATATTTATACTATTACCTAAGAAGAAGTTAATCATACACACCATAGAGACAGGGGCAGAACTGTACATATTTTAGGAAGGGCACGTGCTCCACCTCAATTTTCGACAAATAAAATTTTACGTGTAATATTTATAAAATTATAGATAATTATATATACAAAATATTACTGTGCCTCACCTAAATTTCAAATTTTAGATTTAATATTCAATAACTCAATACAAACTTAATAATTTACACATATTTTTACTAAAATAAGATATATATAATATATATTTTTAATTAAAAATAATTAATTATTAAAAAGTATCAAATATTATTTTTTATTGTATGTGTGGTGCCCCTCCTGAATATAAATTCTAAATCCGCCACTGCATAAAGATAACTTTATCAAATCTACTAAGTGTTTTAATAAACATTTTTTTTCTTTAAAATAACTTATATTAATTATCTACTTTTTAATTGTTATGAAATATGACATGACCTTAATGTAAAAATGATTATTGTTTAGTTAATCATAAACATAATATGTTAAAAATGAATTATTATTTGAATTCAATCCACTTAAATGTGTAAGCATACATTATATAAATTATCACTCTTATAATTTAGTAAAATCAATTATTCAAAGAGTAGATGTAAAATCAATATACAATAAAATTAACAAACAAACAAACAAAAAATTATTCATAAGAAATATATTCATAATTGGGATATAATGGTCTTTATTAGGTGACAATTACAATGTAAAATTATCAAAATAATTATTCATTAAAAAATATATTTATTATTGAAATATTATAATATTTATTGGTATAAAAAAACAAAAAGAAAAAGAAAAAGTGCCAAAACGACCAAACATCGCCTTTGTAAGATAAAGACAACTATATCATGTCTTATTCACCGTTTAACAAATATGTCATGTCATCGCAATTGTTTATTTTTTTTTTAAGTTAGGTATTAAAATTTTTATAATTATTTAATTAAAGTAATTAATTTTATAATTATTATATTAAACATTAAAAATTTTATAAATTTTTAAAAATGTTACAATAATTTTGTTATTATGTATAAATGGACATTTTAGTCCAATAATTTTTAAGTTAGATACTTATAATCAGGTTATTTATGAAAGTTTGGTACTATAAGTCCTCAATTTTAATACTTTTATTGGACAGGAAGTAATCATTTAAAAAAGAAAAAACAATAAAAATAACACTTTTCAAAACTTGTAATAACAAAACTAGCACCCCTTGTGTTCAAACTTATATATTTTCATAATTAAAAAAATGACTAATATGTCATTTTTCTTTAAACATCCATTCAATTGAAATTGAACGACGACAATTTAGACTCGTTCAATATTTCACATTCAAATTGAATGTTCAATATTAGAGGTGATAATTTTGTTATTATAAGTTTTAAGAGTATTATTTTTGGTAATTTTTCTTTAAAAATTATAGGACTAAGATTGCTTACTTTTCATAATAACAAGACTTGTAGTGCCTAACTCATAAATTAAAGAACTAAAGTGTACATTTGAAAAAATTATACGATATTTAGTACCTAATTAATAATTATGAGACTAATATATTTATTTTATAAAAATTATAAGATCTCCGAAACCTTTTTTCCATTATTTTTTTATATAACATTACATAATAAATCAAATTCTTAATCTTAAATTTATATATGTTACAAAAATATTTTAGTACCACTAATCTATAACTGTTTCAGCATGACATCTCAACTATTTATAAATAGAATATATTCATATTTATCAATAACATTTATTTTAGTAATTTTAATCACATAATTTTTTTAAATAAGTATTTTTAATTCAATAAAAGTATTAAAATTGTGGACATATAGTGACTAAGTTTTATAAATAATGAAATTATAAGTGTCCAATTAAAAAAATTATAAAATTAAAATATTTATTTATATATAATAAAAAAACTATTGTAATATTTTTTTTTATTTATGAACCTTTAATATTACATATAATAATTACATAATTAAAATATTTAAATTAAATATATATCCCCATATTTATAACTCTCGCAACATACATTTTGTGCCCATTGGAAACAATAATAATAACAATATTTTTATTTGGTTACGTGCTTAGATGAACTTATATTAATCAAATATTAAATTTGACCCATTCAACTTTGGTTTAGGTAAAATATGACAATGAACTTATGTTTAATTTAACATAATAAAATATAAAAAATATTTCTCAAAAAATATAAAAAATATGCATTGTATGATTTTAGTTATATTTAATTTTGTTAATTGTCTTATAGTATAATAATATATACTTTAAATAAGCACCACCGTAAGAATTACTTTGGAACCCCATCTATTAGAGTGTGTGTATTGTTATTTAAAAAAAAAAAAATTAAGTTTGATTTTCATGTTTGATTTTCTTTTATTTTTTTATTTTAGGTGTAGTTTGTTGATTTAATTTATAAGATAATTGATTATTTTAATTTTTAATTTTAAATAATTATTTTATGATATATTATTATGGAAAAATTATTATTAAGAGAAAATCAATTGATTTAATAAACATTTCATCCTTAAATATATAATGTTTAATTCAATAGAACATAAACTTATTTATGATACTGTACTTCAATAAAAAAAATTATTATTATAATTTATTTTAAAATACACATTCATTGTTCATTATAAATTATGAGAATCGAAACTTGAACTCACATCCTAAAGGAAGGATGTGATACCAAAATTTAATTCGGTTGCAATGTCACTTGAAAATGAATCAAATTAAAAAAATTGATCTTAGCCTAATAAATTCCTAAATAATTAAGCATATTTAAATAATTTTTTATAAAAATTGGGCATACTTAAAATTAATTTAAAAAAAATATCAATAAATAAATAAAATTATCTATATTTAATGAAAATTAAGCATAATTTAATAAATTTCTAACTATCGAGATATTAAAATTTTGACAATGACTAGTTGCATCAAATGACGATAAAATAACTTGTTACGTTAGAAATTACATAAATTTTTGTTTGCAAAGACTTGTTGGTTTATAAAAGCACTCGTGCATATGTGGCACAAAATATGATCTTGGTATTTCATTTTATTTATGAAATTTGTCAACTTTAAATAGAAAACCAGGCTACTAATTTTTTTTCTCTTCTTGGCATAAGTTCATAACCATTACCGACAATCATTGCCTACTAGTCTGCTAACACAATTCATATTTTATTATTAAAAGGAAAGACAAAAGCCTTGTTTCCTTTGGTACAATGAAACATAAATGAAGAAAATGGTTTATATTACGTTACATGACACATATGCATGTATTATTTTAGTAAGCCGTCATTGTTAGGATTATTTATAATACTAACTTTTGTATCCGTAAAAAAATGTTAATTTAAATTTAATAAATATATAATAATATTAATTGTTAAATAATACCTACCATTACTCCAAAATTATTTGTTTTATAAAATAAAAAAATAAGTTTTTAAATATAAATTTTTAAGTTGTTTTTATTATAACAAAGTAAAAATTGATGTTAAAAATTTTGTAGAGTGATTTGTAGGAATATTCTTAAAATAAATAATTAATTAATTTATTAAAATATATAATAATTATTATTTTGTAAGCAATTGAATCCAAACGCAATACAAACATTAGTAAATTGAAGCAATATTAATAAGACTTCCAAAAATTTATTTAATAAATAAGTGCAATATAACATAACAATAAATATGAACTCATTTAATTAATATTTGTACTATTATCTAAGAAGTTAATCATACATAAATAGGATAGATATGACTTTATCAAATCTACTAAGTGTTTTTATAAACATTTTTTTCTTAAAAAATAACTTATATTAATTGATTATTTTTTAATTGTTATGAGATATGACATGCAAAAATAATTATTGATTAGTTAAACATAAATATAATATGCTAAAAATAAATTAATTGAACCCAATCCACTTCTTTAATATGTAAGTATGAATTGTCACCCTTATAATTTAGTTAAAACAATTATCCAAAGAATAGATGTAAAGTGAATATACAATAAAATTAACAAAAAGAAGTATTCATAAAAAATATATTCATTATTAGGATATAACGGTCTTTATTGGTGTAAAAACAAATTGGTAATCCGTATATGTACTAGTATTAAAAATTCCTTTATAATGAAGATAAATTTATATTCAAATAAAAAAAGAAATTTAAATAATCAAATTAGATTTCTTAGAAATCCTCTTTTTTTTTTTTTGTTCAAAATTGAATGAAACTTCATTAAAAAATGAGAAATAACCATCAAACTAAAACAAAAATCTTCTTTTAGCATACTATACTAGAAACATTAACACTAGAAATTCAGAAAAAGAAAAAAAGTGAACAACAAAAGCTACCCAACTTAGGAACCAAGCTACTCAAGGAACTAGGAACTCATAATATTAGCCACTAAGACAGAGTTTTAGACAAAATTTCAAGACACACTTCAAATGCTAATTAGCTTTATGAAGCATGGCAAAGAACAAAAAGGAAACATTTTTAAGAACACCAAGGACCACAACTATAACTAGTCAAAATCAGGACTAAAAAATCAAACAAAATTTAAAACAAATAGAAAATAAATCCTTAGTGTATCAACTTTTAATGATCATCCTCTTCAGTCTTGATCTCTGCAATGCTATCATTGTGGCTGCATAATCTCCAGCCACATTCATGAAATTGAAATATGTATATCTCCAAGACTTGTTGAACATCAATGCACGACAAAATTCCCAAAACACAACTGCAAATCGAAGTCCCATATTGAAATAAAATCCTTAGCCTAAAAAGATCTCCATCTCATTTTCTTGGCTTCTAGCTCCAATGGGTGTTTTTGCAGGTGGAGCTAGTTCTTCTCCCATACACTTATTTAGTGGCTCCCTACAAAGCAGAGGATTTCCCATGTAAGAATAGGAATTGAAGCTTTAGAGTTGAGTACTTTTTGAAATTTTGCCAAACAAATGATTATTTGACAAATCCAACACACTAAGTCGATCTAGTTGAGTGAAGCTAGAAGGAATATGACCATATATTTGATTGTTTGAGAAATCAATAAAATCTAATGATTTCAATTGAACTATCTCTAAAGGAATTGATTCAGTTAAATTGTTTCTTGACAAGTTTAAAGAAACTAATCCGATAAGTTGAGTGATCTCTGTTGGGATAATTCCATTCAACTTGTTGCTTGAAAGCTCAATGGTCCTCACTAGTCCCAAAATATTCTTGTAATTAGACCTTATTCCTTTCCACATTAGTTGTAGCTCTTCTTCATAAGCAAAGATTATCCAATAATTATTTACATCATATTTAACTGTAAAAGTTGTATCACCAAAATTTCCCCCAGTTGTTTGCATTGTAGTGAAATTATTGAAACATTTTGGTACATTTCTAAAAATGTTGTTTGCAGACAAGTCTAATTATTTAAGATTTTTCAAAAAACATAAGTTTGTTGGTATGCTACTATAAAAGTGGTTAGAATGCAGGCTTAAAATAACAAGCTTTGCAAGATTTTCACCAATCTATTTTGGCATTGGTCCCAATAATTCATTTTCCCCTGTATTCATAAATTCCAATAACTTGCAATTCTTCGAGGATGTAGGTAGTGCCCCTATTAAATTGTTTCCATTCAAGTGCAATGACTCTAATTGACTTAAGTAACCAATCGAATTAGGAATTCTACCTGACAAGTTGTTATTTGACAAAACAAGAACATTCAATCGCTGAAAGTTGACCAAAAATCAGGAAGTTGATCTGATAAATGATTTTCAAAGACATCCAGAATGATAAAAAAAGATTCACCATTACTAACATCACACATAGGATTTAGGCTGGAAAATTTGTTTCTGTAAAGAAATAATTGTCTGGCTTCAAAGAAAAAATGTGGTACTGAACCTACAAATCGATTGGAAATCAAATCTATTGTATCAAAATATTCGACTTGTAATGAGGAATTCAATATTGTACCTATTATTTTGTTGTTAAAGATATTTATATAGCGACAGAAAACTTGATACCAAAAGTAATTGGGCAAAGAATCCTCAGTTCCAGTATTAGAAAGATCAAGTGTGTCACAATTCTTGCTTGTTCTGATCCATTTTGGAAAATGGGGACTTAACCTGCAAGACCTCATAGCTAGAACATCCAATTGAAAAGGAAGAACCTAATTGTTGTCGATATCCAAAATCAAGGATGGATTATCTGAAAAGTCCAACCCGGATAATTTGGAGAGTTTTAGAAAGTGAACTTTAGAGATCACGCCATGCAAAGAGTTATTAGAAATTATCAACGACTGTAACTCTGATATTTGTCCAAGGCTAGGTACAACTCCACTTAGTTGATTTGAGCTAAGATCTAGATATTCTAAGGATATAATAAGTGCAAAATTGGGCATTGAGCCTATGATTTGATTAAAATATAAATCTAACCATTCTAGAGAGTGATGTGAATAGTTGTTGGATGGTGATAGCTGCCCACTAATATTGTTGTTGGATAACAACAATATTTGCAAATTAAAATACTCCAAAGGGACTTCAAAATCTCACCTTGAAGGTTATTACAACTAAGATCAAGGTATTGACGGGAAGACATGTTTTCAAATACTTCTGGAATGAAACCTTTTAATTGGTTGGAATTAAGGTTAAGATGAACCAAGTTACTATTATTTAATTTTAAAAGCCATTTGAATATGGAAACTGAAAGATTGTTCACATAACAGGGAAATGAAGTCGCGAGATGTTGAAGAATTGACTATTTGAAAAGATGATAGAGTGACATATTGGAAAGAACAAAAATTTAAGGTCAATTTTCTGAGGTTTGGGAGCTTATTTACGACTTCAATCCAGTTATTAGTTGTGTTGAGATTCATGCCAGATAGATCAACTTGTCTTAGAGAAGAAAGATGTGAAACCCACTCCATCGAAGACAAATGGTCACCATAAAAAGAGTAATTTAGATCAAGAGCCTCCAACCTCGAAAGGTTTGCAAAGAAACTAGGAACTTAGATAATAAAAATTTTCATGACAGTTGTTTATAAAAACAGCCTAGAAATCAGTATTTGTTTCAGACCAAAATGCTACACATGCTAAGAATTTAATTGTTGCTTGACAACTGAAACAAAGAGAGCATTATCATCCACAATTGCTTACCTCCTCTCTCTTCAACAAAAGTGGGTATCCCTTATGGCCCGATCTCAAACCTAAATTTAATAGCTTATATATACTTTTTAAGATATATAAAAAGCAATGTAGAACAAAAAATACAGAGGATAAATTCATTGACACTTTTTTTCTTAAAATTTTTTAAAAAATTCACAACTTTTTTTAACAAGAGATACCATAATTGGCTTTAAACAATACAAGAACTGTCTTTCCATCATTGTCTTCAACATCATCGTCCACATGATCATCATTTTCTTAAGCAATTGCCATGGTTTCCATACCAAGGTTAAAAAACAAACATATAGAAAATGGATTTTCTTGACTAGGAGGTATGTGAGCAAATTAATAGTACAGTACTATAGAAAAGCTAAATATATAGGAGGTCCAAGAGTAAAAAGTTTTAAAAATCAGAAGTAGTTTAGGCTTTTATTCAAGCTCTTAAAGCTTAGCCATGGAGAAAGTTAGGAAAACTATTGTACAGTCGAATATCTCTCTAATTCACGCTCTATAGATTCAAAAGCGGCTGACACTTAAAAGTAGATTGAAATATTAAGAAGCTTCAATAAATTTAAATTTTTCATGTCATACTTGAACATAAACATAAATCTAACTTATTATAATATATAAGAAAAACTATATAAAATAAATAAAAGGACAAAATAATAATAAGATAAAGTAAAACTGGTCTTATACTTTAAGGTAAATTTCGTTTAAGCTCAATATCTAATATTTTTTCAAAAGTTACAGAATTTACTTCAAAGAATTCGTAATTAATTATTGTTTACTAGGTAAACAACAATTAGTTCATTTAAAAAATTGAAAATTCGAACTATTTCTTGCCAAAAATCAATATTCATGAATAGAAATGCAAGTTTCATCTCAAATTGTTCCCCTTTTTCTTTTTCTTTTTTCTTGCAGCAAGTGGGTAAATTTGTTCTTTTAATCCAAATACAAAAATGACAAATGTCACCAAAGCACGATTTAAACAAGGAGGGTACATATATACAAAATTTTAAAAAAAACCTCAATCGCTTATACCCCTCATTTTCTTGTTCTCTTTAATTCCACCGTTGTCCATCTTTTTTAATTTTGTAATTTAATTGAGTTCTGACTTCTAAAGCCTGAGCACTAAGATATAATAATATCATTTTGATCTTCGACCTTGATGTAAGCCTATGTAACTTGGACTTTTCATTGTTTGTCATGTAGTCATATCCAAGCGATATGAGATGAGTATGAGCATGATCACTGGAGCACTCTTGTTGAAATATTAAACTTAATTTGTATAAGTCATTTAAATCTTCTAGATTGTCTTAGACTTTGTTGTTGTTGTACTAATAAATGTTTAGTAGTTGTAAGAGTGAGACTAATAAATGTAAGTAGGTATGAGTTGTGTAGGTGTGAGACTAACTAATGTAGGTAGTTGGGAAGTGATTTAATAAGTTGGTTGGAAGGTATAGAGAAGTGCTTTTGGAAGCCTATAAATAGAGATTCTCTAGCACCATTTGTATTCAAGCAAAAAAAAAAAAATCATCAAGCAAGTTTAAGAAATAAACTTGAGTTGCTCTTCTCCTAAATCTCTTCCTCTTATATATTTTCCTCCTAAAATCCTCTCTTGCAAAAGCCCACTATTTACAACAAAGTGGTATCAGAGCTTAGGTAGTGAAGAGTATAGTTCAAGAAGATGGCAAGCAATGGCATGGCTCCCTTCCAAGTCCCACTTCTCACAAAAGAAAAATATGATAATTGGAGCATCAAGATGAAGGCATTACTAGGTGCCAATGATACTTGAGACATTGTAGAGAATGGGTATATTGAATCACAAGATGAGACTACTCTTTCTCAAGCACAAAGAGATGTTCTCAAGGATTCAAGAAAGAAAGACAAGAAGGCTCTCTTTCTCATCTTTCAAGCATTGGATGATGATGGTTTTGAGAAGGTGTCCGAAGCAAAAACATCTAAGCAAGCATGGTATGCTTCAAACTTCTTATAAGGGAGCGGAACCGGTAGAGAAGGTACGCCTTCAAACTCTAAGAGGAGAGTTTGAATCTTTGCACATGAAAGAATCCAAAATAATTTCGGAATATTTTTCTAGAGTTCTAACCGTTTCTAATCAACTAAAAAGAAATGGTGAAACTTTGGGTGATGTAAGAATTATGGAGAAAATTCTTCGCTCTAATACTAAAAATTTTGAGCATATTGTTGTCACAATTAAAGAGACAAAGAATTTAGAAGAAATGACAATTGAACAACTTTTGGGTTCTTTACAAGCATATGAAGAGAGGAATAAAAGAAAAGATGAGATCGTTGAGCAAGTTCTTCAAACAAGATTCACACTAAAGGAGGAACAAGAATGGTTTGGCAAAGAGAGAAGCCAAAATGGAAGAGGCCGTGGTCGTGGTCGTGGCCATGGACGAGGACGAGGAAGAGGTGGTTTCAAGACTTTCAACAATGAAGAAAGGAGACAAGAGCCAAGTTCATCAAGAGGTCGTGGTAGAAGCAACCATGGGGTAAGAAATTATAACTCTCAAATTCAATGTTATAATTGTCGAAGATTTGGGCATTATGCTTCCGAATGTAGAGCTCCAAAGAGAAATGAAGAAAGAGCCAATTTTGTGGAAGACAAAATTGAAGAAGATACCACCTTACTCCTAGCATACAAAGGAGAGGAAGGAAGAGAGAAGAGCACATGGTACCTTGATACCGGCGCAAGCAACCATATGTGTGGAAATAGAGATATGTTTGTGGAGCTTGATGAAGTAGTAAATAGTGCAATCACTTTTGGGGATGAATCCACAATTCCTATAAAAGGCAAAGGTAAAATCCGTATTCGCTTGAAGAATGGAGGATACCAATTTATTTCAAATGTTTATTATGTGCCAAAAATGAAGAGTAATATTTTGAGCTTGGGCCAACTCTTAGAAAAAGGTTATGATGTTCACATGAGAGACAATAGCCTTTCTCTAAGAGATCATAATTTTAACTTGATAGCCAAAGTTCCAATGGCCAAAAATAGAATGTTTTTGTTAAACATTCAAAATGATGTTGCACAATGTTTAAAGGCTTGTTTCAAAGATATATCTTGGCTTTGGCATTTAAGATTTGGACACTTAAATTTTGGTGGTCTAAAATTGCTTTCTTCCAAGAATATGGTGAAAGGATTGCCTATCATCAATCTACCTAACCAACTTTGTGAAGGGTGTTTGCTTGGAAAACAATTTAGAAAAAGTTTTCCTAAAGAATCAATTACAAGAGCAAGAAGACCGCTTGAACTAATCCATACAGATGTGTGTGGTCCAATCACTCCAAGTTCATTTGGTAAGAACAAATATTTTCTTCTCTTCATTGATGATTATTCAAGAAAAACTTGGGTATATTTTTTGAAGGAAAAATTTGAAGTTTTTGGAGTCTTCAAGAAATTCAAAGCACTTGTTGAAAAAGAAAGTGGACGTGAAATTATGTCTATGAGATCCGATCGAGGAGGTGAATTCTTATCAAAAGATTTCAAAGAATTATGCGAAAATAATGGAATTCGTCGTCCTCTAACGGTTCCAAGAACTCCTCAACAAAATGGTATAGCAGAAAGAAAGAATAGAACCATCCTCAACATGGCTCGAAGCATGTTAAAGAGTAAGAAGATGCCTAAAGAATTTTGGGCCGAAGCTGTAGCAAGTGCCGTTTACTTATCAAACCGATCTCCTTCAAGAAGTGTTTGGGGCAAAACTCCTCAAGAAGCTTGGAGTGGTAAAAAGCCAAGTGTTTCACATTTAAGAGTCTTTGGAAGCATCGCCTACGCCCATGTTCCTGAAGAAAGAAGAACCAAGCTCGATGATAGGAGCAAGAAACTTATCTTCATTGGCTATGACACAAGCTCCAAAGGTTACAAGCTTTACAACCCAACAAATGGCAAGATCGTCATTAGTCGAGATGTAGAGTTCGATGAAGAAGGAATGTGGGATTTGAATGCTCAAGATGAAGACTATGACACTATGTTTTTCTTTGAAGAAGAAAAAGATCCAAGAAGAGAAGTTAGAGATGAAGATGAAGAACCAAGTACCCCACTTCATCCACTATTGCCATTGAGAAGCTCATCTCCTTCAAGTGGAAGTTCAAGTACAAATGCAAATGGAGCATCAATTGAAGCAACAAGCCAAACTACAAATTCAAGTGAGAGGACTCCAAGAACAAGAGACTTAGAAGAGCTTTATGAGGTAACCCAACCTCTAAACAATTTTGATGTAACTCTTTTTTGTCTTCTTGGCGAATGTGAACCAGTAGGTTTTGAAGAAGCTATCCAAAACAAGAAGTGGAGAGATGTCATGGATGAAGAAATGAAGTCAATCATAAAGAATGACACATGGAAACGTTCTTATCTTCCACAAGGACAAAAAACTATAGGAGTAAAGTGGGTGTACAAAGCAAAGAAGAATATCCAAGGAGAGATAGAAAGATACAAGGCAAGATTGGTTGCTAAAGGTTATAGTCAAAGGCAAGGAATTGACTACGATGAGGTATTTGCTCCTGTCGCTCGCTTAGAAACTATAAGATTAATTCTTTCTTTAGCAGCCCAAAATAAATGGAGCATTTATCAAATGGATGTCAAGTCTGCATTCTTGAATGGATGTCTTGAAGAAGAAGTTTATGTTAAACAACCTCTAGGCTATGTGGCAAAAGGACATGAAGATAAGGTCCTCAAATTGAAGAAGGCTCTTTATGGGTTAAAGCAAGCACCAAGAGCATGGAATAGCAGAATCGACAAATATTTTCAAGAAAATGACTTCAAAAAATGTCCTCATGAACATGCTCTTTATGTAAAAGTGAAAAATGATGATATTATGATTGTTTGTTTGTATGTAGATGATTTAATCTTCACAGGTAACAATCTGAGATTATTTGAAGAATTCAAGAGAACTATGACCAAAGAGTTCGAGATGACCGACATTGGGCTCATGTCATACTACCTTGGCATTGAAGTCAAGCAAGGAGAAAATGAAATTTTCATCTCTTAAGAAGCATATGCAAAAGAAGTGCTCAAGAAGTTCAATATGAACAATTCTAAGCCCATAAGCACACCCATGGAGTGTGGAGTCAAGCTATCAAAGTTTGATGAAGAAGGAAGAGTAGATCCAACTCTTTTCAAGAGCTTAATTGGAAGTCTACGCTACCTAACATGCACTAGGCCAAATATTCTCTATGCAGTTGGAATTGTTAATCGTTACATGGAATCTCCAACAAATAATCACCTAAAGGCTGCAAAGAGAATTCTTAGATATATCAAAGGTACTATAAATCTTGGCCTATTCTATTATTCTTCTAACAGTTCTGAACTTGTTGGTTATAGCGATAGCGACTGGGCTGGTGATTATGATGATAGAAAAAGTACAAGCGGATTTGTGTTTTTCATGGGAGATACCGTTTTCACTTGGATGTCAAAAAAGCAACCCATTGTGACACTGTCTACTTGTGAAGCAGAATATGTAGCTGCTACATCTTGTGTTTGTCATGCAATATGGCTTAGAAATTTGCTGAAAGAATTGAAGATGCCACCACAAACAGCAACCGAAATCTATGTTCATAACAAGTCTGCTATTGCATTGGCAAAGAATCCTGTGTTCCATGATAGAAGCAAGCACATAGACACACGCTACCACTTCATAAGAGAATATATCACAAAGAAGGAAGTTGTAGTCAAACATGTGAGCACTCATAACGCAGACATCTTCACGAAGCCACTCAAACAGGAAGTTTTTCTCAAACTGCGAAGACTTCTTGGAGTTTCACCAAATCAAGTTTAAGGGGGAGTGTTGAAATATTAAACTTGAATTTGTATAAGTCATTTAAATCTTCTAGATTGTCTTAGACTTTGTTGTTGTTGTACTAATAAATGTTTAGTAGTTGTAAGAGTGAGACTAATAAATGTAAGTAGGTATGAGTTGTGTAGGTGTGAGACTAATTAATGTAGGTAGTTGGGAAGTGATTTAATGAGTTGGTTGGGAGGTATAGAGAAGTGCTTTTGGAAGCCTATAAATAGAGCTTCTCTAGCACCATTTGTATTCAAGCAAAAAAAAAAAATCATCAAGCAAGTTTAAGAAATAAACTTGAGTTACTCTTCTCCTAAATCTCTTCCTCTTATATATTTTCCTCCTAAAATCCTCTCTTGCAAAAGCCCACCATTTACAACAACTCTAACTTGGTATTATTAAGAAATATATATAAAAAAAAATAGGCATGTTTAATACTAAATATGTGTTCAAAAATGTACGATTCTCGATTTCACATAAATTGCATTAACTATTTCTAACTTATTTATCTTTTAAGTTATTTTCTAAAAAATCCTCAGTCTATTATGACTTATATATATACACACACTTATGAACTTGTTTGTTTCATCTCTTTTATGGATTACCAAATAATAAACTAGGATCTTTACAACTTGGTGGAAAAATCCAAGGGCTAACATTTCCATAATTGTTTCATAATATTGCTACCTCTTTGGGTATACTTTTATATTTTTTTAAATTGTTGCACAAATGAAGAAATCTTGTGGTTTCCATTTTCCGGAACAAAGTCTTTGCAATAATCATGACATGGTTGCCTCCTCAATCTCTATTTCGATTCAAATGTGTTTGCAAATCATGGTACACAAATACACAATCATCATTTCTCTCATGAATGACCCAAAATTTGTAACCAAACACCTCAAAACTTCAACAATTGGATCATTCCATCGTCAAAATTAGTACTTTTGTGTTATTCCATTAATTACCCAAATCAAACTAAACCACTTGTATCGCTACTCACTATTTGTGATATTGATAACCATATTATCAAACATTTCAACATACTAAGAAATAAGTAGAGAGTAGAACTTCATTTACATTGTAATGGCAATTCATCAATCAGACAATTCAACACGATTCGAAACTCGTGTTTCATTGATCACAACTTTGAAGCCATAACAATTGGGTTTGGATTTGATTATAAATCAAGTGATTATAAGGTCATTAGAATTGTATCTTCATATCATCTTTATTAAAAACAAACTGAGATTTATACCTTAGGAACTAGTACTTTGAAGGAAATTGAGATTCTATGAAAATCAAATATTGTCCAAGACTTAACAAAGAGTCCTTTGCAATGGAGTTTATCATTGGCTAGCAACAATTTACAAAAATGAGTATTCTTAATTGTAGGAAATGAGATTCTTTCTTTTGATATGTATGATGAAGAATTTAGTGTAATTTCTTTACTTGATAGTTCACAAGGATTACAATTATATTGGAAGAGCATAGTTGTGTGGAAAGAAACAGTTGTTGTTTTCTTCAATTATTTTGAACGATTGTTTCCAAAATACTTTGAAATGTGGGTTAGGAATGTGATCAAAATAATTACTTAAGGGGTATTTGAAAAAGGTTGTTTTTGGAATAAATATATAATAATTGAGCCTTTTCTTTTGGTATTTTGGAAGAATGATGAATTAATTATGGAAGCTATAGAGCAAGAAAATAGAAGCTCTCATTATGTAAATCTTGATTCATGGATTTTAAACCAGAAATTGGTTTCTTACAATCTTTTTACTAGAAAGATTAACAATCTTCCTATTAATAAGTTGTTTTTGGATGTACTCGTTCTATTTCTTATGTTAAGAGTTTGGTTTCAATCATAAGAAGGGTATAAATACAATACATGCTCTAAAGAGTATAGTACTGTCGTCTTTTGAGTTTCATGTGACCTCTACTCTACATCCATTAAATTATTGTATGCATCAAGTAACATATTAGTGTTTAATTGGACGATAAATTGAAAGTGAAATATTGAAATTATTGTGCAATTATTTACCAACAGGTGTCATCATTTTTCTATTAATTAATATTAGTTCATTGTACAAATATTGTCTTCATGGACTTTCATTTCCTTTATTCTAGAGCAACTGTATGTCTATGAGGCCAATTATTTGTGCAGTCCTTTGTCATTACTACTTCTCAGCTAGCAATTTTAGCCTTTGGACTTTATTTGGTTTCTTAAGTACTTAAAAAGACCAACAATATCTTAGGACAATTTTCAAGTACGCCCCCCCTGAGTTTTAACAAAGTTACGTTCCAGAAATGCACTATAAATCCCTGCAGTAGTTTCATACTGCAGGATAAGACTTGAAAGTAGCTGACCTTTTTTGTATAGTAATTGCAGGTTACAAGTGTGATCATACCAGTACTAACACACAGGATCTCTGCAGGATCCATTGGCTTGGCCATCTTTTCATATTTTAAAATTTAGTTGAAGTGCATGGTACAATTTAACACATCAAGTTCTTATAAAAATCAATTATGTTTGGAGCAATGCTTTATATCCTGTGTGTAACTATAATTATATACTTGAACAACCTACCAGAGAATAACATATAGGAAATTTTACAATAAAATTATAATATTGCTTTGAGTTACTAGAAACCAAATCCCAACCAACTTTGATTGTTGAAGTAGATTTGAATGTGCAGAATTGGTTAACATGGGTAAGAATCAGGTTGAGGCATCATGCATTCGTCGTCATTGAAGTAGATTTTATAAGGAAAAACGCAACCTTCTTTGAATGAAAATGTATTCTCATCCTTCTTCAAAATGAACTCTAATTGAACATTTCCATTTGGCCCAGCTTGCAAAAGCTTATCATTGAAAAATTTTATGCCATAGAAGAGACCAATATCATTTGCACATTTGATATTATAGCAAAAATTAGTAACATAGTATGAAAAACCTTATTAGTATTATATTGTTAAGTACATCTTTCATTAGTTTGGAACTTTCTTTGAGATTTGTAAGGAGTGAGTGGCTTGTAGACAAAGCTAAAAACTTGAGTGAGTTTGTTGAGATTTGGATGCTCAGCAACGAGTGTCCATTGTGTATAATTATCACGGCAGTTAAAATTCGTCACAACAATCTTTACACGCCAATATTGCTTGTGATTGATCTTGACATGCCAATGAACTCGAACTGGGCACATGTGTTGTGTGTATCTCCACAACCACAACACTTGATAGCTTTGAATCAGCCTACATATTGTAAAAGATAAGACTTTAGTTTCTATCTATGCTATTACTATTGATATAGATTCAATGATCACATCTTCAACGTCTTAATATGAATTTTGTCTTTTGTAATATTTGGTTCAACTTCTGACTTTCTTGATTTTTTTTTCCTATAGTATTACATGATTTTTTTTTCCCTATAGATTTTCTTTTTCTTTTATGAGCTTTATGATAAAAATGTGTATTTAGTTGCAAGTAGTGGTATGAAATGAGCAACTCTGCTTATTTCATTTAAGGTTAATTAAATGTGATAAATTAAAACAGCTCATAATTCGTCTAACTCATGAGCTTATTTAACAAAATATTTTTATTAATAAATTATTACTATAATGTTACTATGAATATTAAATAAGTTGGCATTTTTATTTTATTTTTCATGTTTCATAAAATTTTTTATTTTTTTAAAATGTAAAACGGGAGCATTAACTCATTTGACACATACAATCATAAGTTAGGGAGATCCTTACATAACGTAGCCTTTCTTATTTTGGCAACCACAAGCACAAGTTGGACAAGGAGTAATTGTAGAGTTGTAAAACGATGACATTGAGACACAACATTTTGGGCTCTTAGAAGATAGTATTTGTGAATAAAAGCATATCACGTTCCATGTCACTGCATATAACAAGGCAAATTAGGAAACTCTGTCAAAAAGAAAGAGCGCGCACAGTTTTTAGCAAGGCCATGGAGGTAGAAAATGATCCATAAAATTTCAAAGTTTCATTTGTTTTCCCTAATGTAACTTCACGAGAAACAAAACCTACTTGGGGCTTGAGTTCTTTACCGACCATCAGGTGTGAAGAAAATAGTGGATGGAACCACCTTTGCTTGGTTGCAAGTGTAGCCTAGTCCTGGTCCCATCAAGATGAAATTCTTTGGCAATTTAACTGTTTTCTTGGAAGCACCGGATCGTCTAACGCTCAATTGAAAAGAAGACACTGCAGCTTAAGGATCTACTCCCCATGAAGCCACAACACCACCCTTGTAGTAATTAGCAATCTGCTGATTATAAGTGACTCCAGGGAGCAAATCAACAACAGTTGGATCCTTCTTACAATAGTGTGGTATGTTTTCTTTGAAGATGGAACAATCTCCTTGTTGAGTAGCTTGTGCTCCTACCATTGACTGAATTACTTCTTTGTCCATACCCATCCTAAGGACTAAGGTGCATCCCGGTCTCACTTTGTCATTGTCACCACTGCTTGAATTATTTAATATCATATAATCATTTTGATGATATAAACATTTTAGTTTTTGACTATTTTAATTCATAATATTTGATTTTTTTAATCAAGTATATTTGATAATAATTTTAATTTTATTTTTCACATTTTTAAGAAATTATTACCAAAATATAGAATGATTAATAAATATTTTATAAAAATATTAGAATAATTAAAAACTTTAAATTTGTAAATAATAACAAAAAAAAATTATAATTTTTTAAGTTTTCGTGAAAAAAAAAAAAGGCGAGCATTACAAAAAAACTTGTGGGGAATTTTTGATTTTTTTATTTGAAAATCATTAAATAAAAGCTTTTATTGAACACATTGGTGATTAAAGAAATAAAAAATCAAAAAATTAGTTATTAATCAGAAACCAAAATCGTTATCAAACGTGTTCTAATCAATGCAATATGAGTTTTGATCTTTTGTAAGGCTTCTGTCAAATTAATCATTAGGTTTACATATTAGTCTATAAACTAATTCTTTTCAAAAATTGCATACCAAGTAACAATATGGAGTCCAAGACATGATATCCCATTTAATTGTAATCTTCCCAGTTGGATCCAAAGGATCAAATGCAGCTGAAATAATTTTTAATCGGAGAAAAAAATAATAATTGCTAGAAAATTGTTATTAGTAAAATGAAGTTTATTGTTTAACTATGAACTCACCTGCATGAGAAAATATGCCAATAAAGAGTGCAGCTCTTATAACAAGTAAATGTCCATGATTGTTGAAACTCCTGTTTCTAGTTTTGGGACTTATTGGTAGAACAAAGAATGAAGCAGAGATTCTTATATTTGAATAGAGAAATTTGAAACAAATACTTAACACACAAATATAACACTTTAATATACGTAGCTATCTGCCGGCCATATATTCAGAATTGTTTTATAACTTTGCAAATTTAGGCCTAAGGTAAAACAAATAAGGCTGAAAAGTCAAAACCAATGGGAGAATTGTATCTGTCTGATGCTAGAGCTTAACAGAAGAAATAATTTTAATGCAATTCAAAAATACAATGCATGTACATTATTTTTTTAAATATACCATAAAAAAAATATTTAAAGTTAAACTAATTTAGTAACTAATTTATATAAAAAAAAAAAATTGAGGGTTTAAAGTCAAATGAAAAATAACATAAAGTTCTCAAACTGGTATGTTGCCCAAATCCCCATTTCAAGTGGTGGGAGTGTGATGCTCCATACGGTGTGAATGTGTTAATTTTTTGTTAAGGCTAAACTATATTATTAGGTTCTAAATTTTAATTAAATTTACATATAAGTTCTCAGACTTTTAAAACATACTATGATTTCGTTATCAAACTTTTAAAACGTATAATTTTGTTCACACACTTTTAAAACATATGATTTTATTCTCAGACTTTTAAAATGTATGATTTTGTTCTCAAACTTTTAAAACAGATGATTTTATTCTCAAAATTTTAAAACATATGATTTTATCCTTAAACTTTTAAAATTTTACATGTACAATCCTAAACTTTTAAATAATACGATTTAATCCATAAACTTTTAAATCATCTCCCAAGAGGTTAATAGGTCGTCTTCTTCTGTAACATCATCTTTGAACTTGACAAGTGATTGCCTCTCTGAGTCTATGCACTTCACTTGTCTATCTAGGGCACTTGATTTGAATCTATTGCCTAAATGGTGTTTATAGAGTAAGGTACTAACACTAAATGGACAATTAGACATGTGGGTGAAGCCATTGATGAAGCCAACATCGCCATTGACTAGCTGTTGTGTTTGAGAGAGTTAGTATGATCTAAATGTACTCACTGGTCAACTATTGCTTATATTTTGACATATTTATATACTCGTTAAGCAATGACCATATTTATACACCTATAAAAAAAAATACTTAGCACAATCATGTAAATAAATTCAAAATTTTCTTAAAAGTGTGAAAAATATTTGAAATAATTACTAAATGTAATCATGTTGCTTAACAATGGGATTTTTTTGGATGGTCATAAACTTTATTCATGCATAGGAGTAAGCGAGGTGGGGTGGAGGCAAGGTCGCTATCTACATGCCTATTTAAATAATCGAGAGAGTAAGGCGGATTTCTCCATCAAAGGTACACATTTTAAACTAACGATTTCAATCAAAATTATGATCATTTGTATATTAAATACCGTAAATTAATTGAAAATTTCAATTATATATGCGCACTTGAATTATAAATACAAACTAAAGGAAGATGAGAGGGAAGGTCATCCCAAATCCCACTTGGATCTCGACCCACATGTCATTCCCTTTTTACTTTTATCAAGTGAAAAAACAATTCTTCAATAAATATGAAATTATCATATTAAATTATAAATAAATTTTTTGATATTTTTGTTTTCTGTATCAAAATATCAAATGAAAAATTGACCAAAAAAATATCAAATGAAAAATTGACCCAAAAAAATAAAATAAAATAAATATAACTATTTATAATATATTTTTACACATATAATTTATTATAGATAAATGTTGAATTTGTGCGACTAAAATATATATAATTAATAATAGACAAAAATAAAACTACTTTATTTTAAAGAAAAAATAGGACTTCAATTTTACTCTCAAAATAGATAAATTTTATTTTAATGGCATCAAAATTACAATTTATGTAATCATTACCAAATCCTAACATAAATTGAAACTCTAAACACATATTAGATAAAAAATATCTTCAAAGAGATCTGATTCTTCCGCCCAATTTATAACATCTAGAAATTTTTTACTATACAGTTGTAGTATAGAGGGAGATGATCCATATTAGGATGAGATAGACTAAAATATTGTACGGTTCACTTATATTAACTCATAATCTCTACTTTTTTTCTCTCTTCTTTAACTTCAATTTAAGTCTATCTTTCTTTGATGTACCCACCATTTTTATACGACGATTGAACATAAAACAATTCTCAACATCAAGTGACTATAAACCTGAAAAGAACCAAAGTTAGAAAAAATGCATGCCTCTAACCACGAGTAATTTTTTTTAAATCAAACAGTATTTGGTGTGATTCAAATTAAATTAATCATTTAGATATAATTAATTTTTGAATTAGATAAGGGCTAGCTATAATCGAGCTTAATGCAAGGATCACAAACAAGTTCTAACCACACAAAAATGAAACAAAAATTACACCACCAACAAATCAATCCCCAAAAACAAAGATGAAAAGGAAAAAAATCAAACAAAATACTATAAAATTGATAGCAAAAATCACACCGAACATGAAGGTAGAGAAATTTAAAAGCATCAAACATTACATTACATTGTAATTAAAAAGAATCCAATTTAAAAAAGAAGCATAAATTAAAAAAAATCAACCCTTCACCATTGTATAAAAGGCCCTCTGTAAAATTAAAAAGGCACAAAAGACAAAAAATTATAATCTAATTCAATTTTATGAAAATATACACATATTCAAACTTCTTAAAGAGGCTATGTTTGTCTAGATAATATGGGTTATTTGCTAGCCTGACCCAGAAAACATCTGAAAGGAATATCTCCAAGGGGTTGATACTCCGGGCTAGTACTATATAAAGTAGATCAAACTTCCTACCTTGAAACAAATCAGGGTGCTCGATGTTGAGAAGTCCCACATCAACTAGGAAGCTCAGTAAAAAGCTATATAAGTCTGGACAACCCTTAACTCAATGAGGCATTATTGGGTTGAGTTAGGCTTGAATTTCTACATGGTATTAGAGCGGATCTCTGTTCTCGATTGTGCCCAACACGGTCAACCTCATTTATGTCTATTGGTGCTGGTGCCGATGTGAGGGATTTCTACATGGTATCAGAGCGGGTCCCTGTTTTCGATTGTGCCTAACACGGTCAACCCCGGTCAACCTCATTTATCCTTATTGGCTTGAGTTAAGCTTGAATTTCTACACTCGATGTACTTCTGACATATTTTAGGTCCAGTCTCCATGAGCCGGATGATAGCAGATAAATTATCAGTGACTGTTGTATCAATAGTTCGTGCCATATTCCATGGTTTTAATATCCATAGATTGTTAAACCCATCTCTTTTGCGTACATAAATGTCACCAATAAGTTGAGTTAGATGTGTTTCAAGATTATAAGTAGGCTGCAACCATTGAGACAACCATGTGCTTTCTGAATAGTCTCTGCCAGATGATGTTTCATCACAAGACAAGCCTCAAAGGGAAATTGGTTTACAAATTGTCTGTCTGTTAAATTCTAGTAGCCTTTCTCATATCCTCGTCCACTTGTGTACTCGTCCATATTATATCTGCCTCCTTTGGATCAGTTGTGATTACAAACCCTGGATGTGTCAGAAATTCTTCTACTTGAGGCATGTCAGTGTACAATCGTAAAGCACTTCCATCACCACGCTGTACAATTTTAGATGGCGATGAATGTGTTGCAGCATAAGTTAATCTTTTTGACTGCAACTTCTGCTGGTGTTTTTCATACATCTGCATAAATTAATTGAATAAAGTAATTCCGTGGTGTATGAAACCAAGCTGTAAGTCTGGCAGATCGCTGTTTGTCCTCTCCACTGCCAAAGAGGAAATCACGAGTACACTCGTCTCCCTTTTGGACGTTCTGAATTGGCCACAATATAGAATAACTCACGGCTGATTCCAGTGTCCCTCTAGGCATGAATAGAAAAGAAGCCACTCTGAAATTGGGCTTGTCACTATGCCGCAAAGCTGAACCTAGTTCATCCATCACATACCATATAGAGGTCTCATCAATCTTCTCCTCGTCTGCAAGTCCATAGTTCATTAGATAGAGCCACATTGCATTCAGAACACGGTCAGCAAGAGGTTCATCAGCAGTCCATTCAGGGAAACATGGCTGAAGTTTTGAATCAATGACATGCTTTTCAGATTCCAGTATTCTTGACGTGTCAACACCATTAAGTTCCGACAGCCTAGGAAGCGATCCAAGAATTTCTACAGCACTTTCTCCAAGAGGACCAGGAATATCAACCTCCAGCTATTGTAAGCTAGGAAATCTTCTTAGGACCTCCAGCAAGTCACTAACTGAGTTTTCAACTAATGGGTTCCCTCGAATATTCAAGTATGAAAGCTGAGGTAACCGGGAAGGTGAAAGGGCCTTATTGTTTAAATTATGAATATGCCTATTTGAAAGATCAAGAGAAGTGATTCTCCGCAATGAAGGGTCATCCTGACAGTTGCTGCTTCCTGGATTTTCCTTGTCATACATCTCCACAGAACCCCAATGCCCACTCCCCATATTTAGGAGTGAATTTTGAGTTATAGATTTCTAAATTCGGAAATGCTTGAATTACTCTATCTGCCAATTCATCCTCACAATTTCCAACAACTGGATTATTATTCAGCCAGAGAGCCTTTAGGTCTTTGAACTTGGTAACTTCTTGAACCACTACGTCAACAATTTCTAACTTAGTCCCACATAGACTAAGAGCAAGTAGACCTGGAAATTTACTGGCTAAATCAAGAGAAAGCAACGTGTCATCGTCAATATCTAGCTTCTCTAGCTCCAACCACTTCACATTGTCGTTTCTTTTCTCTTTCGCATCACTAAGTTTAGTCTCTCTCACCTCCACGACGCTCTGTTTATTGTAATTCTCATCCAAAGCTTCATTGTCTTCGGAATCAAAATTGAAATCACCATCCACACACATGATAGCAGCCATCCTCTTCACCAGTAGCAACTGTTTGCATAAAAATATTACACTATATAATATATGATCTTTAATATTTTATTGGGCTTGGTTAAAGTAATTTGTCTTTTAACCTTTTATTATATTATGTATAATTAAGTGTACTCAACTCTAATTATTATATGTACTGGTATGTGCTGCACGTGTACGTGGGCTTCTACAATATAAATGTAATAATGAGGGTAAGGCTTTTAATTAACTAAGTAACAAGTGGGCTCTTTTCAATGGCCCCTATGACTTACACACACGGTTTTATATTAGGTTACTAAGAATTTAATATATATATATATATTAGTTCCTGTGGGGCGAGAAATATAGAGAAGCGACAAAATAACTTAGAGAGCCGAGAGTGGTAATATAGAGAGACAAAGAGAAACAGTGAAATCGACAAATGACGACTAATGGAATAAGAACCATAAGTGGAGAAGAGAGCAACGACACTATTGATTGTTATAGGGTGGTTTCTTTGACGAACGGACAGAAGAAAATAAGGGTATCTTTGGTACATTTTCTTGTTATTTTCTGTAATTTTTTTGTATGTATTCTCTGATTAATAATATAAGTTGTAAGTGAACCTTCCCCGTGGAGTAGGATTTTCGAACTACGTAAAATCCTTATGTTATTTTGTGCCTTTGATTTATGTGTGTGTTTTTTAAAGAACATTTCAGTTCGTGTTCTTAAACAAAAAATGATCCATTAAAACTGAGATTTTACATTCTTGGAACCCAAGTTCCCAACAATTGGTATCAGAGCCTATGGTTGGGCTTTCGCTGTAAGATTTATGATTTTTTCCAATTTTTCTTAAGGGCTTTCTGAATTTCTTGTTTCTGAAAATTTTTGGGTATTTTTATTATTCTGAAAATTGCTTATTAAAATATATTTTTGGTTATGAAAATTATGTTGAAAACCCTAATTTTTAGTTTTATAAATTGGGCGATTTAAATCATGTTAAGGAGATTTATGATAATTTAAATTGAGTTATTTAAATTTGATTTTTTGTGTATCTCCTTGCGTAAACTTTTGGTTCAAGTTTTGAGAAACATTATTTTTGGTGTCCCTCTTCAATAAAGATTTTTTCTCTAATTTTTTTAAAGTGTAAAAAATATGAGAGAAGAAATAAATCAATTTTTATGTTTAATAAATTGAGTAATGATGTATTATTTCTTCTGTGTTTCGATCTGTCTGGAATTTTATACTCTAACATTTATTTTTATAAAATCAAAAATTTGGCCTATTAATATTTTTTGTGAGCTTGCTAGTCACTTGTTGGTAGTAAAAGAAATAGGACAGGTTTCTTGGTAAGTTTGTGATCGAAACTTGAGAAAAAAGATGTGAAATTTTTCTTAGGTAACACAAGATGGGTACAACACATAAAAGAATTAAAGGAGGTTGACATGAGAGGTTGTTGTAAAGAAATAACAATGTTTGGAAGTGCGCAATTCTGAGACATAGCTCATTAGTATCCTCCTAGATGTGGCTGCAAAGTGCTAAAATAATTGTATATGGAGGATAGTGCAGCAATTTGGGTGAGCTATAGCACTGTAAGGTCTTCTCTCTCTATATTTATTTTAAAAATATATTTGTATCAGTTTTTGAATGAATGAATGTTGCAATAGATGTGAACTTTTGATAATCTTGATTAAATTTTATTTTTATTTATGAAAAATTTGTGTTGGGAATCTTGAAATTATCATGTTGAGTTCTATAATTAATCCATGGTGTTAGTGAAACTGATTGTTATATATCTTTGGAGATTTTGATGTGTATGTTCTTTTGTTTTCCTTGTAGGAAAAAGACATAACATTAAATCTGAATTTTGCATGAAAGATGCATGTTAGAAATAGGTTGGATTTGGTATAACTTATTTCTAGTTAATAAAGTCAGCCACAGTCTAAGTCAAAATCTAAAAGCAATTAGGTGCTTTCACTATTGTTATGAAAAGATGCATTTTTGTGGTATGCCCTTTTATGAAAAGAAAAGATGACATTTTGATGAATCTAAGATTGGATATGCATGCATGAAAATTTCAAGTTGTGATAATAGTGTTGCATTGTTAGATGACTATTATAATTGTGAAATTTGAATCATAGAATCTTGAATTGTTTGGTATCTTGATTGTTCTTTTCATGTGTGTCCTGGTAGTAAAAGTTCTGTAATGCTTGAAAATTCCTAGATCTAGGTGCTAACCTGATAAGAGGTTGGAAGCATGTGTGATATGAACTTGTTAGTTGGACTGTTATAACATTGTGAGCTTTGTACGTTTTCTAGTCTTTGACACTGCATGTTATGATGTAGTAAAGACTTGTGCTAAATGTCACTTGGTATGTACATGGATGCTCATTGAATACTATTATTAGGCATATGCATAATGGTCTTTGAGTAGTATTAAGGGAACTCATGTGGAGTTGTGATCTTGTTTGTACCTGTATTTGAAAAGTTTATGTTATGGCATGGATAGTTGACCATATTGGAATAAGAAACTTGTTAAAATTGTCAAAGTAAAGGTCTATTTGATACTTGTACTGCTAGTATTTCAGTTTGCTCTATTTGTAGTGTACAAATAAAATCTAATTGTATTTCTTGGAAAGCATGCAACTAGAGACTGTTTTTGAGTAATTCATATTGGTTTGTAAGGTCATGATCAATCCTTATCAAAGTGAGATATGAATTGTATCGCTTTTGCTGGTCTACGTTGGCTTATGCTTGATTATCAATATTTCTAAGATAGGTAATGTTGTTGAATTATTTTTTATCATTGTTTGAATGCTTTATTATTTTCGGCTATTGAATACCTTTTAGAAAGATGAAATTGATAATCTGTTTGAAAATTAGACAATGTTGAAACTGAATGTTGGTTGAGTAGTATGGTTGAAGTATTATGTGAACATCATATATATGGTGGGTTGTTAGCTTGCTCTGTTATTCTTTTACTAATAATGGTAAAGATAATGTGTTGTAATTGAGGTGGAGCTTGCAGGGATAGCAATTGAACTTGCAGGATTGTAGCTACTAATGCAAGTGGAGTCCATGATGAGCATGGAGGTGCTTTGTGGCTTTGTGATAATACTCAATGAGATGCAATAGAGAAAGAGAAGCTATGATATGTGGGTAAGCCACCTGGAAGGTATATGCATGTAGACCTTGGTACTTGTATATGATAATTAATGTTGTTTAGAAGACTTAAAGTGAACATCTTGTAATGATGTTATATTTAAAGAATCTGAAATATGGCTTGGTGCCTTGGATATTTATTAAGATTCTTTGTGTGAAAATAGAAACTGGTTTTAAAAGCCTAAGATGTGAGTTTGCTGCTATTGCTTGGCTTTGTGAAACATGTTAAATGGAATGTATGTACTTGTGTGTGATGTCCCTATATTGTTATAGATATTTTCCTTGGCATGTTATAGATGTAGTCTATATGATGTAAATTGGCTTAGAAGATGTAAGCATGTTAGTAATAATCCCTTAAATCAATTTAGTGTTAATTAATGTATGTACTTTTTGATATATTGATTATGTGTTGTTTGCATGTAATAATATAGAAAATTTTATTACTTGGTATACATGCTTAATCTGTCTTATAATGAGTAATTTATAATTTAAATGGAGCCAATTAAAGTGATATGCATGGAAAATATGTTGGACATGTTTGTTGCATGGTTTATGAGTTTGAAAAATTGACATACTGACAGTCCACGATAATGTTTTATTACATATTTGACCTGTAAGTGTTTCCATGATATTTATTGCTTATCGTCAGTTTAGTGTCCCAAAACTGGATGACAAAACTGGATGATGTGTTGGCAATTTGAGCATATATAAGTGTAGTGTCATACTTGTGTGCTATATTATTTGGGATATGTTTTGTTCCATGGTAACTAGTATTGGAATAGTTAATGAGTTATGTTATTTGAGTTGTTTAATTCAAATAGAACTCATTGTTAATTGTTGGTTGGAAAATGAACACTTGTATATTCGGGTATTGATGGTGTTAGTTTGTTGTATGAAAATGAAACATGTATGTTATGAGGAGTTTTACTAACTCTCATATTATAAGTGATTTGAGAGATGACAATCTTTCAAAAGGAATTATATGTTTATTATTTTCATGACTAATGGAAAATCTAACTTTGTTTGCTTGTAAGCTTTGATTGAATACAATGACTATTCGTAGAGTGTATGAAAGCGAAAGCAATGTGAATTAGAGGCCGAGTGAAGGTAACTCAAGGATTGTGTAGATTTCGGTTTAAAGTTGTATTATTACTTTACCAAACCATTGCCCGATTAAGTGTTGTTAAGAAATTAGAAATCAGCTTGGGAAGGCTGATTTGCAATTCATTGAAAGCATATAGTTATATAGCGTCAAGGTAGAGATTTGTAAAAATATGATACTATATAGTATATGGGCTTTAATATTTTATTGGGCTTGATTTGTTAAAGTAATGTGTCTTTAACCTTTTATTATATTGTGTGTAATTAAGTGTACTCAACTCTGATTATATGTACTGGTATGTGCTGCATGTGTATGTGGGCTTCTATTATATACATGTAATAATGAGAGTAAGGCCTTTAATTAACTAAGTAACAAGTGAGCTCTTTTCAATAGGTTACTAAGAATTTAATATAGGAGAGAGAGAGATATATATTAGTTCCTGTGGGGCGAGAGAAGCGGCAAAATAACTTAAAGAGCCGAGAGTGGTAATATAGAGAGACAAAGAGAAACAATGAAATCGACAGATGCCGACTGATGGAATAAGAACCATAAGTGGAGAAGAAAGCAACGACATTATTGGTTGTTATAGTGTGGTTTCTTTGACGAACGGACAGAAGAAAATAAGGGTATCAAAAGGGCTCTTGTGGGTATGAATCTTTGATACATTTTCTTGTTATTTTCTATAATCTCTTTGTAATGTGTTCTCTGATTAACAATATGAGTTGCAAGTGAGCCTTCCCCTTGGAGTAGGATTCTGAACCACGTAAAATCTGTGTGTTATTTTGTGCCTCTGATTTCTGTGTGCGTTTTTTAAAGAACATTTCAATTTGTGTTCTTGAACAAAAAATGATCAATTAAAACTGAGATTTTACATTCTTGGAATCAAAGTTTCCAACAGTTTGTAAGCCTCAGAGAGGCGAAAAGTCCAGGCATGATCAACGAGGAAGACGTGACTCCTTAGATATAAATTCCAAGCAAAGAACGAGCCTCCATTGACAGCTATCTTCATACGGTTCAATTTGGAAGTAGGAGCCACCGTCAAAGGTCTCCAATGTTAGCTTCTCGAACAGCTAGCGATGAAGAGACGGTGGCAATCCAGAGGCTTCAAGAGGAAACCATGAACTTCCACGAAGTCATCATAGTTTTCGATTGCGCTTTTATCTGAAGACCTTGTTTTGACGACGCTCAAGCACAGTCCAACTCCAAGATACGGGGTTCCTCTTGTCTATGTATTTTTGACGCTGCTTTAGTGAGCTCAATCTTCGACAGCTTTTAACATGATAATTGAGTTGAAGATCCTGTGTTCAAAGACCTAATAATACTAATTATTGAATTGTAAGTATTTAACATGTATGGTGCATAGATCCAATACTTATGGTTGTGGGGAGTGATAGATAAATAAAAATAATGTTGGCTCTTCTCTTAATAACTTAAGCTTTTGGAAAAGTTAGTGACCAACAACTTTTAACAACAAACATTACATTGTAAAAATTGTATATTGTAATTAATGAATTTTTAATGAATTCTTTTTGACTAAAAATTTTGAAATTTAATTACATAAGTAGTTTTTAATATCATAATACAACTCTTTAAAATCTTGTCTATTATGTCATTGATATATAAACAATGTTGAGGTAAGAACATACAATTTTTTTCACATCGAGAAATTTTCAAGAAAATAAAATAAAAATATACTCTTTGTTTTGACTTTTTAAATGAAATATTTGCCACAAAAAAAAAAAAAAAAAAAAAAAAAAAAAAAAAAACTAATCACATAGGATAATATAATGTAATAAAACAATAACAAAATAAATTTGATAGTTTGTTTTGTAAATGTGAGTTGTGTTTTTAGAAGTCTTTTTCTTATATTATTTTTGTCCCTTTCTTTCTTCCAATTCTATCAGTTCTTTTTTTTTTCATCTCTTGGTCAAAAAGTTTGACTTTAAGCCTTTAATAGTCTATTTATCTTCAATGTCACTCAATTCTATGAAACTTCTAAGAAACCTCATAGAAGACTTAACCCTTGAGCATAATTATACTTGCGCAAATTTAAACCATAAAATTTAAAATAGTGTAACTTTTGTGCATTAAAATAGTATAATTTTGACATTATTTTTTATCTCCAACTTATTACATTAACTATTACACTAAAAATATCAAAATATTTTGTTGCAGTATAGTTTAAGAGATTTCATCAAAGACATATAATTAGGATAAAATAGATATTAAAATTATATTTTATATATTTCATTGTTATCGTTAAAAAAAGAAAAAAAAAAATAGCACAATCAATAATGAATAATTGAATTATGTAATCTATGTTTTTTTATTTAATAAATTTTGGTCCCTTAAATTCTCATTTTTTTTAATTCTTTTTCATGTGGAACACCAATTGAAGAAAGATATAAGTCATGGTATTCCCTCAAGTGAAAAAAAAGTATGGTATTTGAAGTGCATGTCACGGGTAGGATAACAATTAATTAACTTTAATATCACTCCATTCTATGAAGCTTGGTAGAAACCTCGCACAATAGAGGATCCTTTAGCATATACTTTGCCAAGTCTAGCTCAATATCAATTGCAAGACATGCATAAAGTTTTTCTTCTTCTTTTTCTTTTTACAAAAAGCCTTGATAAAGTCTATGAGTCAAATATAAAAGTTTCTTTTTAAAAAAAAAAAATAACTATATTATTCCCACACATGTAATGAAGACTTAAACTCAATAGTCTCAATAAGTCTTAATGAGCTTGATGCTATTGAGCCATAGATTGTAATCATTATAAGGTATAAGGTTTTGCATGGCTTTGTTTGCTTAGATGTTTTGACTCCGTAGGAATGTGGTACCATCATTAACATAGAACTAGAAATTTAAATGTACCATAGATGAATGTATTGTGTACAATCTTATTATAACTAATCTTGTTTTCAAAGGTTTTTTTCTTTTTCTTTTTTTTAAACTACTATTTTTATTTTCTAATTCATTAGAAAAATAAAATAGAATAAAGTGTTCAATTTTCTAGAAGATTAGAACATAACAAAAAAAAAAAAAAAACAATTGATCGATAAATAAGAAAATTAACAAGATATGTATACTTGAAGATTTTCTCAACAAATATATTGGGAAATTGGTTGATATGGGGAGCTTACTCCAATCTCTTCACCCAGAAGAGCTCATGTGCCAACACACTTTTTATATACAGATGATCTTTTTATTTTTGGTCGAGCGTGTGAGACAAATATATGGGTTCTATCTGAGGCTTTTTCTCTGTACTGTCGTCTTTCGAGTCAGATGGTAAATTTAGAAAAAAAAATTCATTTACTTTGGATGGACATGTCATCACTTTGGGATATAGCTGGCATGCACACTGGGTGCTCATCTTTGTCTTAATTGGGCATCAATATTTTCCAAGGGGCTCCGAGAAAGTGTTGGTTTCAAAGTTTAGTAGATAACATTTGTACGAGGATAGGGGCATAAAAGGGGAATACTCTTTCTTTGGCAGGACGTCGATGCTTGATATCTTCGATCATTCAGAGTATGTTCTTTCACCCTTTTTAGATAAATAAATCTCCAAAAATAATCTTAGAAGAGCTGACAAAAATTATTCACAATTTCTTCTGGTAAAAAAAGATGAATACAATTAAACAAGTTCAAGTTACTTGAAGGGACTGCTGCTGCCCACTGAAGGAAGGAGGTCTTGGTTTGTAGGACCTCAGTCTCTGAAATGAGGTCATGCTAAGAAAGTTCGCCTAGCAAGTAATCACAGTGAACTCTGACACTCTACTTTACATACGCAGTTGGTACCTAGCTAGAGATGACTCTCCACGAAACTACTATGTCTGCTCGTTAATCTGGCCTGGTTTGCGACCTCATTATTTGACCTTATTAGAGAAGTCCAGGTGGCTAGTTGGAAAGAATTCTGCAGTAAGATTTTTTGCACAGACAAATGGTTGGGCACTTCTCTAATTGAAGGATGGATAGCCCTCCAATGGATCCATTGATACACTCATTATTAGGGGATTTTCTACGAGAGGATAGATGGCATTTGCCGCAAATCTTTGCAAACTTCTATCCGGATATTGCCTCGAAGATTTGGTCATCAATTGTTGGGATTGGTTCAAACACCTGAGTTTGGACATATTCAATTAAGGGAAGTGTCATAACCAATGAGGTTTATGATTCACTATGTGTGGTTGAAGAATGTAAGAGTTGGGCAGGGCCATCTGGGCCCCTTTTATACCATCCTCACAATCTATTTTGTTATAGCATGCTATTTAGAATAAACTCCCCACAAATTGTTAGGTAAAGAAGAGGAGGAACAATATTTTCTTTCCAACTACTTGTTATGTGGATCCGGGGAGGAAACTATATCTCATCTTGTTTCAAGTTGTCATCTTGGAGGCACTCTCTAGGACCTCTTATGCTTCTTCTTTGGCAGATAACCATGTATGGACTCTTGCATCTTAAACTTATGGATGATTGCTATGTCAATTGATTTTGGGTCACAACTCGATATTTTATGAAAAGAAATGATTGCTTTATTCATCTGGGTGATATGGATTACTAGAAATGATTATCGATTTGACAGCAGGTGAGCAATGCTGAGTTCAAATTTTTCCATAGTTTGAAAATTTATTCTGAGGTAGGTCTATCAGAGTGGATCCATATGAAATACAGTGGATGATCATCAAGTACTCAGGTATCTTTGAATACCAGGCATCCCACAACGGGATTCAAGGATTATGTAGGTTATTTAGAAGGATCCATCCTCAAGGTGGATAAAGGTAAATACAGATGGTGCAGCTTTTAGGGTTCTAGGCTTATCTGGTTGTGAAGATGTGGTTTGAGCCTCAAGATTATTTGTTAATGGTTGTTTCTATATCTTGCTTGGATTCTCATAAGCTTTCGAAATAGAGCTGGAGGGAGCCATTAGTGTGGTAATGTATGCATATAAATTTGGGTGGACACAACTTTGGTTGGAGTCAGACTCAGCGTATATTGTTACTCTTTTTCAAACTCGGTCTTATTGGTGCCTTGGAGATGGTATTTGGCTTGAGCTGATTGTTTTGATAAAGTTACTCACATCAAATTCCCATATTCACATATTTACAGGGAGGGTAATGCAACACCTGATAGTATAGCTTCTAGGGCTCTTAGTCTATGTACAAAGACTTGGTGGTGGGATGCCTCATCCTTCGCTAGTTTTTTCATTTTTTTGGATACTAACAGCCAACATAATTATAGGTTTTTCTGAGAATATTGATTTGCATTTTTTTATTGATATTTAATAATACCAATAGTTGAGTGGCTGCATGAAGAATATGTTAAGGAGGTGCTAACCTAGTTGGAATATCCTAGTGCACCCATTAATGCTTGTTAACTACAACCGTTCATTAAAAAAATAAGATAAATGATATCTTGCAAACTTAATATTGAATGTTAACACTTTTCACATTTTCTTGTCCTATTTATGAGAATTTTAAACATTTTCATATTTTCTTCTCCTAATTTTGAATGCTACTTATGTTAAATGCATTGGAGTATTAATTTATATCTTGCAAACAAGCAAAATGATATCAAGGTAATTCACTCAGTTATCTTTTAGTTTCAACTGTATTGTGTAGCAATTCATCCAAATATATATTCGTTTTTATAGATGTAAAATTTAATAGTTTTAAGTGATAAATGAAGCTTTAATTAATTAAAATTTTAAATTTGCATCCAAATATGTATTGTACATATTTTTGGCTTTACCTTATTTTTAACTCACAACTTTAGTTTTGTTAATTTCCTTCTGGTGTCATTACATTTGCAACGTGCAACACAATCTATATTTGCTAGTAAACATAAAAATTCAACAAATCCAACCAATTTTTGAGTAATTTTGTTAGATAGTTATTAAGAATATTATGAAACATATGAAAATCTTATCATACTTAATTTATTAAGAATTTTCTGAAACAAATAAAAATCTTACCTTACTTAATTTGACAAATTACTTTTTATACTCAACTTCTTACTATAAGCTTTGTCACTAAAAATAATTTAAAGTTTTGTCATTAAAGTTTAGAAGAAGTATAACCAAAATAATTTTATGCAATTTGTAATTGTTTTAATCTATAAAAGTTTCAATTTTATAAGAAAAAAAGTTTAGAAGTGGTGATTAAATAATCTAAATTGAAATATTTTATAATTATAATTTTAATTCTTTACTAAGTCATAATGTCTGTTATTTATTATTCAAAAAATAATTAATTCTAATTAAGAACATTAAAATTTAGAAGTCTCACCAAAATAACTTGATAGCAAATATTTTAATTTTATATAAAAGAAAATTATAACATGGTGATTAAATATAAAAAATTTTGTCTTTAGAATTTTAGTTTATAGTTTCATAGTAACTTATTATGTTTGTTATTTATTATTACACAAATAATTAATTTTAGTTAAAAAATATTAAAGTTTAGAAGATTTATATAAAAAAAAAAAATTATAAAATGGTGATTAAATATTCAAAACTTATGTCTTTATAATTTCAAACTAATATATTACGTTTTCTATTTATTATTACACAAATAATTAATTTTAGTTAAAAATATTAAAGTTTAGAAGATTTATGGCCAAAATATTATATGCAATTTGTAATTGTTTTTATTTTTTATTTTTATAAAAATAAATTTATGAAATATTCTAGTTTTTAATTTTATGTAAGACATTTTGTTTGTTATTTAATATTACACAAATACTTAATTTTAATTATAAACGTTAAAATTTATATAAATTATGACTAAAATAACTATACAATCTATAACTTTTTAAAATCATATAAAAATAATTAAAGTCTTTTAGAGTTTTAGTTTTTAATTATTAATTAATTCATTATTTATTATCATAAAATAATCAATATTATTAAAATCATCAAAAGGAGAGTTGTGTGACTAATGAATATAAGGTTGTAAGAGTTGTCATTTGTGTGAAAAGGTTTGTATGGTAACCCGTATTTGTACCTCTAAAAATTCTTTTATAATGAAGATAAATTTGTATTCGACTAAAAACAAATTTAAATTATCAAATTAGATTTCTTAGAAATCTTTATTTATTTTTTGTTCAAAACTGAATGAAACATCATGAAGAATGAGAAATAACCGTTAAACTAAAACATAAACCTTCTTTTAGCATACTATACCATAAACATCAACACTATAAATTAAGAGGGGGAAAAAATTGAACAACGAAAGCTACCCAACTTATGGCTCCATATACAATAGCAACCAAGCTAATCAAGGAACTAGGAACTCATAATATTAGCCACTAATACAGAGTTCCAAGAAACACTTCAAATGCCGACTAGCGTTATGAAGCATGACAAAGAACGAAAATGAAATATTTCTAATAACACAAAGAACCACAACTATAACTAACCAAAATCATGATTAAAAAATCAAACAAAAGTTCAAACAAACAAAAAAGAAATCCTTAGTGTATCAGTTTTTTCGACTTTTAATGATCATCCTCTTCAGTTTTGATCTCTGCAATGCTATCATTGTGGCTGCATAATCTCCAACAACATTCATGAAATTAAAATATGCATATCTCCAAGACTTGTTGAACATCAATGCACCACAAAATCCCCAAAACCCAACTGCAAATCCAAGTCCCATACTAAAATAAAATCCTTGGCCTAAGATCCCCATCTCATTTTCTTGGCTTCTTGCTCCAATGGGTGTTTCTATAGGTGGAATTGATTCTTCTGATGGACAATTTGGCAGTGGCTCCCCACAAAGCAGAGGATTTCCCATGTAAGAAGAGGAATTAAAGGTTTGGAGTTGAGTACTTTTTGGAATTTTTCCAGACAAATTGTTGTTTGACAAATCCAACACACTAAGCCAATCTAACTGAGCAAAGCTAGCAGGAATATGACCAATTATTTGATTGTTTGACAAATCAATACACTCTAATGATTTCAATTGACCCATCTCTCAAGGAATTGATCCACTAAACTTGTTTCTTGATAAGTTTAAAGAAACCAATCCAATCAATTGGGTGATCTCTATTGGGATAGTTCCATTCAACTTATTGCTTGAAAGGTCAATGCTCCTCACTAGTCCCAAAGTTTCCTTGTATGTAGACCATATTCTTTTCCACATTAACTGTAGCTCTTCCTTATAAAAATAAATAGGTATTGCCCTTGAATTGGGTATCACAGAATAGTCTTGTGTATGTCTTTCATAAGTAAAATTTCCATCATTTTCTTGCATTGCAGTGAAATTACCAAGACATTTTGGTACATTTTCAAAAAGGTTGTTTGTTGACAAGTCTAATAGTTGAAGACTTTGCAAATGACATAAGCTTGCTGGTATGCTCCCATAAAAGTGGTTTGAACTTAGGCTTAAAATAATAAGCTTTGCAAGATTTTCACCAATCCATTTTGGCATTGGTCCCAATAATTCATTATCCCTTGCATTCATAAATTCCAATAATGTGCAATTCTTCAAGGATGTAGGCAATGCCCCTATTAAATTGTTTCCATCCAAGTGCAACGACCTTAGTTCTCTTATGTAACCAATGGAATTAGGGATTCTACCTGACAAGTTGTTATTTGACAAAACAAGAACATTCAAATTCTGAAAGTATGACCAACAATCAGGAAGTTGGCCTGATAAATGATTATTAGAGACATCCAAAATGACCAAAGATTCACCTTCACTAACATCACATATAGAATTTAGGCTGGAAAATTTGTTTCTGTAAAGTAATAGTTGGTTGGCTTCAAATAAAAAAGGTGGTATTGGACCTACAAATTGATTGGAACTCAAATCTATTGTCTCAACATAATAGCCTTGTAATGAAGAATTCATAATTGTGCCTGTCATTTGGTTGTTAGAGATATTTATGTCGTAGCAGGAATATTGTTCCAAAAAGTAATTGGGCAAAGAATCCTCAATTCCAGTATTAGAAAGATCAAGTTCAGCACAAAGCATGCGAGTTCTGATCCATTTTGGAAAACGGGGACCTAACCTGCAAGACCTCATCACTAGGATATTCAATTGAAAAGGAGGAACCCAATTGTTGTCGATATCCAAAATCAATGATGGATTATCTGAAAAGTCCAAATGGGTTAATTTGGAGAGTTTTAGAAAGTGAACTTTAGAGATCACGCCATGTAAAGCGTTATTAGAAATTATCAACCACTGCAACTCTGATAATTGTCCAAGGTTAGGAGGTACAACTCCACATAGTTGATTTGAGCTGAGATCTAGATATTCTAAGGATATAAAAAGTGTAAAATTAGGCATTGAGCCTATGATTTGATTAGAAGATAAATCTAACCTCTCTAGAGAGTGATGTGAACAGTTGGATGGTGATAGCTGCCCACTAATATTGTTGTTGGACAATGACAATATTTGCAAGCTACAAATACTCCAAAGGGATTTTGGAATCTCACCTTGAAGGTTGTTAAAACTAAGATCAAGGTATTGAAGGAAAGACATGTTGGACACAAATTTAGGAATTTTTCCTTCAAAGTTATCAAAACTAAGATCAAGGTGTTGAAGGGAAGACATGTTGGACAAAAATTTAGGAATTTTTCCTTCAAGGTTATTAGAACTAAGATCAAGGTGTTGAAGGGAAGACATGTTGGACAAAAATTTAGGAATTTTTCCTTCGAGTTTATTTTTACCAAGATCAAGGTCTGTTAGAACAATCATGTTTTTAAGTGCTTTTGGAATGAAACCACTTAACTGGTTACTACTAAGGTCAAGATGAACCAAGTTACTATTATTTAATTTTAAAAGCCATTTGAATATGGAAACTGAAAGATTGTTATGAGGAAGGGAAATGAAGTCAAGAGATGTTGAAGAATTGACTACTTGAAGAGATGATGGATCGACATCTTGGAGAGAACAATAATCTAAGTCCAATTTTCTGAGGTTAGGGAGCTTATTTACGACTCCAATCCAGTTATTAGTTGGGTTGAGATTCATGCCACTCAAATCAAGTTGTCTTAGAGAAGAAAGATGTGAAACCCACTCCATCGAATACTCACCATAAAAAGAGTTTCTTAGATCAAGAACCTCCAACCTCGAAAGGTTTGCAATGAAACTTAAGAAGTGCCTACCACCAGATAGATCATTCTCACTAAGGTTCAAATAATTAAGGTAAGGCAAGCCTATCAATGAATCACTTATATTACCTTTTAAACTCCCATCAGTTGATCCAGAAAGATGAAGCATGACCACATGGCCAGATTTGTTGTCACATTGAATTCCATACCATTTGCAGCACTCTCTTTTTTCATGCCCATTTCCCCAAGAGGACAATAGGCGGTATACGTCATTAAGATTATCTTTAAACTTGATAAGTGCTTGCTTCTCTGACTCTATGCATTGCACCTGTCTATCTGAAACACTTGAATTGAATGAAAATACATAAATGGTGCTTATAGAGTGTAGTATAAGCACTAAAAGGACTACAAGGCTTGTGGGTGAAACCATTATTGAAGAAGCCAACTTCGCCAATGACCAGCTATTATATATGTTTGAGAAAGGTAGGATGATTTATGGGTACTCAATACTCAATTATTGCTTGTATTTTGATATATACTTGCTGAGCAATGACCATATATATATATATTTGTTTGTACCTAGCCACACTACTCATGTTTAATTATTTTTTTCTTTCCTTTTTTCAATTATTTATTATTTCTTTGTCTTTAATAGAAAATCTTTATTATCACTAAATTCTACGAAGCCTAGTAGAAGCTTAAGACTTGATCGTTTAGCATATGCTTGCCAAGTCTTCTAGTCATCCGATCATTAATTGTAAGTTCAAAGTCTTTTCATTTATTTTCGATAAGTCATGCATAGAAGTTATATTTAGTTTGCAAAATGAAAATGTAATAAAAATATGAATTGTAATACGAATTGAATTAGATAAAAATAATATTGCTATTACAATATATGTTTGAGTAGTTTAATCAAAACAAATGATAATATTAAAATAAAATTTATAAAATTACAAATAAATCAAAATTAAAAAATAAGTTTTTTATTTCTAAAAGATATACAATGAACAAAAACAAAAATTATAAATGATTATAAAAATTACGAAAAAAATCATATTTTTAAGGGTATTCATGTTTATATATATATATATATATATATATATATATATATATATTCAATTATTTATTTATTTTTTGACTTTAACAAAAAAATTATTATCACTAAATTTTATTAAGCTTGTGAGAAACCTCTCAAAAGACTTGAGCAAGTATAGACTTGAAATTTCTTCATGTAGTATCTAATGGAAATTAACATGTAACGTAGGTCCCACAATGGCAAACAAATTTCTTTGAAATTCTTTTCTGCGTAGCATTACTATAATTTATTATTATTATTTTCTTTTTCAGATCACGTATTTTCAATGCTCAATTTTAATTTCAAAATTAATGAATTTCAAAAAAAAAAAAAAAAAATTATATGAGCAAGGTGCATGAATATATAATATGTCTTTATAATTTCAAAAATATATCACTAATACCTATTTAATATAAGGCCTTTTACATATAATCAAATGCATATATATAAAATAATTAATAAAAATGTTCTCTGTATCATTCATGAACCTATCTCATATAAAATTTTCTTATCAATCCCTCGTAGTTATACTCGTTTTGATTTCACCTATAGAAGTATGTGGCTATGTGCAATTGGGATTTCTCATCAAATTAAAGTTTAAAATTTAGTACCAAGAAAATTTTTAGCGAATATCCTTATGAATTGGACAAGATATTATTTATTCTTCTTAGAATATGCTAAGTTTTACTAAGCTTGTGAGAAATCTCTCAAAAGACTTAGCAAGTATAGACTTGAGATTTCTTCATGTCGTATCTAATGGAAATTAACATGTAACGTAGGTCCCACAATGGCAAACAAATTTCTTTGAAATTTCTTTTCTGCGTAGCATTACTATAATTTATTTATTTATTTATTATTATTATTATTATTATTTTCTTTTTCAGATCACGTATTGTCAATGCTCAATTTTAATTTGAAAATTAATGAATTTCAAAAAAAAAAATTATATGAGCAAGGTGCATGAGTAATATAATATATCTTAATTATTTCAAGAATATATCACTAATACCTATTTAAAATAAAGCCTTCTTTATATAAGCAAATGCATCTATATAAAATAATTAATAAAAATATTCTCTATATCATTCATGAGCCTATCTCATATAAAACTTTTTCATAAATCCCTCTTGGCTATACTCATTTTGATTTCACCTATAGACGTATGTGGCTATGTGAAATTGGGATTTCTCATCAAACTAAAGCTTAAATCTAATACCAAGAAATTTTTTAGAGAGTGTCCTTATGAATTAGACAAGGTATTATTCATTACTCTTAGAATATACTTTGTATCAATTATATTTTTTTTTTCTTTTTCATAATTTATTGAATATTTGTGTTTTTCAAAACATTATTTATACTAATCTTGAATTTCATTGGTAAAGTAATAATGTCTCCAATTAGATCCAAGATACTATAGATAAGTCTGGTGCTTCAAATTATTTAGGTTTTTGTCGACTTTATTTTTATTTTTATTTTTATATGGTTTACGAGAACATTGATAAAAAAAAATTATCATAAGCGCTTTCATAACTCAAAATAGCTCAAAAATACTTTTTGTGCTTACTAATAGAAGCATCAATATATTTGTTTGTTCTTACACTCGTCTTTTCCTCAAACCATTTTGAATAAAATAAAAATGTTTTTTAATCACAATTTTATATATACATCAATTTAGATGTTATAATTCAATTGACTCTCTATCATAAGTAGTCACTAACCACTTTATTTTCATATTATAAATTTTATATCTATCTTATCAAAACATGGAATAGTAGGGTCCATACATCTTGATCCAATCACCAGAGCTCCATATGGACTATATTGCCCTTTACTTGTAAATGTGCTGATAGCTCGTGGAGCATATTAGTTTCTTTATTTATACCTAGTGGATTTTTTTTTCCGTATAAATAACTTTATTATTTAATTAATTTTATTTTTAATTTTATTTAATAAAAAATATATATTTATTTACATTTTAAGAAAAATGAACATATATTTTTTTTATAAGAGATTAAAAATGAAACTCTATGTACGAAAGATGGTTATAATTTAACTCTATACTAAATAGATATTTTTTTGGTATATAAATGACTCAGTTATTTAATTGATTTCATTTTTAACTTCACTCAATAAAAAACATATATTCATTTACATCGTAAGAAAAATGAATATATATATATATATTTTTTTTTTCTATAGAAGATTACAAATAAAATTCTGTGTATAAAATGGGGTTATATTATAGAATAAAATATAAATATTTTATACAAATTATAATATTGTGTATTAATCTACTATTTTTTTAGAGTCTTTATTGACATTATCCTTATTTGATGATATTATTTATAATGTTTATTAGATGTAATAATCTTATATGATCCTAATTCCTTAATACTTGAATAATTTTCCTCTCTTTATTCCCCTTCAATTATTTCTTCTTTCCTTCGTTTTAATGGCCAACTTTTAATATCACATTATCACTCAGTTCTACAAAGCTTGGTAGAAACATTGCAGAAGACTTCACCCTTCAGCGTATACTTGTCGAGCTTTATAATCCTCATACCATTAATTGTAAGTCTTTGTTAGAAATATTGTAGAAGACTTGACCATTCTACGTATACTTGTCAAGTCTTCTAATCCTCCTACTATTAATTGTAAGTCTTCCATAAAGTCTTCTTCTTTCAAAAAAATCATGCATATATAAAGTCTCTGAGTTAAAAAACATGCATAGATAAATCTATAAATTTCAAAATTTAAATAATTCAAATCGATTCATTTAATTCAAACTAATTAATTTAAATTGTTATAACTTTTTTCTTTTATTAGATTACTTCTGTTTCAAAAGTTTTAAAACTCAATTCAAAATATGTTGGATCCTTTGATTTGAAATTTTGATAAAAACCAATGCATATATTATTATTATTATTATTTTATTGAATAAAATTCAAGAAATTAAAAGTGTTGAAATTTTGGATTTGTTTTTTTACAAACAAATGTTAGAACCAAATTTATAGGGTCTTTAATCCATTTCCACCATATTTTAAAAAAGTAAAAAATATAATGAGCATCACTCATTTTCTTTTCATTTTCTTTCTTAATTAGTAAATACACCCTAATATCATGCGATAAAAATGGAGGAGAGAGAAATAAAAGATAAAAAATTTCCTTATTTTTATATTTATAATTCTTTAAAATTTAAAATTTAAAATTCTTATTAATCTACACCAACACATCAATATTAATCATGGATAAGTTCCTAGTTTTTTTATGGATAGATGCAAGTTTTGCATTTTTTGTCATAATTTTGTCCATGTTTTTAAGTTGATTTAAAAAATGGTGAAAAAAATATTTGTTTTCAATTTTTTATTTTTAAAAACATATTTTTTTAAAAATAATAACTTAAAAATATGAACACACACATTAACTTGTTTTTAAAAATAACTTTTTTAAAAAATATAAAACAATTTTTAAGTTATTTGGTCAAATAGGTTCTAAGCAATAATAATAATATTATTTTAATTTATAAATACATGTACATTTAGACGTCAAATTATAATATAAATTAGGTCTAGTGTTTAACTATATAATGATACTGTATGTTTTAGTGTAGTATATAAGTGTTATTTACCTAGCTAATAGAGTAGTGAGTGTGTGAGTTTGTGAAGATGAATAGTATATATATATTAGTGTTTCTTTAAGAATGTAGAAAGTTTGGAATATGATATACTCTTAAATTCTTGAATTTAGCATACAATATAAAATTATTTTTATTTTCTATTATGTATATATATATTGAATTTTTCTTGATAATATTAATGTAAAAATGTCCATAATTTAAAATTTTCGAAAGAGGAAAAAACTAAGTTTATAATTATATGTACTTGCATTTGACTTGTGGGTATGTTTATTAGTGTTATTTATTTATTTATTTGCATTGGCGACTGCATTTGTTAAAAACAGTTTTGGCTTGAGTAGCTGTAGTTGAAAAAGTTGAAAAAAAATAAACTAAAAATAGTAAAGGAAAAAATAAAATAAAAGTTTATAGGACACATGCGATCACAATTTAATAAAAAAAGAACTAACCATACAAAACTTAATTTGATCATTTTTAGAAATTTAAAAAAATATTCTAATACATATATAACTCACTTAATTTTTCTTATTCATATGGTAAAAAAAACATATATTTTTCATAAAAAATATATTTTCTTGTAAAAAACATATATAATTTTATGTTGAAGAAAAAATAATGTATTTTTTTCTTTTTTTAATGGGTTAAAAATAAAACTCAAAAAAAAAATATATTGTTTAAATATTTATCCAATAGTATACTATTAAATATTTTAATGGTAATAATTGTAATTAAAGTATCTTCCAAAAGTAAAAATGGTTGGCAGATATATATAATCTATTGCTAATTTTGAAATTTAAAAAGAATCTGGATCGAAAGACGAGTACAAACCCAAATAAAATATTGAAAAATTATCAAAATTAACACCACTAACAACCTAACACTTCTAAACTGTGTTGACAAAAATACCCCTACTAACCTAATATAACACACTCTCTCGTACGCTTTCCCTTCTCCCTCGCTCTTAATCCCCAAATCTTGTAGACCTCAAGCCTCGACCGCTCCCACCTATCTTCCTCGCCGACGAACGCCGCCCAGCTTCTGAGGTCGATCGGCGTTGGTGAACAACATAATATCGCAAATGAGTTTGTCTCTCCCCCACACACACATGAATATGTTGACAACCTAATATCCTAAATCTTTCTGTTGAAAGTTAAGCCAACCAGTCTCCAGAGTCGATCGACGTTGGTGATCGTTAGTGATACATGAATTTTAGGCCGTCGTTGGTATTTAGTTTCCTCTAGTAAGTCATATACACACTTCTATTTTCTCTCGCATTTTTAGTCTTATTAACTGTCGATCAACGTTCGTGTTTACTCTGGATTTAGTTATTGAGAAAGTCTTTTTTTCTGAGCTTTTTGAACTGAGCTTCTTCTACAAGCTAGCAATTGTGTTAAACATTTAGCTATACGGTTAGTAGAGTCACTGTATTGTTAGCATTCTGTTACTCCTAGTCACTAGCTTGTATTGTATTATATAAGGACTGCTGCACAGAGTAATCAAATAATGGAAATACATTTTCTTATCTGTTTTCTATTCCTCTCTTCACTCTCTAATGCTACTGATGTTATCAAATTGACTAGTTTTGACTGAAATTTTGTGTAAGTCCCCAATTTTCCTAGCAAGCTTTGTCTTCTGAGCTATTTTGTTTTATAGTTTGTTTATTTTTACTAAGAGGATAGCTTAATTGACTGAGATATTTAAGTTTGGCTCAAGTTTGATACTTTTCAAAGTTATCCCAAACAGTTTATATATTTGTTTATCTATTGAATACTTTATCATGAAATTGTTTAATTAATTACATTTTTTCAAAGTTTACTTTTTGCATACGAAAATGTTGCACAACCAAAAATGTGCATTTTTAATTAAAATCAAGTTCACAAATAATATGTTAAGCCTATTGGGATATAATGGCTATGGCTGTTTTCAATTTTATTTTCTATATAAAGCATCTTGATTATTAAAGCCTATTGTTATTTTCAATTCTGTTTTCTTATTTTTTATGTAGATTGGTGACCAAATTTGGATATAATGGCTAGAAGTCTTTCTACTAATAGCAATAGTAGAAGTGGAGAAGATATTGTAGTTCAAGATGCATATGTTGAGGTTTTTGTTTAGTTATAATTTTGTATTACGCATATTCATTATGCATATGTTTTTCTTTTAGTAGAGGGTAATTACGTAACCTTTCACGTTTTAATCTTAACAATTTTGAGTTATTTGGAACGATTTCAAATGTATTCAAGAATCATAAAAAGTTTGTTTTATTTAATTGAACATTAAAGTTGATACATGTTCAATACAATGTGGGCAGCTTTCGAACAACTAATAAGACCCTTTGGAATCACCCAAGAACGTGTCAAGGCATTGAATATCATTTTGAATGGCATTTAGAATACAAATAAATTTTGATCAAAATATTGTGGCCTATTTTTATATTATTTGCTAGGATTTCTTATATTTTTTTAATTACTAATAACTGCTAAATTATTTGTTTGAGCTGTGATTGATATTAACTTTTTGTATATGTTAGTTTTAATTTATTTGGATTATTCTTGGGGTATAAATATGATTTTTTTTATTACCCTAATTAACACCGCTTAAAACCTATTATAACAAAACTAATACCCTTAAGTTGTGTTGACAAAAATACCCCTTATCTTATTTAATTGAACAATAAAGTTGATGCATGTTCAAACCACTTTGGACAGTGTCACTATTCCCTAATTGCTATTTTTTTTTTTTTTACATTACAGGCACATACTTCTAATGATGTTTTATATCGAAGGAAGATATTTGATGATGATATCTTTCCAGCACGTGTTTCTGCCATTTGTAACCAGTTCAAAGCTATAAATGACATCAAGAAAGCTTTAATGGATGAACAATTTGTAGATTTTAAGCTACACTATTTTGGATATTTTGTCAAGCTGAAGGAAATAAAACTATCTGGAAAGCTTGTTTATCACTTGTTGGTTCGACAATGTGAGACACAAGTTAGAGATGAGTTGTGGTTTGAATTGAATGGAAAATTGTTAAGATTTTCTAAGAAGGAGTTTGGAATCATTACGGGTTTAAAATTTGGTTCTGTAGCTAATGAAAGTGGGAATTCATATTTGTCTTGTCAATATTTTGAGGGAAGCCACAAGATTTCAATTGGTGAATTATGTAGTGTGTTGATGAATTTTAACGTTGCACAAAAAAGTTCTCCAAGGAGGTTGAGAAGTAATCCAATGCATAAAGAGGGAGTTGATCTTGATAAGGACATTGTCAGATTAGCTTTGGTTTATTTTCTAGAGTTTGGGTTACTTGGACATATAATGGATACTCAGTATATTGATTACTAGTGATTATTTTTGATGTATGATCTGGATGCCTTTGATAGAACACCTTGGGATAAATATGTTTATCGGATATTAATTAGGACTTTGTCAAGAGACGTAGTTACACAAAGATATTATTACAAGAAGAAGATGGTTGCTAATCGTAACCATGGTGAGCATTACAATATCCATGGTTTTGTTTTTGCATTTCAAGTTTGGATATATGAGGCAATTCCCTTAATTGAGAAGAAATACAGTGTTAAAAATGGTAGTTTGGTGCCTCGTATATTGAATTGAAGTGTATTAGCTAAACCAACTTTTGATGATGTTTCAAGTTTTATTTCTAAGATTACTGAGATAAATTTTTAATTTATCAGTGTAATAATTTGTAGTTATTATATCATTTTTAAATTTGTCATAGTAAATTTTTTATTTTTTTTTGTTTGGATTTTGTAGGAAGATATTCATACAGTTTTGGATATTACCCCTAATGAAACCCAAAAGTGTATTTGTCCATATTTTCATTGTTTGGGTTTGATTCATAAGCTTCCTTCTTCGCTAATCAATGTATTGAAAAGGACTACTTATTGAGATTAATGAATCTTGCGTTTTCATATTTCATTTTTCCTAAATTTTCTTTTCTCCCCCAAGATTTACTTGAATAGTTGCTATAATGCACTTAAAATAAATATTTGTTCTTGTGATGGAGAATAATTTCAGTACAAGCCTAATCTAGAGAAATACATAAAAAAAAAAACTTAAAAATATAAGTGGATCAGAAGTATTTGAGTCTATTTGTTTTTTGTACCCACTAAACACAGTTAGTACTTTTTTGGTGTAAAAAAAATCAAACAACAATAATTGAACATTGGTGAAAAGATCATCAAAGATGTTGTTTTCTCAAATTCAGTGACTGGCAGCCTTTCAAACACATGAAAATAAGTCAAATAGCAGTTAAATCTGAAACCATTAATTCTGCCAAATATGAGAGAGGAGCTTCCTATAAACTACCATATTCATAAAAAAGAGACTATGTCTATAATAATCCAAAAGGGCAAGAACTCAAAGAAAGAAAATATATGAGTAATTAACAAGCTAGAAAATAAACAACATCAACATCAAGCTAGAAGTTGTCTTAAATTCAAATAGTCATCCCAAAACAATAATAAAAATATCAAAGATCGAGAAAAATAATTAGAATAGAATTACTCACAATCTAAATGGTACCCATTTTCACAATCACAATTAGCAATAACTTACAACCAGTAAGGGCTCTAAATGGAACCTATTTTCAAAAGGAGAAATGTAAGTCAAATACCTCTATTTAAATTGTCAACATTTATCTGTATATCAACCAATAAAATTGTCCACATTTATCTATATATCAACTAAAAAATTTGTCCACATTTATCTATATATCAACTAATAAAATTAATAATAACAAGGAAAAAAAAAAAGGAATCATGTAGAGTCCACATGTATGTATATATTAACCAATAAAATTGTCCACACATAATTCTTATTTACTCTCTTGTTAATGGATCTGGATTTCTGCATCGTTTACAATTATGCCCAATTTGACCACAACTTGAACAATGTTGATCTCTTTTTTTTCGTTTACCATATGCATGTATTATCTTTTTATTTCTTCTCCCTATCTGTGTTCGAGTTATTGGTGGCAATACTTTCTTGTCTTGTATTTCATTAGATACATTGAAGTCTCTTTCATCAAGTGGTGGATATATGGATTCAACATAGGACAATCTGAGTAATTCTAAATGATAATAGTTAGAACAAAAATCATATTAGGAGAAACCAAACTTCTGACAAACTGCTAGTGCATGTGAATACGACAGTTGCTCTAGATCAAAGACTTTACAAGTACATGTTTTATCCGTCAAGTTTACTATTTCTACCATTCCATTATGCGTCACAGTGAACTCCATGTTATTGATTTTGGTTTCATGATAGAACTTTGCCTTTTGATATTGGTCATGAAGGAGAGTGTCAACCCATGTGGTCACTTCATTTTTCATTAAATCAACCTGTGTGCGTCTTTCATCATACCATTGTTGCAATGTGTGTTTTATTTATTTAAATAGTCTCACTACTGGTAGGCTTCTTGCTTTGACAAAATTAGCATTGAGTCCTTCAACTATGTTGGTAGTCATGATGTTGTATCGGGTGTGAATACATTGTGACCGTGCCATTTCTCTTTTCCAATCTCATTCTTGAGCATTGAAACAACTTCAGGCTTTAGAAAAACTTTTAGCTGTGAATAGTAATTTTCATACTCACTTTCTCGATATGCATTTGCTGGCTTTTGAAATAGAATTTGTGCAGCATGTTTTTTGCAGTGTTTTTTAAGATTTTCTGCAAGGTGATTACGACACACCACATGAGCTTCCAAAGGCATCATTGATTTAATTTATTTAGCTATGCTAGCATGACGATCTGAAACAATAACTAAACCAACAACATCACCAATTTCCATATGCAATTTTTTAAAGAACCATGTCCACGAATCATCATTCTCTAAGTCTACTACTCCAAAGGCTATTGGATATGTCTGATTGTTTCATCCTTCGCTGCTACCACAAGAAGGGTCCCCTTGTATTTAGCATTCAAAAATGTGCCAACAACTACAATAACATGACGTGTTAACATTTTGAACCCTTTATGAGTTGCACCCAAAGACATGAATGCATAAACGAAGTAATCAACATCATCTGTTACAAGTTTCGTAATAGTACCAGGGTTACTCTTTTCAAGCATATGGAAGTATGCTGGTAGCATTGCATATCTATCTTCCGCCGATCCTTTTGCCTTATCCAAAGCAAAGCTATGTGCTCTCCATGCTTTCATGTAGTTGACTCTTACCTCATAATGATTGTAGATATCATCTATAATGTCTTATGGGCCATAGTCACTTTTAGCATTCTCATACATTTCTTTGATTGAATCAGCAATGAACATTGACGTAGCATGTCGGTCATTTTTTGTTTGAGCTTATGTGTTGCAGGAATGATTTTTTATCAATTTTGTGACGCATAAAAATGGCGTCCTGTTGATCTGATTTGCTCGAATACACCAATCGCATGAATTCTCAAGGCATGTGATCTTAATCATTTTTGTGGTTTATCTTTTCACATTGAATGCAAATGTTTCAGTTATTGTCAATCTTGATACTTTCTTCTTTAAGTCATCTTTGCTTTCATAAATTTGACCAAGCTCTAGCCCAATGTTTGCTATTTCATTTCTTTGTTGTAGATTGACGTGACTTCTTCCTTCATTTGGTGGGCTTCTTCCTTCATTTGGTGCTTTTGTCATTAATACCAATCTCAAGTATTCTTTCTTTCAATGTTATACACAATTGGGTTGGCACTAATTTTTGCACACAGCAATATTCCATGAAGTACCTCATATCATGTTCATTTTTCACCTCCACATATGTGTTGTCCATCTCAGTAATGGTGTCTGCCAATTCCAGTTCGTAGTTGAGTTCTAATATCTGACATATTTTTTACAAGAGTACAACATAGCCAATGTTCTTGGAAACGTAAACAATTTTTGGCTTTCCTCCTCTATATACAAGACAAATTTCCTTCTCAATCCAATTGCCACCATATTTGAGCAATATTCTAACTTCTGAAACACCTAGAATTCAATATATCCCTTTTAATTAGAGGAGAATTAATTCATGGATAAGTAAAATTGAACATCAACAATTGGATAAGTAAAGTTGAACGAAAAAGATTGAATGAATAAAATCGAATAAAAATTGATCAAGTAAATTTAAACAACAAGGATTAAACGAGAACAAATAATTTGACTAAGTTAGATAAGTGAGAACGAATATGAATGGCAATCAATGAAAAACACAAGTAAAGATCAAATTAAGAAGTACAAAATCATGTGAAGGAGCAACCAATAATAATATGCGTGTGTGTCTATATATATATATATATGTTAAGAAAGAGAGAGTGTGGTACAAATGACATTAATCAGATGGCAATCTCATACTTGGTCATGAAAACATGGAATTCATCAAGCTTATAGATTTTGGGAGTAAGGATCTATAAAGCACCACACATATCAGCCTTCATATTCATAAAAAACGTAGCACATAACTAAACGTCTTCCAAAATTCATTTCATTAGTTATCACCAGTACGTACCCTTATTCATTTTGTGAATCACTACTGCTTAATCTGCAACTTTCAAGATGACAGCTAGATTAATCTTAATCATTGGTATCATTGGTCAATCTTAATCATTGATCAGTCTCTTCTGATACCTCCTCTTAATATCAATTTAGCTATTGTTTATCGAACAATATTTGAACTAAAAACATTGAACAATTGAACGAGAAAATCGAACAACACGTAAATAAGAAAAATCATAAAAAATATTTGAACGAAAATAATCGAACAACAATTGAACAAGAAAAATCGAATATTTGTATGAGAAAAAAGGATCAACATTTGAATGAGAAAAATCGAACAACAATAATTGAACGAAAAAAAATCGAACAACAATAATTGAACGATAAAAAATGAACAACAACGATTGAACAATAAAAATTGAACAACAATAATTGAACGAGAAATATGAACAATAATTGAATGATAAAAGTTGAACAACAATAATTAAACGAGAAATATCGAACAATAATTGAACGATAAAAATTGAACAACAATGATTGAACGAGAAAAATCGAACAACAATAATTTAACGAGAAAAATCGAACAAAAATAATTAAACGAGAAAAATCGAACAACATTTGAACGAGGAAATCAAACAACAACAATTGAACGATAAAAATAAAAAAATTGAACCATAATAATACAATTTGAGTCCTACAATACTAATTGAACAAGTTGAACTAGAGTTACCTATCCAAAATAATTTGGACATATTCCAAATAAATTCTGATCAAGATCAAGATCAAGCTAAGAAGTTTAACTAGGATTGAACATTAAAATTTAACTAGTACAATCAAACAACAATAAATGTTGAAAAAGTCAAGTTGAACAATAAAAATTAGAATAAACTGAACTACTAAAATAATTCAATTTGTTTAGTCCAAAAATAAGTTTATTTTTTCCAAAGGCAAAACAATTACAAGTGCAACACGAGAAGAGTTCAATTTTTCTAATTTCATCATAACCTAAACACTTAATTTGGAAGCATAAAACTAAAAACATGCTTTGTCATACAAAGATCATCAAACAACAAGATTAATTGGATACCAGGTAATTGAGTCATACAAATACTGTTTGCTCTTTCTTCCAATTGAACTAGAAAAATTGAGTCCTATAATACTAATTGAACAAGTTGAACTAGAGTTATCTGTCCAAAATAATTTGTACATATTTCAAATAAATTCTGATCAAGATCAAGCTAAGAAGTTTAACTAGGATTGAACATTAAAGTTTAACTAGTACAATGAAACAACAATAAATGTTGAACAATAAAAATCAGAATAGACTGAACTACTAAAATCAAAATAGTTCAATGCAATTCAATTTTTTTTAGTTCAAAAAGAAGTTTATTTTTTCCAAAGGAAAAACAATTACAAGTGCAACACTAGAAGAGTTCAATTTGTCTAATTTTAGCACAACCTAGACACTTAATTTAGATGCATAGAACTAGAAACAACAGGCTTTGTCATACAAAGATCATCAAACAACAAGATTAATTGGATACCAGGTAATTGAGTCCTACAAATACTGTTTGCTCTTTCTTCCAATTGAACTAGAAAAATTGAGTTCTATAATACTAATTGAACAAGTTGAACTAGAGTTACCTGTCCAAAATAATTTGGACATATTCCAATCAAATTCAGGAAATCAGCCACAACACAATAACAAGATTAATGGGAAGTGAAGTCAATAACATAAATCTTAAATAGATTTGAAAGCACTTACAAATTTTAAAGGAAGTCATTGTTAATGAGTATCATATTTTCTCAACAATGCAGGCTTCAAATTTGAACGAAGGAACAGCTTAGAATCTATCTGAAAAAATACATAAGCAATAGCTTATATAATTAACCTGAGAAACTTGAACGAACATCGTAAAATCAACTTGAATGAACATTGATGAGCAAGTATGATGGCAAACTGACAACATCAGATGATCCTCCTATGGTACTTGGGTCCTTAGACTTGGAGTTTATACAAAAGGTGCACTTTATTTAAATCTTATTTGACATCCCAATGACATGATAAAAACTGACTAATGCTACCTAGTTATTGATGAGCAAGTATTGTTTCTCATCAAGAATCAAAAGAATGATTCTAAATAAAGTTGGGAAGAGCCTGGTAGGTCACACAATATACTAATATGATATAATAAATTCTAGAAAGAAAAACGCAGGGGAAAAAACTCGATGAATAAACCATTAAAATGGAACAAGATATTGTTTACTTGCAATGCTGTTAAAATTTAAAAAAGAATGGTTTTGTCCTTTTAAAATCTAATTTTATTGTTATAGAGCATCCTATGAGCTAGATAATGATTTTCTTGTAATATGTGGTCATAAATTCTAATGCCTGATGTAGGCTAGATTTTGCACAGTTCACTAGTGAAACTGTTTTGATATAGTCCAGGCTATCCAGTGTAATGGCTGGCAACTTTGTTCGGTTCTGAATTTCTGATCGCTTTTATCCTATACAAACCATTCACTCATTGGAAGTGCTTTTACTAACTCCAACCCCCATCCCCAATAGTTGGATGACCCTAAACCCCACAATAAAAAGTGCTTTTATATTGTGCAGTTATTTTTTGCCCTTTCTTCTTTTCCTTGTAGCTGTACAAGGAGAATAGGATGATAAAAGGGGAAAACTTGAGAAATTTTGTTGTCTTAGTTTAACCTAGACACTTAATTTGGAAGCATAGAACTAGAAACAATAGGCTTTGTCATACAAAGATCATCAAACAACAAGATTAATTGGATACCAAGTAATTGAATCCTACAAATACTGTTCGCTCTTTCTTCCAACTAAACTAGAAAAATTGAGTCCTACAATACTAATTGAACAAGTTGAACTAGAGTTACCTATCCAAAATAATTTGGACATATTCCAATCAAATTCAGGAAATCAACCACAACACAATAACAAGATTAATTGGAAGTGAAGTCAATAACATAAATCTTAAATAAATTTGAAAGCACTTACAAATTTCAAAGGAAGTCGTTGTTAATGAGTATCATATTTTCTCAACAATGCAGGCTTCAAATTTGAACGAAAGTACAGCTTAGAATCTATCTGAAAAAACACATAAGCAACAGCTTATAAAATTAACCTGAGAAACTTTAACGAACATTGTAGAATCAACTTGAACAAACATTGATTTACGATTCCTTACCTTGTTCAATTTAGGATTCGTTGAAGCCAGTGAGGTGTCTCCGCTAAAGGTGAAGGAAGTTGGTGATGTAATGAACGCCAGTGAAGGTAACCAATGTAAGACAAGGTAGTATACCGGTGAGAGTGAGGAGCTTTAACTTAGCGAGCGTCGAGTGAGGAGCACACAGAAACTCCGTGAGAAATGATTCGTTGAAGCCAGTGAGGTGTCTCCACTGAAGGTGAAGGAAACCGATGAGGTGACGAATAAAAATCAAAGCTTTCGTTTTGCTATTAACTTATTTAATAAGAAATAAATAAAACTAAGCAAAGAACATATCACAGAGATAGGGAGAAAGATAAATGCACTTACCAGAGTTTCTGATTAATGTCAATACAAATCAACCTTTGTGCGCTCTTTTGGTCCAGGCTTCAATTCAAAATTTTGGATATGGGCAACTTTGAACCAGTCCTCCCTAGTTTTTTCCTGGCATCTCTGTGATAGGATTGGACAACCCTCAATTTTCAATTCTTGCAAGGTGAGACGAGTCAGAGCTTCAGGCAGGAATTCCAAATTCTCACAGTTGGCAATATAAAGAGACCGAAGCAAGACAAGGTTTCCAATTTCCTCTGGTAGTAATTTCAAAGAAGGACAATTCTTGATCTTGAGAGTCTCGAGTGATGAAAAGCTAAATATTTCCTCTGGTACATAGTCCATTATGTCTATCCACAGTTGGCTTAAATTGGAGAGAGCAAGTGGAGAAGAGGAAGCTTGCCCTTCTTCATCAAAGGGAATCCTCCTCATATCCAACGTGGATTGTAATGCTTTACACTTGGCAAGTCTCCACCTGAGGTCTCGGACCGTTGGAAAATTTGGTAGTGATGTTAGCCGGGGACAATCCTCTATATGAAGATAAGAAAGTTGAGGGAATGTAGGCTGAGGAGCCTGCAACGTTTTATAATTATCTCTCTTCCACCACCCTTCGAAGAATGACATTTAAGCTATTTGTAGATCCACCAAGGGAAAAAGGGCGTCGATGCTAGAGCTGATGTGGAATCAAAATTCTCTTCACAGACATATTTCAGATTATGAGTTGTAAGAATTATAAGTCGTCTAAGAGAAGGCAATTGATGCAGCGGGGAGATGTATCTCATTCCAGGACAAAGATACAAAGTTAATTGAGAAAGATTTACCATCGTAAACCAGTACTGCAGAAATCTGTAACCCATATATGTCCTCCTTCATTGCAATAAGAGCAATGGTGACGAGGACGATTGGCAAAGCCTGGTGGAGGTCTTTTCTGATGAAGTGGAACTGAACTCTGCTGCTGGAGAGAAGGTGCCTTTGAATTGGCTTGAATGGCAAAGCCTAGTGGAGGTCCTTGCTGATGAAATGGAACTAAACTCTACTGCTGGAGGTCCTTTCTTTCCACATTTGTAACATGTGGGCTCCTTTTGTTTACTTTTAGTAGACTTGGGTTTCTCGTAGTTGGGCCTTTTAGTCCAATTTTTCGCTTTTGACTTTTGAGGCCTGTTTGACCATTTCTTTGAATAAGGCCTATTATGCTTTTTGGGCTGCTCTTTTTTATGGGTTTTAAGCCCAGATCTTTTGAGGATATTTTGATATCCATATTGTTCGCAAAAATCTCCAATGGCCTGTTTTCCATGGAGTTTTTCTTTATTGGCTTGGCGCTGTAACTTAAGGTCTGTACAGAAGGCTAAACCTTCAGCTACTACTTCAGCAGCTAATTCGCCATATGTATAAATACCAAAAGGTATTGTACCATTATGTTTAGCTTTAAGCTTGGTACGTAGTTTCTCAGCAAATAGGGTAGGTAACCCTGAGATGAATCTTTCTTTCCAGAAATCACTATTGCAGTCTTCTCTTGTGAAGACTTTAGTAAAGAAAACATCTTTGTACCATCTAAAGTGAGATAGAGTTGGGCATCTTAAGTTGGTCAATTGTTCATGACCACTATCTTGTTGCAATGTTTTTGAACCAACGAAGTGCGTTAGTAATGTACAGATTAGTGTATTAACACAATCCTCGATTGAGAGGATATCACCATTTTCATTTTGCTCTTGCTTTACTGCTTGTAAAATGGCCTGTCTTTCTGTGTATGAAAGGAAATGGTCCCACCAGCCTTGAAGTTGTCCTGTAAAACCGGCTATGATGGCTAAGCAGGCTTGTTGGTCAGAATTGCCTGAGAATTTGACTGCGGCGGCATACATTAACATATTTTTAATGACTCGTACTATTTGATAGTCTGAGAGTCCATCAATGGTCCATTCACTAATAGTTGATCCGGAATAGACTGTTTTTGCCGGCAATTCTTCTTCAAAATTGAGATCTACCGGAGATGGTCGTGAGTAATAGGGCTTTGATTGGTAGGTTGGAACTGGTTTTTCCAACTTGTTAATCTGTGGCACCATTTGAGGTGTTGCACTTTTGACCAGAGTCTCATTTTTAGAGTCTTGTAGAATCTCTAATGTTTTTTCAATCTCTTGATCAGAGATTTGAGTTAAATCATGTTCTTCCATCATTTTGACAGATTTACCTTTATCTTGTATGTCTAGTTTAGACAATTTAGTGAGTAATTCTTCTAAGAATTCAGAATTTTGTTTTAAGTGAAACTCAGGTAATGGTTTCACAAAGGCAGGTTCAACCTTCTTCTTTTGAGAGGATGGTATTGTTGAAGATGATGAGGGTTTTTCCTCTATGCCTTTTATTGATTGCTCTATACGAGTCAATTGGGTTCCTACAGATTGTAGGTATAAATTGGTATAGTTGTTTTGTTCAACTACTTGATTAACTGAATCATTAGTAGCTGGTTCATCCTTTTGAGATGAGGTTGTTTTATAGGGTACTGCAGGAGCATTGTCAGAAATTATTAATGATGTCTCTGGAGGGTGGATAGCTACTACAGGCTCGCCCTTTTGTGGCTGAAAGGTTTTGTAGAGTTTTTCCAAGGCTAAAATTTCTGGAACCTCTTCAGGCTCGCCTTTGGAGTATTCTACAATAAATTGAAAGAAATCTAATTTAGAAATCCTTTTTGTTTTTCTCATATAATTTAGAAATTCTTCATATTTGAAGAAATACATTTTTTGCAAGTCTTTTTTAAGAGAGAAATATAATTTCTTCTTTTCTCTATTAAGAGGATTTGTAAGGGTTTCTAAAATCATGTTATCATATTCGTTCTGTCTGCTTTTTTTAGAGCGTGATAACATCATTATATTAGAAAAATCTTGTGTGGGTTTAGACTCAAAACCCATTTCTGATAGGGTTGGACTATCAGGTCTTAAAGATTGCTCTTCTATAGATCTTTCAGATCTATCTGTTGTATAGACTGGGAGGCTAATCCCTGTGGGGAGTTTTTGGACTCCTTCAAATGTTTCTTTGCCCTTTGAGATAATAGATGGGCTTGGTGAGGCCAGGCTTATTGGGCTTAGTGAAATTCTTGGTGTCGTATGTACTGAAGGCCTTGGGCTTTCGTTAATTTTAACTCTTCTTTTAGAGTCAAATATTATTTCAACAGATCCATCATCATGTTCGATGATTTGTTCTAAATCTGTATTTTGAGGAACTGATGAGCTCCTAGTTTCTGTAGTACCTAGAGTCCATGACTCTGGTAGTGAGATTTGATCCCACTTAATCATTTTAGGAACTGCGAGTTTGGTTTTATCTGCGTTTGCTTGGAAAAGAGTTGTTTCTCCTTTAGGGTCTTTTACGAAAGACCTTAAGTTTATGTCTGGGCAGATAGTATTCATAACTTTGAAATAAACTCTATAAATAAGAGCTATATTGCTGGTTCCTTCTTCCATGTCGAATCCATGGGTTTGAATATCCACTTTAAGGGATCTTAAGACATTTGAGTCTTTTATACTAACTGAAAAATTTGGAAAGCAGTTGAAATATATAGGTCCAGCTGCTAGCGAAGATTCTATACATCCTAGTACAGAGTCTTTAAATTTATTATGTCGTTTGTCTCTAACGCATAATAGGACTGAAGTGTTTAGTCCTTCCCTTGTTAAGAGTTTAACAGCAATTTGGATTAAAGACTGTTTATTTTGGTTATTTTATATGAGCATGGTTTATTTATTTAATTTTGTTCTCTGTTCAGCTTTAATGTCTACTACTACAATATCTGCCAACATGAATAATGTTCCAATGTTAAATGGAACAAACTTTAAGGACTGGAAAGAGAACATATTGATTGTTCTTGGCTGCATGGACATAGACTTGGCATTAAGAATGCCAAAATCGAATGATCTCACTGCACAAAGTACCCCTGAGGAAATTGCGTACTTTAAAAAGTGGGACTGTTCAAACAGGCTAAGTCTTATGATCATGAAGCGCGGGATTCCAGAAGCCTTTCGAGGTGCAATAACAGATGACAATATCATTGCCAGTAAGTTCCTTGAGGAAATTCAGAATCATTTTGTCAAAAACGATAAGGCTGAAACAAGCACGCTCTTAGCAAGCTTGATTTCAATGAAATATAAGGGCAAAGGTAATGTCAGAGAGTACATCATGGAGATGTCTCATCTTGCTTCAAAACTTAAGGCACTAAAGCTCGACTTATCAGATGATTTGCTCGTGCATTTAATTCTGATCTATCTTCCTGTACAATTCAGTCAATTTAAGGTCAGTTATAACTGTCAAAAGGAGAAATGGACTCTCAATGAGCTCATTTCATTTTGTGTGCAAGAGGAAGAGAGATTGAAGCAAGAGAGGACTGAAAGTGCTCATCTGTCAAGCACTTTTAAGGGCAAGGGTAAAAGGAAGGATAAAGGAAAGGAAGTTGTTGTTCCTCAGGGTCCAGTACAAAAGAAACAGAAAAGTAATGAAGGTTGTTTCTTCTGTGGTAAGCCTGGACATCAGAAGAAGGAATGTGCCAAGTATAGCGCATGGCGTGAAAAGAAAGGTATAATTCATGTTTTGGTTTGTTCTGAGATCAATTTAGCATTTGTACCAAGAAACACTTGGTGGGTAGATTCTGGTGCTACTACTCACATTTGTGTTTCTATGCAGGGTTGTCTAAACTACCGAGAGCCAACTGATGCTGAAAGACGTATCTTTGTGGGTGACGGCAAGTCGGTGGAAGTGAAGGCAATAGGGCATTTTAGATTGTTATTAAAAACTGGTTGTTATTTGGATTTGAAAGACACTTTTGTTTTACCGTCTTTTAGACGGAATTTAATTTTCATTTCTGTTTTGGACAAATTGGGTTATTATTGTTCATTTGGAAATACTCAGTTTACTTTATCTTTAAATTCAAATTTATTGGTACTGGTTTACTTAATACTTTTGATAATCTATATTTGCTGGAAACTGTTTCATCTTATAATGAAACCTTGCATGTAGGGTCACGAGGTACAAAGCGAAAATTAGATAAGGAAACTTCAGCCTCATTATGGAACAAACGCTTAGGTCACATCTCTAAATCTAGAGTTGAGCGACTTGTGTCTGATGAGATTTTGGAATCCCTTGATTTTTCAAATTTTGATGTCTGTGTTGAGTGTATCAAGGGAAAATAGACCAAAATGAAGAAATTAGATGCAAATCGGACTACGAGCGTCTTAGAATTGATTCATACGGATATTTGTGGTCCATTCCCTACAGCATCTTAGAATGGTCAACAATATTTTATAACATTCATAGATGATTATTCTAGATATGGGTATCTATTTCTTATACATGAGAAATCACAGTCTTTGGACGTGTTCAAAATATTTAAGGTCGAAGTTGAGTTACAACTCAACAAACGGATAAAGAGTGTCAGATCTGACCGTGGTGGTGAATACTACGGTAGATACGACAAATCAGGTGAACAACGTCCGGGACCATTTGCTAAATACCTAGAGGAATGTGGAATCGTCCCTCAATACACTATGTCAGGGTCACCTAGCATGAATGGTGTATCTGAGAGACGAAACAGGACTCTTAAGGACATGGTAAGAAGCATGATTAGTCAATCTACTTTACCAGAGTCACTCTGGGGTGAAGCTCTAAAGACAGCAACTTATATCCTGAATCGGGTGCCAACTAAAGTAGTTGCAAAAACGCCTTATGAACTTTGGGTTGGGCAAAAGCCTAGTCTAAAACACTTGCGTATTTGGGGATGTCCTGCTGAAGCGAGGCCTTATAAACCTCATGCAAGAAAATTGGACTCCAAAACCATTAGCAGCTACTTTATTGGCTATGCAGAACGATCAAGGGGTTACAAGTTTTATGATCCTACTAGTAGGTCTATATTTGAGACGGGAATTGCTACATTTTTTGAGGATGTTGAGTTTGGGAGGGGAAATCGAGTTAGGAACATTGTCTTTGAGGAGGAAGAGGGAGTAATCCCAATTCCTGCTACTACTTTTCTTGACAATGTGCAGGTTTCCATACCTGTCATTGATCAAGAAATGAATTTAGATCCTCGGCAAGACAATGTTATTCAACCCCTCATACAAAATGAGATAATTGTTCCAGAGGAACCAATTCCTGAGGAACAACCTCAAGAACCCGCGCCATTGAGGCGATCCACGAGAGAAAGGAGATTTGCAATTTCAGATGATTATGTTATATATCTCCAGGAACATGAGGCAGAAAGTGGAATGTCGAAAGATGATCCAATCAACTTCCGCCAAGCCATGCAAAGTTCCAACTCTCATAAATGGATTGAAGCCATGAATGAGGAGTATAAGTCTATGCAAGATAATAAAGTTTGGGAACTTGTCCCATTACCGGCTGGTGCGAATCCTGTTGGTTGTAAATGGATATTTTAAACCAAAAGGGATTCAAAGGGTAATGTGGAGAGGTATAAGGCACGTCTTGTAGCCAAAGGCTGTACTCAAAAGGAAGGAATTGACTTTAAAGAAACTTTCTCTCCGGTTTCCACGAAAGACTCTTTTAGGACAATTATGGCGTTTGTTGCACATTTTGACCTTGAGTTGCATCAAATGGATGTCAAAACAGCGTTTCTCAATGGTGACATTGAAGAAACAATTTATATGGTACAACCAGAAAACTTTGTGTTAGGAGATTCAAAGAATATGATTTGTAAATTGACGAAATCCATATATGGACTCAAGCAGGCTTCTCGTCAGTGGTACTTCAAGTTTCATTAAGTCATTGTTTCGTACGGTTTTGAGATGAATGTCGTTGATGATTGTGTGTATCACAAGTTCAGTGGGAGTAAGCATATTTTTCTGGTTTTGTATGTCGATGACATTTTACTTGCCACAAATGACATATGCATCTTGCATAACACCAAGAGATTTCTATCAAAGAATTTTGAAATGAAAGATCTTGGTGAAGCTTCCTTTGTATTAGGAATTGAGATACACCGAGATCGCTCTCGGGGTATATTGGGACTGTCACAAAGGAACTATATTGAGAAAGTTCTCAATAGGTTTGGCATGCAACATTGCAAACCAGGTGAAACCCCAGTCTCTAAGGGAGACAAATTTTGTCTCAGCCAATGCCCAAAGAATAGCCTTGAAATTAAAGAAATGCAGAAGATTCCTTATGCTTCGGCTGTAGGGAGTCTAATGTATGCCCAAGTATGTACGCGTCCGGATATTGCGTTCATAGTTGGCATGTTAGGCAGATATTTAAGTAACCTAGGCATGGATCATTGGAAAGCAGCCAAACGGGTTATGAGATACTTACAGAGAACAAAGGAGTATATGCTCACATATAGAAAATCAGATCGGTTAGAGATCATTGGGTACTCCGACTCTGATTTTGCTGGATGCCAAGACAGCAGGAGATCCACATCGGGTTATGTTTACCTATTGGCTGGTAGGGCAATTTCTTGGCGGTCTGCCAAGCAAACGCTTGTGGCTTCATCCACCATGGCCGCAGAATTTGTGGCTTGTTATGAGGCATCAAATCACGGAATATGGCTGCGAAATTTTGTCACTGGGCTGCGTATTTTAGAGGGTGTTGAAAGACCACTCAAATTATTTTGTGACAATAAATCAGCGGTTCTATATTCTAACAACAACAGAAGCTCAACGAAGTCAAAACATATTGACATCAAGTTTCTGGTTGTGAAAGAAAGAGTGCAGAGTGGTCAGATTTTTATAGAGCACATTGGAACAAACTCCATGATAGCGGATCCGCTCACAAAGGGACTACCACCCAAGGTCTTTCACGAGCATACTACTCATATAGGTGTTATTCTGTTTGAGGATACTTTAGTTTAGTGGGAGTTTGAATTTGATTTGTTGCTTTATGTTAAACTTCAGACTTATTATATATATATTATTCAGTTTACTTTCTGCAGAAGTAAAGTTTTGGTTTAACACACTCTGTTAAGTAATGTGGTAGTATTGATCTCAATAAAGAATAAAGCAGGACTAGTTGAAAATAGACATGTTTGGATCACATTACATGTAATTTTCATGCTACACATCCATGATTGATCTATGTCATTTGGTTGTATTGGTATATGTGACCATTGATAGATTTAGTCACGATAAATGTGACGAAGATCGCTTTGATCCTGTATCAGTATGATTAATGGACGAGATTGTTCGGAAGTACCCTAATTGTGATGGCAATTTTATGAGCTCATAAGGTTATGCACATTTACAAAGTTACATATGTGGCCCAGTGGGAGATTGTTGAAAAAATATTATTAATATGTGGGGCCACACATGTAATTTTAATTGTGCTATGCTATCTTATAGTTTAGCCAATTAAAAGGTTATCTATAAAATTTAATTTTGGCTATCGGGTATTAAATTATTGTGGAATTAATGTGTAGAGACCGGACTTGTAATTTTAAATTAATGAGGGGCCAATTTAAAAATACTAATTATTGATAACCGCCTTTGGCGGTTATCTATATAAAGGGGTCATGGTCCCCATTTGAGCGTAGTGCTTGTAGAACACAAGTTTTCTCTGTATCCCCATCAACAAAGAAAAACCATTGAGACAACTACGCATCAATTGGAAGATCTGAACCCGTTCGATAGAAGAACGCTATGGATTCTGGTACGCTTCCGCTATAATCTCTTCTTCTTCTCTTGATTCAACATGGGATGTAGAAAACATAATTTTCGCTTTCTGTAAACAAATTTCTAACAAAAAAAAACTGTTGATGCAAATTTAAAAAAATATATAATAATATTAATTGTTAAATAATACCTATCATTACTCCAAATTTATTTATTTTATAAAATAAAAAATAACTTTTTAAATTTAAAGTTTTAGGTTGTTTTTATTATAACAAAGTAAAAATTGATGTTAAAAATTTTGTAAAGTGGTTTGTCGGAATATTCTTAAAATAAATTATTTATTTATTTATTAAAATATAAAATAATTATTATTTTATGAATAATTGAATTCAAACCCAATACAAACATTAATAAATTGAAACAATATTAATACGACTTGCAAAAATTTATTTAATAAATAAGTAAAATATAACGTAACCACAAATATGAACTTATTCAATTAATATTTGTACTATTATCTAAAGACTTAATCATATATAAACACAATAGAGACGACTTTGTCAAATCTACCAAGTGTTTTAGCAAACATTTTTTTTTCTTAAATTAACGTATATTAATTGACTATTTTTTAATTATTATGAAATATGATATGATCTTGTTTTAAATTAAAATGATTATTGATTAATTAAACATAAATATAATATGTTAAAAATGAATTAATTGAACCAATCTACTTCTTAAATGTGTAAGCATCATCATATGAATTGTGACTCTTATAATTTAGTAAAATCAATTATCCAAAGAGTAGATGTAAAGTCGATACTATTGGTGTTATCATAGTGGATACTATTGGTGTTATTAAAAAGAAATATTCATAAAAAATATATTCATAATTTGGACATAATGGTCTCTATTGGTGTTACAAAAAAATTGGTTGACAACCACAATATAAAATTATTAAAATATTTATTCATAAAGAATATATTTATTATTGAAATATTAATATTTATTAGTATAAATAAATAAAAATAAAAATAAAAAATGGCAAAATGACCAAACGTCATACCGTGTCTTATTCACCATTTAGCAAATATATTATCTCGTTGCAATTTTCTTTTATATTTTAAGTTGGGTATTAAAAATCCAGTGATTATTTAATTAAAATAATTAATTTTGTAATTATTACATTAGATATTAAAGATCTTATAATTTTTTAAAAAAATTTATAATAATGTTGTTATTATGTATAAATAGACACTTTAATCGAGTAATTTTTGAGTTATGTACTTATAGTCTAGTTAATTATGAAAGTTGGGTATTATAAGTCCTCCATTTTAATACTTTTGCTAGACTAGAAGTAATTATTTTAAAAAATTATATAACTAAAATTGCTTACTTTTTATAATAACAATATTTGTAGTACTTAATTTATAAATTAAAGAATTAAAGTGCTAATTTTAAAATATTATAGGATCTTTAGTACCTAATCTAATAATTATGAGACTAATTATGTGCTCATTTTATAAAAATTATAAGATCTCTACGACCTTTTTTCCATTATTTTTTATATAACATTACATAACAAATCGAACTCTTGATCTAAAATTTATATATGTCATAAAAATATTTTAGTATCACTAATCTATAATTGCTTGACCATGTCATGTCAACTATTTATAAATAGAATATATTTATATTTATCAATAATATTTATTTTGATAATCTTAATAACATAATTTTTTTAAATAAGCACTTATATTTTAACAAAAGTATTAAAATTGTTGACATATAGTGCCTAAATTTCATAAATAATAGGGTTATAAGTGTTCAACGAAAAAAATTATAAAATTAAAATACTCATTATATATAATAAAAAACTACTGGACATAAATTATAAAATCTTTGATATCACATGTAATAATTATAAAATTAAAATCCTTAAATTAATATGTATGCACATATTTATAACTCTCAGAACGTACATTTTATGCCCATTATATACTGCAAACAATAATAATAACAATAATTTTACTTTGGTTACGTGCTTAGATGAAATTATATTAATCAAAAATTAAATTTAACCTATTCTACTTTGTTTTTGGTAAAATATGACAATGAACCTATGTTTACCTCAAGATAAATTATAAAAAATATTTCTCAAAAAATATAAAAAAATATACATCGTGTGATTTTAGTAATATTTGATTTTATCAATTGTTTTATAGTGCAATAATATATATTTCAAATGAGCACGGTAAGAATTATTTTTGAACCCCATCTATTAGAGTGTGTGTAATGTTATTTAAAAAAAAATTAAGTTTGATTTTCATGTTTGATTTTTTTTTTTTAGGTATAGTTTGTTGATTTAATTTATAAGTTAATTGATTATTTTAATTTTTAATTTAAAATAATTATTTTATGATATATTATTATGAAAAAATTATTATTAAGAGAAAATCAATTGATTTAATAAACATTTCATCCTTACATATATAATGTTTAATTCAATACAACAAAAACTTATTTTTGGTACTGTACTTCAATAAAAAAAAATTCGGTCCTTACAATTTATTTTAAAATACACATCTATTGTTCATTATAAATTATGATAATAGAAACTCGAACTAGGAAGGATGTGATGCCTAAATTTGATTTGATTGTAATGCCACTTAAAATAAATCAAATTAAAAAAATTGACCATAGCCTAATAAATTCTTAAATAATTGGGCATACTAAATAATTTTTGGTATAAAAATTGAGCATATCTAAAGGTGATTTAAAAAAAATTAATAACTAAATAAATTATTTACATTTAATAAAAATTGGACATAATTTAATGAATTTTTAACTATCTATCAAAGAAAATATTGAAAATTCGACTCCCACTTTTAACTTTTTAAATATTATTAATAATTTTTAATTAAATAATTAAATATATATAATAAAATAAATACTTAGAGCCGAGTCGGGCCGGGCCGGACCTGGCCACAATTTAAACATGACTTAAAGGGTAGAACACGGTACAATAAATTTCACTGGCTAATAATAAAAGTTCGATATGACTTGTATAAGAGTCAGATACTAATTCTACATGCTAATTAACGAGCAATGGGTCAACCTTTGTGACACCACTACTATATATCCACCGTGTGGACAATGCCAATGGTTAATTGCACCGTTAAAAAGACTAGCTTTTATTAAAATGACTTGTTGCATCAAAAGATAATAAAATGACTGTTGCATCGAAAGACAATAAAATAATTTGCTGCATTAGAAAATACATACATTGTTATTTGAAAAGACTTGTTGGATTAGACAAGCACTCGTGCATATGTGGCACAAAATATGATATTTTTATTTCATTTTATTTACTAAATTTATTAACTTTAAATAGAAAATCAGGCTAACAAAAATTAATAAATTGAAATATTATTAATAAGACTTGCAAAAATTTATTTAATAAATAAGTAAAATATAACACAATAACACATATAAACTTATTTAATTAATATTTATACTATTACTTAAGAAGAAGTTAATCATACACACCATAGAAACAGGGGCGAAACTGTACATATTTCAGGAAGGGCACATGCTCCATCTCAATTTTCGACAAATAAAATTTTACGTGTAATATTTATAAAATTATAGATAATTATATATACAAAATATTATTGTGCCTCACCTAAATTTCAAATTTTAGATTTAATATTCAATAACTCAATACAAACTTAATAATTTACACATATTTTTACTAAAATAAGATATATATAATATATATTTTTAATTAAAAATAATTAATTATTAAAAAGTATCAAATATTATTTTTTATTGTATGTGTGGTGCCCCTCCTGAATATAAATTCTAAATCCGCCACTGCATAAAGATAACTTTATCAAATCTACTAAGTGTTTTAATAAACATTTTTTTTCTTTAAAATAACTTATATTAATTATCTACTTTTTAATTGTTATGAAATATGACATGACCTTAATGTAAAAATGATTATTGTTTAGTTAATCATAAACATAATATGTTAAAAATGAATTATTATTTGAATTCAATCCACTTAAATGTGTAAGCATACATTATATAAATTATCACTCTTATAATTTAGTAAAATCAATTATTCAAAGAGTAGATGTAAAATCAATATACAATAAAATTAACAAACAAACAAACAAAAAATTATTCATAAGAAATATATTCATAATTGGGATATAATGGTCTTTATTAGGTGACAATTACAATGTAAAATTATCAAAATAATTATTCATTAAAAAATATATTTATTATTGAAATATTATAATATTTATTGGTATAAAAAAACAAAAAGAAAAAGAAAAAGTGCCAAAACGACCAAACATCGCCTTTGTAAGATAAAGACAACTATATCATGTCTTATTCACCGTTTAACAAATATGTCATGTCATCGCAATTGTTTATTTTTTTTTTAAGTTAGGTATTAAAATTTTTATAATTATTTAATTAAAGTAATTAATTTTATAATTATTATATTAAACATTAAAAATTTTATAAATTTTTAAAAATGTTACAATAATTTTGTTATTATGTATAAATGGACATTTTAGTCCAATAATTTTTAAGTTAGATACTTATAATCAGGTTATTTATGAAAGTTTGGTACTATAAGTCCTCAATTTTAATACTTTTATTGGACAGGAAGTAATCATTTAAAAAAGAAAAAACAATAAAAATAACACTCTTCAAAACTTGTAATAACAAAACTAGCACCCCTTGTGTTCAAACTTATATTTTCATAATTAAAAAAATGACTAATATGTCATTTTTCTTTA